>OY744517.1:36007149-36134649 GCA_963556195.1 Sepiola atlantica
TGCTTTACAAACATTTACAAGTTTTGTCTGTGCGATTATTTGTTCTGATTGAGTCGCTCGACTCTCAAATCAACGGTTTATTTCAGCCAATCAAAGAAGCGAGGATATTCACTTCCAAATCTCGTGCGTATTATAAAAACCCAAACACAGCGTAGTTTTTCCTCCACAAGCACTGCATATGAATACATCCTTAAAATCGAACTTCGTCCCTCGGCAGACGTAACAAGAGACTTTCTATGCACTACTGGAAATAGGGATAGCATATGCACCCGGCTAAACGAACGCATATACACAAGTTCTTACATAAACTCTCTCACTAACAAAAGAGGCACGCTAATACACATACATTTTCATGGGTATCCCATTTACGCACATAAACGGACACGACCCCAGCCGAAATGAATACATGCGTTCAAATTTCTCTTTACAGACAAAACAACTCTTCTTTCACTGAGAACGTTACTTGGACTCTTTGAACTCTCAATTTTTATCTAACTTTGTTATTGGTTGCCACAAATGTTGCTTATACTTAATTAATATATTTCGTCTATTTCAAATACAATATGCAATATAGTAGATATATAATTTAAGACGTTAGTATAATTCACCAAAAAAAAAAAATGCTCCCTAAACACTATTATGATCTTTGTTTAGTGCCCTTTTCGGAAGTCACTCATTTGTCTAATGCTTAGACTTTGTCTATTACGAACTGTTCATTCAGTCATTCATTTCGTATGACTTAGATGATTCTATTGTTGGCATTGGTTTCCCCGATATATTTCTAGTTATGATTGTTTTTTTGAAAGAGATCGAGTACTTACAAGAGGGACCACGTGAAGGTTGCCTAAGTGAAAGTTTTTTCTGAGGAACGAACTATTTCTTTTTTTTTTTTACATTAAAGGTCACCGCTGATCAAGGCCAGAAGTTCACGCAAGGATAAGGGTTAAATAGTTTGACGCGAGAATAGAGGTTAAAGAGATTCGCCGGTGGATGGTGAGGTAACATCGCGTTCACCGGCACGATGGTTGTGGCAGAGCAGAAATTGATTCTGGATTCGAACTTGGCATACCCGTGTCGTTAATTACTTAGCTACCGTCACCCTCCCCCATTACGAACTGTAATAAATGTATATGTCATTGAATCCAACTGTTTCTTCCTCTTCTATCTTTTCTCTTTCGACACCCGTGTGTGTGTGTTATCAACGTAAACGCCACACAACTAATGAAGACCACGTGCACGGAAAATTATCCCCGAACACGTGGTCAGCTAATAATACTAAAATAATAATATGCAATATTCGGATCTTTTTAAGAAGCCCCCCGCCACTAGTGCTAAGTTAGTCGGCCGCTAAGAATAACCTCGCTGTTAAGGGAGACAACTTTTCGGCTCGCTAAATCCTTTACGCGTTAACCCTTTTCACACGTGTTTGAGTGCACCTTTCCTTAAAGTTCCTTATGAATTTTCTAAGACTCACAACCCTGGTCCACAACAAGGAGTCTGCTGTAGTTTTTTTTCAAAACCACGGAGTACTACATCAGCAGCGTCTCTGCAACAATCGCCATCAAATGATATTATCGAGCAATTGGTCCAGAGTTCGTGTGGAGCCAACGATACCGGGGAACTGACCTATTCGCGCAAATTCTAACTGATTTAACACAATTTTATCCCACTCAATAAAAAAACATGCCTTCTTTTTTTTTTAATTCCGTTTGTTTTGTTTCTTTGAAAACTTTGATTACAAAAAAATATAACATCCCTTTTTAAAAACTTTAATTACAAAAAAATATAACATCCCTTTTTGAAACTTTAATTACAAAAAAAAATATAACATCCCTTTTTGAAAACTTTAATTACAAAAAAATATAACATCCCTTTTTGAAAACTTTAATTACAAAAAAAAATATAACATCCCTTTTTGAAAACTTTAATTACAAAAAAATATAACATCCCTTTTTGAAAACTTTAATTACAAAAAAAATAGCATCCCTTTTTGAAAACTTTAATTACAAAAAAATATAACATCCCTTTTTGAAAACTTTAATTACAAAAAAAATAGCATCCCTTAATAATAAAACATTCTTATTTTGTTAATTTATGAAAAGTTTAATTAAAAAATAAAATAAAATCCTTTAATACTAAAATCGTATATAATAAGTTATACATTCTTATTTTGTTAATTTTTTTAAGCAAAAGTGGCTGAAAAGTTGTCTCCCTTGAATAACGAGCTTTATATTTTGGCGGGGAGCTTCTTAAAAAGATCCAAATATTCATATTTCACAGAGCGTATTCTGAAATATTTAGCTTTGTAATACTCATTAGCATTTTTTATGCTTTCATTTTTTGTTCTTATTCAAGTGTCAGTTGCTTCTTTGTTTTACAAAGAAGAAGAAGAAGAAAATAAAATGAAAGATGTTTCCGATTGTCTGCCACCGGATAATTAGTTATTATTTCTGATGCTAGATGGCGCGAAGCAATGATAGCGCCGCCATCTTGGTATTTTGTTATTCGACGCTGTATGTCTGACACGATTGTCATGCTTTTGCCTCTTCATGGCGCGAAGGTGTGAATGAGTATCATTTGTGGTTTTAACCACAAAACTTCGTTTATTTTCTGTATTGCTTTTCTATTTTATTATCTTTGCTGTTTTAAGAAAATAGTACAATGATAGGAACGTACACAGGAACATAGTTGCTTAACTATATATATATATATATATATATATATATATATATATATATATATATATATATATATATATATATATATATATATATATATATTGTTGACTATAAGAGACAACTCATATCTAGATATCCTTTGGTAGATCCTTTCAATAGTCCGAATCAGGATCTTAGTTTCGGAAGTGGATATATATATATACAGGGTGACCCCAAAAACGGGCCCCGTGTACACTTTATGTGATATCTCCTTTATTTATTCACCGATTGCCCTTATTTTACAGGACATGGCAGAATAAACGACCGTGAGTACACCAAGACCTCAGTGGGAGCTGGGACAAAGAATACACTGTGTTGAATTTTACTACAAGACAGGCTCGTTTAATAAAACCTAGGACAGTTTCATGCATCAGTTAGAATGTGAAAAGGCTCCATCCAAAAGCAGAATTCAGAACTGAGTGGACCACTTCGAGAAGTATGGGACCGTGGAGAACATCAACGTTGCCAGTGAGAACCGTCCAAGCCACTCGGGACGTCCCAAGAAGCGGACAGCCGAGCTGGTCGAAAGTGTGAGAGAGTCTCTCCAGGAGAGTCCGAAACGCTCTGTGCGTAAGCGAAGTCAGTCCCTCGGTATCTCCCGTGAGACTTGCAGGAGAGTGCTGGTGAACGATATCAGGGCTTACCCATACGGAATACAGACGCTGCAGACCCTTACAGCCTCAGACAAGAAGCAGAGGAGCGTTATGGCAGTCAATATGCTGGATAAGATCGAGGACACGCCAGGTTTCCTTAACCTCCTTTGGATCTCAGATGAAGCCCACTTCCGTCTTGACGGAAAGGCGAACTCCAATCTCGGTCAGAGGCATCATCGGACCAATCTTCATCGAAGAATCTGGCGCAGCAGTGACAGTCACCAAGGAGCAGTATGTGGAGGTTCTCAAAACCTTCAAGAGTGAGCTCCAGACCCTCTACCCGTCGCTCATGAGCAAGTTCTCACACCTCAGACCTGTCCAGAGATTGGCTGAAAGAGAACTTCGGAGGCCGAGTGATCAGTCTCAAGACTAATTTTGAGTGGCCACCCCATAGCCCGGACCTAAGCCCCCCAGATTTTTTTCCTTTGGGGCTATCTTAAGGACAGAGTGTACGCAGGGAAACCCAGAACCATCACGGAACTCAAGGAAGCCATCAAGGAGGAGATGAGAGCCATTCCCAATTCAGTCTGTAAGAACGTCATGGACAACTTCGTTCTGCGCCTCAAGAAATGCACGGAGCTAAATGGAGGCCATCAGAACACATGCTGTAGAACAGAGAAAAAAAGGCCAAAGACCCTAGTGTTTTTATGTGATGTTTTGAATATAATAAACTAGTTATGACCAACAATTCATTTCATTCGGATTAGAATTGGGGCCCGTTTTTTGGGTCACCCTGTATATATATATATATATATATATATATATATATATATATATATATATATATATATATATATATATATGCAATAGCTTTGTCGATATTAACAGTAATTAATTGAAGTGATTTAATAAAAAAAATGATAGATTACGAAAACTTTTCTTTAAATATTTGTTTGTGAATTTTCAAGGGAGGTAATTTAAATTAAATTAACATCGCTGACAAGAAAGAAAGATTTTATGGAGAGGACAGAGGGTGCCTTCTTTCTTTCTTTCTTTCTTTCTCTCTCACCCACTTAATCACAAACCCTCTCTCTCTCTTACTCACTCACTCACTCACTCACCCTTCTCTCACTCACTCTCACTCACTAACTTACTCACTCACTCTTTCACTCACTCTCACTCACGCACTTTCACTCTCACCCTCACTCACTCACTCACTCACTCACTCACACACAATCGTTCAGGCGAATTGTATTTCTTCTTTCTTTCCATTGCTTTGCTGTTGTATTTAAAAGATAAATCAATTTGTATCAAAATAACCAAAATCTGACTATTTTCGTGAATATTTAAATGAATAAAAGCGAATGTTTTTGTGTTTACAAGAAACTTATGAATGAAATGTTTATTATTTAAAATTTTCGGTTTGCGAAGCGATAGCGAGCTAACAAAGTGAACTAGTTAAACATATTGGCCAATCACAGTTGATATAGCATGGCTTTACAATGTCATATCATTGAGGGAGAATAAGACAATCGTTTACAACGCAACTGCGTTTCCGAATTAAATGGCCCCAGAAAGGGGTTGATTTGCCGTTCAAGTTACAAACCGAACCAATTTGTTTCACCTGTTGTATTGATTAGTTCCAGTTAAACAAAACAAAAATTAGAGTCCTTATTTACGTACTTTCTCACGAGGATACATTTAGAGACAAGGTCGCTTTTTAATATGGAGACAATCCAGCTTCTCAAAATGGGGAACTCTGGATGGAGCACACATACTTGTATCGTCCCGCCAGCACTCCTTCACGAATGGTGGATCCTCTGGCGAAAGGCAATAAACAAATCAACTTCTGAAAGGAGGAGGTAACACCTGAGAGGATAGCCACCTATGACCGAACAGATACTACATTTCAATCCTAACCAAAACAGCGGATGAAAATGTACTTTTTTTTCACTCCTTATTTTCCTCCTCCCCGTTAGAGGATTCCATCTTAAACTCAGCCCTGTATAATATTCACCGACAAAATAGAAAGTATCCACTTCATCATGGCCGGCGTATCTCAAATAAGAAAATTGTGACCGGTGTTACCCCCCACCCCCCCCCAAAAAAAATAACCCCAATTATTTTAGAGTGCATAGCTTTTTTTGCAGAATTTTTATAATTTATAAAAAAACAGTAATAATTTATTATTTTTTTAATAATTGCTAGTTACTTTGTAATATAATTATATTTGGTTAAAAATTAATAATTAAACTTAAAAAAATATTTAAAAAAATAACCCAAACATTCCAGTTATAAAAAAATGTGATTTGATTATTTGTTAAAAAATATTTTAAAAGTTAAAAAAAATTCAAATGATAAAAAACAGTTTGATTTTATTAATTGTAAATAATTAAACAAATTGTTAAAAACAAATTATTATTTAGGTCAGATTTTTTTTGAGGGGGGGGGGACCCAAAAAATCTGACCTAAATTATAATTGGGGATGTTTTGGATTAACACCGGTTCGCAATTTTCGATTTCAGATACGGCGCCCATGATGCAGTGGATAATTTTGTATTTTATCTACTCATTCTCATATGGGGGGGGGGGGGCTATTAAAGTTTCTTATTTTTTTATAACCTTTCTTTCTTTTGTTGTTGTTGTTGTTGTTGTTGATATTTCTTTCAGCAACTCTGTTGTATAGTCAGTGTCAGTTGTTTGTGAGTGCCCTCGCTGTGTCGAAGTTTGCTTGATTTGCAGACGAGCTGGCGTCTACCCCTGGGAGAGTGGGGGTCTGGCGAGCCGGTTCGTCAAGTGCTGGCATCGGTAGCCATCGTCACCGAGACGAAATGGCGAATCCTTACCATTCCAGTTACAAGGTAAAAAGCAAAAACAAAAACAAACAAATAAAATGAAGAACAACAGCAACAACAACTACGGCTTGTTATAATTAGCCCCCTGTCTCTACAGCATCTGACTTAAGCCTTTACCATCTCTGTCGACTCCTGTTTTTTTTTTTTTTTAAACAAGGAACTCGGGACCCCATTTTGACACGGCGACGACGACGATGTTTAAAAATAAATAAATACAAAAAGAATGCAAAACTGAAAAGGCAAGGTAGAAAAAAAGTCTTCGGTGTTTTTAAAAAAATAAGAGTAAGTGAAAATTATGTACGAAAATATTACTTTACTAGCAGGACCCGTGTTTCGGCGTTGCCCGGGGAAAATATAAAATACTGATTTAATTTTTTGAATACATAAATAATAAAGTATCAATTCTGAAAATAAAAATAAGAAAAGAACCCGTTTAACTGTAAGTAACTTATGTGATTAAAATCGTTTTTAACCATGTTTTTTTATACGAAGATAAAAATAATTGTTATAAAAATATTTTTGTAAATAGGTAAATAAAAGCGATTTAGCTAAGTTTGGAGCGGGGCCAAGGCTCCGTACTGTAAAGTTGTAAATAGTAGCGACAACCACGCCATTATTTTAAAATAAATATTTGTAAATAAATATTTATTGTTTTCACTTAAATAAAATGGGTTCGGCTTTCCAATCATACAAATAATAAGAAAATATCAACTTTCATCTAAAAATGGCAAAAGATTCTATTCTTTCGTTTGTAAACTACGTATCAACTATGCCTCAACGTTCCATACTACTACTACTACTACTACTACTACTACTACTACTACTACTACTACTACTACTACTACTACTACTACTACTACTACTGCTACTACTACTACTAATAATAATAATAAAAATAATAATGATAATAAAAACCACAGCACTAAACAATAAAAAAAAAAATTGCACCAAAAAAATAATCGAAAAGCTTACCTTACCGGAAACAGACGTCTTGTCGATAAATAAGAAACGAACTAAATAACTAGAAAAACGTAAGAAATGAGCCTAGAAAAAGTCTTTTGTTTTTCAGCCATGCGAATGTGAACCGTCCGAAAATAAAATAGAATCTGAAGGGTAATCTGCTATTCTCGAATAAAATCCTAGTTCTAAAAACGTAATCTGAATACGCTTAATTTCTCTGGTAATGTTAGTATTGTGATAAAATGCCTTGTCACCACTCGTAGAGTGACACTAAAGAAGAATGATTGACAGCGTCTACACTCAGTTATTTCTCATAGCACGGTGTCCCTTCAATTTATTACAGTGACAACATCGGTTATTTAAGATGGCACCAGCAGTCAAGTTGTCAATTGAGTTATATCCCCTGTGCAGATTGGATGTTTAGAGTTTCTTAAAGTTAGGTGGTTCTGGATGGCAGTTAATTTGCAGAGGTTGTGGTGTTATTAGTATCCAAACTGTACTTTTTGGATTGAAGAGTTAGTCGAGTTTCAGAGAGTAGAGAGAAGTGCAGAGTGGATGAAAGTTGGTTGCCCTTGACACCCTTTTTTGTTATTTTCACTTACGGATAAATTACAAGTATTTTGTTGTAACAAAAAATCGTATGATGTTAAAAATTCGAAACGAATGTAAAAAGAAAGAAGTCTATATGATAAGTGTGAACATGTATATATGCGTGTTTGTGCGTTCACTGCACTAGTCGTCATCGTCTTCACACGTTGTGCTGGTCCAAAGGTTGTTGTGCGATCTCGTCTCTGTGCTGCAACAACGCATTCCTACCCCAAGTAAAACCATGAGTCCAGTTTATCAACAAGTAACAGGTTTATTTGTTGGAGATTACAAATGAAACTTGTGTTCCCAGGGCTGAATGGCAGACTTGCAAAACGAAACTTTCTTGCTCGACCAGATAAAAGATGTCCAGCACAACCCTTTAGCTAAGAGACTCAGATGGGTCCATCCTGACTGAGTGGCACCCATCTTCGAACTCATTGCCAGCTCTCCCTGCAAACCCTAACTTCCTGTCATGCCCAGTGGGCCAGGTTTCACCCCTCCCATCCCTTGGGGTCCTTTGTTCAGTACTGGATCACCCGAGCTCTCGCCACTTAAGATTTAAACGTGAGATAACTTGTCAGACAGTCTACCCAGGGCGGCTTTATCATGGAGACAATCTGAACATCACATTACCATGGAGACAATCTGAACATCACTTTATCATGGAGAACAATCTGAACATCACTTTATCATGGAGACAATCTGAACATCACTTTATCATGGAGACAATCTGAACATCACTTTATCATGGAGACAATCTGAACATCACATTACCATGGAGACAATCTGAACATCACTTTATCATGGAGACAATCTGAACATCACTTTACCATGGAGACAATCTGAACATCACTTTATCATGGAGACAATCTGAACATCACTTTATCATGGAGACAATCTGAACATCACTTTTTGTGTTTCAACATCATTGTCTGTTTTTACGAGATACTTAACTCATATTCAAAGGGAAATTAACTTCTGTGGTGGCCCAAAACAAAACCAAAGACATTTTCAGTTTCTTTTGTGCCTCCCCTCTTTCCTCTGATTGAGCATCCAACACTTGCAACGTACGCCATTCATATGCATCACTAAAAATGCAACCTACTGCATGTTTACATCCCTACCCATCCCCTTAATAAACTGAAGCTGGTTGCGAAGCTGCAAAAGATTGATGACGTAGTAACATTGATTCCGATGTATTTGGAGGGGAATGCACTAACGGTCTATCTGGAAATGGGAGAGTCGAACCAGACAGATGCCGAGAGTATTGAAAAAAAGATTAGAGACAGCATTTTCGGAGGGTGCTTTTGAGACCTATAACAATCTCAGAAGAGTAACCTGGACCGGATAATCGGTGGACGTATATGCAGCAGAAATAAAGCGATTAGCAGGATTGGCCGGATCTACAGAACGCAACCTTAAGAAGACTGTAAAAATGGCATTCGTGAGTGGTTTTTCTGACCGCATCTCGATGGAACGGCAACGAATAACTGATATCGAAACCATTGAGGTAGAGGAAAATTTTGAGGCATGCCAGGGTGCTGGCGAAACACCACAGTGAACTAGGAGCACTTGCAACCTCTACTTAAAACAAGCCCGGCGAAGAAGAGCAGACAGTGAGGAGACAAAGCCGTAAATTTATTGGAAAATGCTTCAGATGTCAGCGGCCATACCTGATGAGGGACTGTAGAGAACGAAGGCCGGACGTTATCTGTTTCTGGTGTGGCCAGATTGGACGCATTAGTAAAAACTGCACTTCACTTCAGGGAAACGAGTAAAGGGGTGCTGTTGCCCTTGTTGATACCGGCTGTACAACTACGCTCGTCACGACGAGTGTCGCCGACTTTTGGAATGGAGCCAGCAATATGAGAGCAGTAGATGGCAGAGAGATGAAGTGTCGTGGAGAGACCGATGCCGAAATTGTAGTAACAAATATACCGCTACGACTCCGAGTAATTGTACTGGATAGGCTCGTTGCGGAAATTTATGTGATACTGTTATAAACCGGCTGGAAGGAGTTACAATTGCTAAGGGCGAGGTGAAGTTCGGCAAGCAGTATGTAACTAGAATGGCAAGAAGCGCGACCTGTAACAATGCCATCCATCCGATTTATTTATCTACCTCCCACAAGGTAAAATGTGACACAAGGTCGGGAAAGTGGGATTAGATAAGCCAGCACTCGAGAGGTGAGCACTCTGGCCATTTAAAAATTGCCTGGACAGCCCCGTCGGCATTCCCCGGTAGATGCGCCTCAGACAGTAAGCAATAAACTTACTCCTCCCCAAAGAGGGGAGGCAAAATCTGGGAGGGTGCACCTCCTAGAACTGCACAGGACCGGCAACCCCCAATAGACCGGCGTAAATCCAGACCCAAAGGCCCCGACGATACCGGTTTATTAGGCGGGGTAAAAACCCCTGGTTATCCATCCGACAAAACCCAGGTCATGTAAGATTGAGGATGAGGACCTCCGAGTCGATTTTGATGGTGACAAGTGGACAGTAGTGGCAATGGACCACGGGAACCCTCGTACTGACAAATCGGGTGAGCCGCTACGAGAGTACGCTAAGAGGAGTGATATTACCGCAGTTCAAGAAGGAAGTTGAAAGGTGGATCGACGAAGGAATTTTAATACCATGGGTAGGGAAGGTTAGAAGAATTCTACCACTCATGGCAGTGGTTCAACCTACCAAAAAAAAGTCAGGCCAGTATTGGACTTCCGGGAGTTTAACAAGTGCGTGGTCTGCCACACCAAAGATGGAATCGACGTATGTGAAGAAGTCATGAGGGAATGGAGGAGAAGGGAGCGAGCAACCAACACCGTTGACTTAAAATCAGCCTACCTTCAAATTAATGTAGACAAGAAGGTATGGCGGTATCAATTAGTCGAATATAAAGGTCAGATTTATTGCCTCACCAGATTAGGATTTGAACTGAATTGTGCACCAAGAATTATGACGGCAGTGCTTAAGACCGTGTTGTCCAAAGACGATGCAGTGAAAAGAGGCATCTGTTTTTATATTCTCCTATTTCTAACAATGCACCTAACTGTCACGACGCTAAGTCGTAACTGTAGTTATTGTGTCTGGGTATGTCGATCTATTCTCAGAATATGTAGATCAACTTACACCATAATAAGTTTCGAGTTATTTAATACTAAATTTATTCGTCTAGATAAAAAAGTATTCCTATAAATTTGTGTATATTCGTTTTTTATATGATTTTCAAATAACAAAATGTATTTATATATTTCGATTAAGTTTGTATAAAATTAATATAATGTTTGTGAAATTAAAAGAAATAGCGTTTAATACTGTCCATTTTTAATTAAAAAATTATATTTGCTTGATATTCATTCGATGAAAGATAAGACAAATTAGTATTGATTGGTTTAATTTGTCCGTTATTAAAACATTATCAATAAGTCCCAAGTCTAACTAATAAAACTGTTATATAATGGGACGCATGTGTGGATGGACGTACAGAGAGATCGCTTAACTTGCGCGATTTGTAACGAAGTCATCTCGTGCAAGTTTAGTGCAATGTTGTTTCTCACGGTCGCAGTGACGGGTGATGAGACCTTAAGTTCAAAGGTTAGGTCACACCTGCGTGTTGATCACGAGATTTCGTGACGTCACAGTTTTCCCGCTGGGAAATCTGGAGTTGAGATTTCAGTTCTTGACTGGAAGCCAACGAGTCAACACGCTTTAGCCATGTAGCGATTACAAGCTAGGGGATTTCGGATCCCCCGAAATTGAGAGCCAAGCGATGTCCCCACCTTCCTTCCTTTGCAAGTAGCTAAGTAGTTAGAAAATTACCAAGCGTAAGCCTCTCTCTCTGCTACAACGAACTTGCTCAGTATCGACGGGCTGGATAGTAAATAAATGACTCTAAATTAAAAAGGAGAAGCCTTGTTATATTTTATTGTGCGTGGGGGATTTGATTTCAGCCTGCGGGGAGACCGCCGGTATGATGGAAGAAGTGAGCGAAGTTGACGCTCGGCGAAGCGGCAGATGATAGCAGCAGCGACCTAAGGCGGACAACAGCAATGGCGGTGAAGAGGAGGGATGCACGGTTAGTACAAATAGTTTCCCTGCAACTGGGAAACGCGAATAGAAGCGACACATCGTCCCGTTTCGGGATCAATAGACGAGAGTTCTACGGCGCAAGAAATTCCCGACATGAAACGTATTATAAACCTGTAATTTAACAAAACAACTTTTAAGCAACATTCGTATTCATTAACATAGTTTTCTTTTAGCGTGATACATTCACTCCGACGCTTATCTAACAATTTGATTCCTTTTTTGTAGAACGACTTGTCTTTGGCCTCAAAATATGCACCAGTTTCCGATATCACTTCTTCATTGGATCCAAACAAATCTCTTTTCTTGAAGCATTCATTCGATGTCTGCAAACAGCCAGCAGTAGTTGGGGGCAGATCTGAAGAATAGGGTGGGTGCGGAAGTAATCCGAAGTGCAATTTATATAGTTTTGTCAACTTATAACACGGTGCATTGTCTTGGTGAAAGACACTTTCCATTCTTAATTTTTTCGCTCTTTGATGATTTCTTCATTCAAACGCACCACGCACCAATAATGCTACACAATAAACACCATTGATGATTCTTCCTTTCTGAACTAAATATTTTGCTCATTCCAAGATACGGAGGCCGAAAACGTGTCCGCTGATGTTTACGTCTTTGGTCGATTTGGACGGTTTTCACCTGCTTCTATCCACTCAGCTGACTGCCGATTTGACTCCGGATTGAAGTGGTGGATCCATGTCACATCCATTGTCACATATTGACGCAACACCTTCTTTTTGTGGCGTTGAAACAGTTACAAACAACGCTCTGAACCGTCAACACGTTGTTGTTTTTGATCAATTGTAAGTAAAGTGTTTATGCAAAATGATGAATATACTGTCTTCCGATGTCCGCAACTCCTCCGCTATTACGGGCAACTTCAATTTATAATAGGTCAACACGATTTTAGAGACGTTTTGGGTGTTTTTCGGTACAACTGCCGAATTTGGGAGACTTGAGTGTTCAGAATCATCTGTGTCTGTACGATCGCGTTTCCAACGGAACAGAGACCGAATAACATTTATCAAGTCATTGCTTTGCCTGAGCAGTATTTCCTCGATTGGTGATTAATCATATGTCGCTAAGGTAAAACATTCTGATTTTACTTATTTTAAAATGAATTGTTCCGAAATCAAATTATTGACTTCCGTCGACGAAAACAGTACAGTTTATAATACACATGTTTCAAAAAGTGACATTCGTTATATTGGTTTGAGAAATATTTAGCTAACAATTATTTTTATGGTTGTTTTAAATAATTAAATTGCTACAATTTTGAATAAATAAAGAAGAGACATATTCGTTTAATTTATTTGAAGAATATTTAGCTGACAATGACAATTATTTTTACGCTAGAAGAAAAGGTAAATTAAAAAAAGGGTACTCTTATAGAGGACGCACCATGTTTCCGTGACTTCGCGTCGTCAATGTTCGGGCAGGCTACGGAAGCGCCCGGTAGTTAACGAGGCAAAAACTGCCAAACGCTAAATTGAAGACTGGCAGCCGATAAATTACGACGAAGAAAGCAAAACTAAAATACATATATAAAAATAAAGAACGCACAAAACCACTGTTATTAATTAGATGTTTATTTTTTAATTTTTTATTTTTGTTAAAGGAACCATTGTTAATCAAATGTTTTTAACTAAAATGTTTTTTTTGTTTGTACACCGTAACGTTTCATGAAAAGATGATTTTGTTTGATTTGTTAAGCAAATGTTTTTTTCAATGTTTTTTTTTTTACATTTTTTCCCCCAAAACTCAATTAGTCCTTCGTGAGATTGAACGAGCTGACAGAGATAATAGAAATTCATATTTTATTTTTATTAAACGCGATTAATTTCTTCCAAAAGTTATCGTCTGCTTGGTTAATAGTTTCGTCGACTCTCCGGCGATTCCGAGACCTGCCCGAACGTTGACGACGCGAAGTCACGGAAACATGGTGCGTTAGCTATAAGAATACCCCCCCCCCACACCCACCCAAAAATAGTATTTACGCTGACACACATTTATTATTTCGAGGAGAATATTATTATTAATAGTAAATTATACAAATTGATGTAGAAAGCACCGTGGAATTTCCACTGGTCCCCGTTAGTATCTAATATACCACGCTTGTACTTTCGTTTGTACGTACGTTATCACCTTCCACATTTGTTAAAAAATAAGATCGTCCTATCGCCAAAGAAGAAATGCAAAAGAAGTAATTTAGAAATATCTAGTTTCGCTGGCTGCCCCCAAAATATATTTTGCACATTTTAAAATGAATTGTTCCCAAACCGAACAAGACGTCATAAATAGAATTCTGTCGCAATTGTCAACTTATAAATGACTTTATTTGAAGTATATTTAGCCTAGAATTATTATTACGATTTTTTTTCAAAAGATAGAAATTGCTGCAATAAATGAATTAATTAAAACGTTACCACGTTTCATCTGTTTATTTAAAAAAATATTTATATGGCAAGTATTTGTACGGTAAGAAGGAAGTGAAGACGGTAGGTAAGTAACCGTCGGTTTTTACCGGGGTTCTTCTTCTTCTTCTTCTTCTTCTTCTTCTTCTTCTTCTTCTTCTTCTTCTTCTTCTTCTTCTTCTTCTTCTTCGCCATCACATAATTATACATATATACTGCCCATCTTTCGTGTTAAGACGAAGTGTATATCACCAAATAGTAACAGGTTGTTGTGGCATGCAAAAACGAAGCCAAGCGATGTGACACTTCCGGTGGTTGTCATGGCGCTCGCACCGGAAGTACAAATGTTTGAGACTTGGCGTCTCGTTTTACAGAGGCCTCCGGTGCGGATGTGTAGACGTTGGATAACCTTTATTTTACGCTTCAAATGCTTAATACGTCTAGTGCTTTTCTCCCTGTTTCAAGAAGAGGCCTGTTATTTTACAGAGAACTTCATCTTGTTCATTTGATGGGAGGCTAATCACGAAAAGGATGCCGTCCGCATTCTTCCTTTCTTTATTAAAAAAAGAAGAACCTGTTAGATTAAGAGCGAGTGCCCTTAGTTTGAGAAGCCGCCGGGGATAAAGACACATTTTTTAAAAAGTGGTTCTTATTGGGTACAGTATTTTCTAATCGTATCCACATGAACCCGTAGCGCAACGGATAAAGTGCTAAGTGACAGTCTTCAGGCGATACTAAGAATACAATAAGGGATTACTTAAGAATTCTACTCGTTCATGGCTACAGTCGGATAAATAGGGAGCAGAGAGGAAATTTTAAAGGCAAGCGTTCTGAGAAAGTAAGCTATTTGAGTAGAAAGTGTTTCGGCATCTGGTTATCTCTACATTGAAGGGGTTGAATTTTGCTGTTAGTCAGGTTGATAGGACGTATTTACGTCGATGGGACACAAGTTCGGTAAGTTCATCGGAACACATTCCGTGGAAGTACTTATAAAATAAGAACAAGTATGCAACACTGCCACGATGTGACAGAGGCTGGAGCTTGGTAGACAGTGAGTAGTTTGTTTTTTTTCCACGAAATTTCACAAATAATTTTTTCGTACAAGCTATAAAGCGGTAGAAGCTAGGTAAAGATATAAACTTATATTACCAAGGTATAAACTAGTATAAACTAGTATAACTAGTATAAACTAGTATAAGTAAAAAGATAAATATTACTCATTTACGACAATCTGCACAGGTAGGAAATTATTCCTTCCCAATTTCAAGTTATTGTGTTTTATAAACTAAAAGTAGATAGCGGTCACACTCAGACAGACAGACAGACAGACAGACAAACAGACTAACAGACAGACAGACAGACAGACAGATAGACAGACAGATAGATAGATAGACAGACAGACAGACAGATAGATAGATAGATAGATAGAGATAAAGGATAGACAATGAAACAGATAGATAGATAGAATGATAAATAGACAGACAGACAAACGGATAGATATATTGATAGATAGACAGACAGACAGACAGACAGACTAGCAGACTAACAGACAGACAGACAAATAGATAGACAGACAGACAGACAGACAGACATACTAACAGACAAACAGATAGATAGATAGACAAGCGAACAGATAGATAGACAGACAGACAGATAGATTGATAAATAGACAGACAGACAAACGTATAGATAGATAGATAAATAAACATACAAATAGATAGATAAATAGACAGACAGATAAATATATTGATAAATAGACAGACAGATAGATTGATCGACAGATAGATAGACAAAGAGACATATAGATTGATAAATAGACAGACAGATAGATAAATAGACATACATATAGATAGACAGATAAATAGACAGACAGCCAGACAAACATACAAATAGAGAGACACGTGTCTCTAATCTTAGTATAGACTAGCTGGAGCATCCAGAGTCGCCTGGAAATTAAAGTGGTCTTAATATATAATATAGATAAAGAAATAAAAATCACAAACAGCAATAACACTGATTTACAAACAAATTGAGGCAAGCACAAAAATACCCGTTTTTACCTAATTTGTGGGTGCTGAATTCAAATTTGAAATCCGCTTTTACTCATCACTTTTAGTTTTTTTTAGATATGCATAGTGTGCATTTTGTGCATATACGGTACATAAAGGCGTATATCCATTCAGGGCTAATTATAATATTGTGATACTTATGGCTTTTTTTAGTTATTATGCACTTAATGTAAGTGATAGCATTACATTATATACATATAGTTATATATCAAGACGGATTTTGGCAGTTAAGAAGTAGCTAAAGTCTTACAAGGATATGGGATGCCGAATGTCACCCAAGATTCATTTTCTCCATTCCCACTTCAACTTCTTCCCGCCAAACCTTGGAGCAGTCAGTGATGAGCATGGATAAAGATTCCAACAAGACATTACGAAGATGGAGAGCAACTATCAAGGCAAATGGAACCCCGACATGATGGGAGACTTCTGCTGGATGCTCTTGCGTGACATCCCAGAGGCAAAATACACCGGATCTTCTAAGAAAACCCACTTTTGACAGTCTGTGGTACTATGAAGTGTTTAATTGTGTCATCCAAGTATATTTATTCAATCAGTGTTCTTTATCTATCCTGTTGTATCTGTTATAAGCTACTGCAACTCTTGAAATATGCACATTTATTCTCTGTTTATACTAAAAGAAGACTATTTAAAAGGCAGAAAACTAGGGGTGATAGAGCAAAACTCTTTATAAATTTGAATCCAGCACACCCAAATTAGCGAAAAACATCTATCCTCATTCTTGCCTCAGACCCAAATTTGTTTGTTTGTAAACCAGTGTAATTAAACAGATTGTTAGCTGCATGGATTTTCAATTCTCTCAAGTTGGTCCAAATAACTTTGAAAAACCTGGGCAAAGTATATTGTCTGCCCGCACTAAAGTCCAAACACTTTGTTCGCCGTACTATTTGTAGCGTTACTACTGGCTTGGGCTAGGATTATTAGACGACAGTCGCATCTTTGGATATTTACCAAGAACCACGCTGGTCATAAATGTAAATGTGGCTTAAATGGCTGATGAAGAAAACATGGATGAAAACATGAATATTATGAATGCTGAAAATGGGTTACCATTTAGAAAGTGCTAAATTTACCTACAGGATTTTGTGAATGAAAGAGAGTAAACACAGGTTAAAGAACAAAACATATTTTACCAATTTTACGCTGATGTAATCGATATTTTGAAAAAGTAAAGTTCGTTAGGAAAGTTGGAAATTCTTGAATGAGGAAAAAACACGAGCGTTAAAAATATGTGCGTTTTGTTCCAAAGTTCCATTTGTGTGGGTGTGTGTTTTTAGTGTGTGTGTTGAGTGTGTGTGTTTAGTGTGTGTGTTGGGTGTGTGTGTTTAGTGTGGGTGTTGGGTGTGTGTGCTTACTGTGTGTTTTGGTGTGTGTTTTTAGTGTGTGTGTTTAGTGTGAGTGTGTTGAGTGTGTGTTTTTAATGTGTGTGCTGGGTGCGTGTTTTTAGTGTGTGTGTGTGGGTGGATGTTTTTAGTGTGTGTGTGTGTGTTTAGTGTGTGTGTTGGGTGTGTGTGTTTAGTGTGTGTGTGGGTGTGTGTTTTTACTGTGTGTGTTGGTTGTGGGTTTTTGTGTGTGTGTTGTGTGTGTTTAGTGTGTGTGTTTTTAGTGTGTGTGTTGAGTGTGTGTATTTAGTGTGTGTGTGTGAGTGTGGGTGTTTAGTGTGTGTGTGTTTTAGTGTGTGTGTTGGTTGTGTGTTTTTAGTGTGTGTGTGGGTGTGTGTTTAGTGTGTGTGTTGTGTGTGTTTTTAGTGTGTGTGTGTTGGGAGTGTGTGTGGGTGTTTTAGTGTGTGTGTTGAGTGTGTGTGTTTTGGTGTGTGTTGGGTGTGTATGGTTTAGGTTGAATCTGGAAAAAAGAGCAGTCATGGTTATGGGATTTTCAGATTGCCACTCAAGTCGTGTTTCTTGGCGGTGGTTGTTGTAGTTGTCATTTCCATTTAGAGTCGAGGCACGCATCTTGTATCGCCCAGAAGAACTCTGATTTTGGGTTGTCCATATGTTCAGTTCGCTGTTATAAAAACGGTTTTTAAATGTTCACATAGGAATCTAATTTCTAACACTCGTATTTTTATCAAAGAACTTTACTTTAAAAAAATATTCTTTACATCAATCTAAAATCTAAATAGGAAGATGTGAGACAAGGCCGGAAGGTGGGGATAGAAAATCCAGCACACCCGAAAGAGTGCACTCTCGACCCACAAAAGATGTCTGAGCACCCCATCGGCATTCCTGCGATTGGCGAGAAACCAAACCCTTCTAAAAAGTAGAAGGTAAAGCCTGGGAGTATCGATTGTATCGAGGTACATCTGTTTTATTTTTTACTGTTGATTCACCGCTTGTGAAGACCATGGGCTACTCGAGGATAAAGGTTAATAAGATTGAATGATTGTCAGACGAAAGTTGAGGAACAATCAATTGTATGACCTAAGGATGAGTACTTATGGGGTGGTTTATGGCATGTATTTATTAACATTGGATTTGAAGATGATTGTGTTGTTATTTGCAGGGAAGCAGCCCCGCGGTAATGTGTTCCACAGGCGAGAAACCCTTGCAAAGAATCTCTGTTCGTAAAAAATTCCGCCTGACGCTAGGCACATAGAGGATGAAAGGAGAATCTTTTTACAATTGTAGTAGTAGGACGAGTTCTTGCTGTGAATGTTTTATAAGGAGTGACCAGAGATTGGAGCTCAGTCGAGCAACTTCCATGGAAATAACCTTAAAGTAGAGAGAGACTAACAACGTCTCTGCTGTAGGGAAGAGAAGAGATAACCCCCACTAGATTTCGAAGTCGATTTTATACTTTCTCAATGTAGGAAAAAGTTTTCTGGGGGACTCCTCCCAAATTTTTTGGTATACATATAAACACAAGAAACATACATCGTATTTCATTTATGTAGGTACTTGCGGCATTTACCCGGAGTTGCCAGTGTGGAGATATATTGCTTACATGAAATAATTTCAAATCCCTTAAAAGAAAAGTTAAAAATGACATTTGTAATATTATGCTCAAATAATTAAAAAAACTGTTAGCGTGGTGATGTTCTAAAAACGACTTGTTGACTCCGCATTTCTTACAGACAGCTGTAAAACGGCAAATCGCTTTAACGAATCAAAACGCATTCGTTTTCAGTTAATAATTGTTTTTTTATGTTCTAATATATATCAGTTATTTTATGGACCTAACCGATAATTTCCCATAGTGAACTTAGATGGAATAAAAGGAAAATTTCAATTGTGTCTTTAGATTCTGTGAAAACTTTTATTGAAATTTATTTGAATATTCCAACTGTTAACATATCGATTACTATAATACACAAGCAAACAAACATTGACTTATATATATATATATATATATATATATATATATATATATATATATATATATATATATATATATATATATAGGTCGTTCACCAGTTCCAGTACTTAGGCTCTACTGTCTCAGACACCCTCTCATTGGACGTAGAGCTCAACAAAAGGATTGGTAAGGCATCCACAACCCTCTCTAAACTAACTAAAAGAGTCTGGGGTCCCTGTTCTTGGCTTTTTGGCTAAGATCAAAGTGTAGTATCTGTTCCGTTGGATACTGCACCCCATAGACTGGTATTGTCTTGGCCTTCGGGGCTTAATTTACGCCGGTCTATGGGTCGGTCCTGTGCAGTTCTAGGAGGTCCACCTTCCAGGCTTCGCCTCCCCTCTTTGGGGAGGAGTAAGTTTATTGCTTACTGCCTGAGGCGCCCCAACCGGGGAATGCTGACGGGGCTGCCCAGGCAATTTTTAAACCGACTTTCCCGACCCGACCTTGGGTCACATCTTACTTGTGGGAGTAAGATAAAAACTGGCCTTGTGTCTAACTCCTGGAGAGGAGTAAATCAATACTCTTATCAAGATTTCCGTCTACAGAGCTCGCATTCTCAGTGTCCTACTGCATAGTAGTGAGTCCTGGACCACATACTCAACAGATGATAGGAAACTCCAGGTCTTCCATATGAGGCGCCTACGTACGATACTTGGTATCACATGGCAGGACAGAGTGAGCAACAATGATGTTCTGCAAAGAGCAGGCATTCCATCCATCCTTCTCTACGGCGAGCTTGTCTCAGGCTCAAGAAAAAGGGGTCGTCCCCATCTCCGCTTCAAGGATGTCTGCAAGCAAGATATGAAGGCTTGCTTAATTGACATTAATACATGGGAAGCCTCTGCAGCTGACAGATCTGCCTGGAGGAAACAGATACGTCAGGGAATGATCATCAGTGAGAAGACCCTCCACAATGAAAACGCTGCGTAGAGAGCTAGGAGAAAAGCGAGCTTACAGACAGACCAACAAGCTGAGGTGACACATTACACAACAGCTTTTGTATTTCAAGGCTGTAGTAGACCATGCAAATCAAGAATTGGTCTCTACAGTCACACAAAAAGATGCACACAAACAACATCCCAATACGGCGCTTATCCATAGTCGTTGCGACTGACTAATGGCAACACACACACACACACACACACACACACACACACACACACACACACACACACACACACACACACACACACACACACACACACACACACATACATATATATATATATATATATATATATATATATGTATACAAGAAGAATACCTGTCCTATGAAGGGAAAAATGAATTCCTCGATCAGAACAGTTCGCACAACTTTTATGTGTCCTTACAGAGATTAATACAATTATATTAAACCTTTTGTCTAGATTTTTTATCCTAATTTTGGTCAAATTTTGATGATATTCTAAGAAAATGTCTAAAACTTTAGGCTTAAGCTTAAGGGGTCTTAAGAAGAAATTGAAATTCAGGGAATCTTGCATTGGGTTCAATGCAACTCTGATATATTTGACTTTTCAAATGGGAGGTTGTGCCGATATTATGTCCCCTAAAATCTCTTTAAAATACTCTAAAAAACTGAAATTTGTGGAATATTTATTAATTGATGTCTAACATCCATTGTTTAAATTTCACAAAAATCGGAGGTATCAACATTTTCACGAAGGGCTTCCACTCCTTTTTACCCCGTTTGCATAAAACTAAATTAAACTAAATATAGCCGACATTAGAACCTCTTACGCCTAGCAGCTGTGTTCCAAAATTAATAATGATCTGTTAATCAGTTTAGGAGTGAATCCTGTACATATAGATATATAAACATATACGCATACCTAACTTGATATAGATAGAGATAGCTACGCGCAAACATCAAAGGTTAACACCACACGAAATAACCACATGTCCCACGAAGGACAGTCCAGTCCGTATCTTTGGATCCTTCTTCTTTTTCGTGTGAATCAGCACGTGAAGTTTGGCCCCTGAAAGGCACCCCGAAACCTCTATCCCTTTTCGCGCAGTTACATATTTATCTTTGATACTTAATATCGAGCCAACTGACCAATCCAAATATTTAGACAACACGATAGCCGCGCTTCTTAAAAGAACAACAACAGTCGGGGGGCGGATATCCCGGACGGAGATCATGGCGAGCAGCTTATTGTCTTTGAGGCGATCACAAAGAAATGCCGGGTAGGGAGTGTGGGGGAAAAGGGGCTAATTCAAAGCTGACACTTCGACCGCATAGAACGAACTTAAGAAAAATAAAAAGGGCGGCCTTGGAAAATGCGTTTGTTTTTTTTTGTTTTAGTCATCTGGTCGACTGGTTTCAAATAAAAGCAATATCATCGGAAAGAGATTGGGAATGATTCAGTTTAATTCATCATCTGTTTGAATCTATCTATCTATCTATCTATCTATCTATCTATCTATCTATCTATCTATCTATCTATCTATCTATCTATCTGTCTGTCTGTCTGTCTGTCTGTCTATCTATCTATCTATCTATCTATCTATCTATCTATCTATCTATCTATCTATCTATCTATCTATCTGTCTGCCTATCTATCTATCTATCTATCTATCTGTATGTCTGTTTATCTATCTATCTATCTATCTATCTATCTATCTATCTATATATATATATATATATATATATATTTATTCTGTCTGTCTGTCTGTCTGTCTGTCTGTCTATCTATCTATCTATCTATCTATCTTATCTGTCTGTCTATCTATCTATCTATCTATCTATCTATCTATCTATCTATCTATCTATCTATCTATCTGTCTGTCTGTCTGTCTATCTATCTGTCTGCCTATCTATCTATCTATCTATCTATCTATCTATCTATCTATCTATCTATCTATCTATCTATCTATCTATCTGTATGTCTGTTTATCTATCTATCTATCTATATATATATATATATATATTTATTCTGTCTGTCTGTCTGTCTATCTATCTATCTATCTTATCTATCTATCTATCTATCTATCTATCTATCTATCTATCTATCTATCTATCTATCTATCTATCTATCTATCTATCTATCTATCTATCTATCTATCTATCTATCTATCAGGTTGTTACAAAAATAATGGCCGCCTGAAACGCTAGGTTTTAAAAAGTCATTTTTACACAGAATATGTCGTTTATTTCTAGTAAATTTTAACATATATGTAAATTAATTAATTAATTAATGTGTTCTCAATAATAATTTTTAACTTTTTTCAGATATAATTTTTTTTTCGAAGCATATGATGAACATGCCAAAACATGGGCTTCGCCTTCTTATGTTGCATGGCTTCAAAATATGGAGACAATGCCTCCGAAACTTCTGCCAATATCAATAGAGCATGGGGAGATGGATCCGTAAGCGATCGAACAGTACGAAGGTGGTTCCAGAAATTCCGTAGGGCAGATGAGAGGCTTGAGGATGCAGAAGGTAGAGGACGGCCATGTAATCTTGACAATTAACAATTGCAAGCACTTGTTGAGCAAAATCTACGTTAAAGTGTCAAAGAAATGCCTCAGACACTTGCTGTCAGCACTGCAACAAGTTCACATCATTTAAAGAATATTTCACGGATAAATGTATGTTTCTGAAATTGCTCATTATTTATTTAACGACTTAATCCTTCTCTCCCTTCCTCTCTCTCTTTCTCCCCCTCCCCCCTCTCTCTCTCTCTCTCTCTCTCTCTCTCTCTCTCTCTCTCTCTATATATATATATATATATATATATATATATATATATATATATATATATATCACTGGAGGTGCGAGAGCGCTCTATCCCTTAATAGACTCACGAATGGCCTACGCTGGAAATCTCATTTCTTTCATCAATCATAACTCAAAAACCAATAAACCAAATTAGTCAAAACTTTGCACAAAATTTTTATTTGATAGGTTCTATAAGTGTGTATAATTTCAGCATCATTAGTCAAGGCAACCCAGAGATCCAGAAAGTTCAATCATGAAATCATGTTATCTGTGTGTATGTACGTACGTATGTGCCACCCTGTATCTCATCAACTATTTGATGGATTCAGCTGATTTTTGGCAGATATAGAGGTTCTAGGGTCTAGTTGATGGCATTTTAATTTCAGTTTACCATATACCGTAGTTTTCCAGAAAATTCCAACAAAACCTTAAAAATGACCAGTATTCATACACTTTATTCTATATCTTATCGACCATTTGATGGATTCAGCTGATTTTTTTAATATTGTCATTAAGGGTATGCGAGCACAACAGGGCTATGTATTTTACTGGTAGGAATTTTTCTTCAGTGCACCTCACACACTTCATCCACTCATGCATAGAGATTTATACTGTAGTTATGTGATAATGAAATGGTTTGGTTGATATGTAGTCATAGCCTTAAATACAATAAAAGTGTAAAAATTTGGGAATTTCCATGCTTTTGTACATTTAGTGTATATGAATTTTCATCTTAACCCTATTAAGGGCATATGATTTCAGTATACTGGCATTTTTCACGGAATATAAATATATATATATATATATATATATATATATATATATATATATATAATAAATATTTGTTATTGTTTATTATCTATGTACGTATACGTTTCGTCCTTAATAATCGGGACTCATCAGCATAGAGATATGACTATTCACTACCGGTCATGCGATTCGAAACCCCGGATTACGAGTATTTTGCAACTCAAATCCGACGCCTTAACCACTCGGCCAATTTTGAACAGCGGATAAACTGCGATAATTTTAACACTTTATCGGCGGCTTAACGTCTAAGAGCGTTCTACTTTTTTTTAATGAAAGGAACAGTGCATTTAAAGCTAGTGACGTCATGCTGTGTTAATACTACACTTATATCACCGAAAGTACTCAAATTTTTAAAGTAAATAAATAATTTATTTTGAAAAACAAATAAATTGCGTTGTCCAGGTTTTCAAAATATTAAAAAAAAAAAATCTCCTTATTGCCATTTCAGCAACGCTTCAATGTGTGACTTTTCAAACAATATATATATATATATATATATATATATATATATATATATATATATATATATATATATATATATATATATATATATATATCCAAGCAAGCGTTGTTGAACGTCACGGAACTTTCTCGTTTGTAAATCTTCTTCGTGAAGTTCTCAAACCGTCGAGCTACACTTCATTAAAACTAAACAGCCTACTATTAACAAAATAGCTTTTAACACCGGTACTAACATATTAAAAGTATTCTATAATTAAATGAAAATAAAGTAATAATAAAAAAATTTAAATAATTGTAGTAATGGTAATACTACTAATAATAGGAATAATAATAATAATAATAATAAATAAATAAATAATAGTAAAAATAATAATTTATGAAATAAATAAATAAACAATAAAACCAAATACACAAACGATAGAATAAAACCAATTCAACCACACAGCCTCTCTTTTCTTTCATCCGCCCTTAACGATACCTATAAGACATTAACTCAAGTCTTTTTATTTAAAAAAAACTTAATTGTGAAGACGACTAAGAAAGAAAATGGCAGAATTAAGAACAATCGGGGAAATACTCTACGGACTGCCACCTGAAACCAGAAGGATAGCTCGACTGTTTGAGAACCTCACGAAGGAGATTTACAAACGAGAAAGTTCCGTGACGTTCAACAACGCTTGCTTGGATAATGACTTGCTGCCTAAGTACACACACACACACACACACACACACACACACACACACACACACACACACACACACACACACACATATATATATATATATATATATATATATATATATATATATATACTAGCGAGACCCGTGTAAATTACACGAAATGATGTTTTTAATACGAATTATCTTGTTCCTAACCTATACATGTTTGAATAAAATATGACAAGATTTGACGATGTTATGAGGTAAAGGCGGGTGATAAATTGAATTGCTTCTCGTCACACGTTAATAAAAGAGATTAATTTTTTAATGTGTTTTTCAATTTTGAAACTTGTGTTGTAACTACATGCTTTGCTTTGCTTAAAGTATTTCACGGATCGAGAATTCTCTAAGATTCTTCAAGCGTTGCAGAACATCGAAACAATTCCAGAGGATTGTGTCTAATAAATAAAAGCGGTTTCGTGTTCGTCCGTCCGTCAGACTTTTTTCTCAATTTGATCGATCGACTAATTCCGATTTCGACGACTAAACCTTACTTTGTAAATGCTTTAGATTAAATTAAATTTGGTTGTAAAAAATGAAACTTTGCACGAATTAACCTTTCAAAGAATGCAGTTGAATTCATAAGATTCCGAAAAATGTTTAAAAATTAAATCAAAAAGTTTTGTTGAGAAAAAAAATCCTGACAGACATCATTGATAATTAAATTATAACAAAGTTTAATATAAAAAGGGTTTATTTAAAAAAATTTTTTTTTTTATTCAGTTGGGTTTTTGTCCGTTTTTTAAAAAATATTTTAAACTATATGGTAAGCTTTTGTTCTATGGGCTTTGACAAACCTTAGAGCAGATGGGAAAAGTGTGAAAGAAAATTTTGAACATTTTGAAAAGCCTTGGTGTAGAGTTCAAATGAATTAGTGAATTTAAAGATTTTCATGTATATGTGTAAGAAGTCTATAATTTGGCGTCAGTTCTTCTTTGATTTTGATTTTCCATTTCTGTGAACTGGAAAAAGAAATTTAAAAAGATATAAAACATATTTTGCTTTTGTTTTTTATTACACTCGGAAGAAGTTTTTGGGCACAAATTATTTTTTAAATTATTGTCATACAATAAAAAGAAGGTGTTAACGGAATTTCTAGTCCTTACTTAATTGCCTCTCCCCGAAGACAGAATTAAACACAGAAAATTCATCTCCCCCTAAAATGGACACACTGGATTAGGACAAAACTTTTAATTGCCTCAGTCTAGGAAGATTGCTCCTTCACTGGTAGAGGACAGAAAAGAGGAAGTGTAGTATCAGAACAGATGTTGATGGTAAGCATAAATATTCAATTTTATATAGGTTAAAAAATAAATCAAAATCTTGTATTAGGACACACAAAACGTTTTATATCATGCAGATTTGTTATCTTATATCAAGACAGGTTTGTCATCCATCTTGAATTTTAGTCTAAACGAGTTTTTGTATAGTTTTATCTTCAAATCTCAAGCAGACTTTCACATTAAAAACGACATAAACAAAACCATCAGTATCCTTTTTTAAATACCAAACAATTATTAGATAAAAACATGAAAGAATTTCAAACAGTGTACCATAAAAAACGTGTAATGTACGCACCTGTGTAATGTGTGTAGGTCATTTTCACTATACAATTTGTTCAAAATAGCGTCTACCCATGTAAAATTCACATCATAAACATTTCAGAATTGCCAGGCGGAAGTAAGTGATCTTCATTTTAAGTTGTATTTAGCAAACATTCACACACGACAATGTTCTAGTCAGCTGGGAAGCAGCCCCACGGTACCGAGTTCCACAGGCGGGTAGTTCTAGGAAAGAAACGTTGTTTATGGAAGTTTAGTTTAGTCTTAGGCAAAGAGATGGAGAAAGGGAAATCACTGACAGTGGTTGTAGATAGACGAGCTTTTGTTCTAAATGTTTTACAGGGGGGACCATAGATTGAAACTCAGCCGGGCACCTGTCAGGAAAATAACGATAGAGTAGAGAAAGACTAGCAACGTCTCTTCTGTGGGAAAGAGAAGCGGACATCTCCCACTAGATTTCGAAGTCGGTTTTGTACTGTTTAGCCAGGAAAGGGCGCTCTGAGCAGCACCTCCCCAGATGTGGCAACAGTACCTCCCTATCTTAGGACGTATTTGACTCTTATACAGGTAGAGGATTGCGTCAGGAGTGAGATACCTAATCATTTTTCCAGTGACCGTGGCAACGGATTTGATGTAAGTCTTCCATTTCAGGTCAGGAGTGAAGATCAGTCCCAGAAGCTTGTCAAAGCAGGGGGCTTCCTCAAGACGAGAGCTATTCATTTCAATTAGGGTCAGGTGGGGATCAGAACGTTGGTGGTGAAAAGAGAGAAGCATGGTTTTGGACGCATTAAAACTAACCAGCCACTCTTTCCTCATTGCACCACGTGCTAAACAATACTCCCAGGAATTACCTCCTGCTTTTTTTTGGGGGGGGGGAGAGGGTAGTGTTATAATGTTAGTTCGTCATGATACCATCCTCGCAGGCTAGCAGAAATATGCGACCGGAGGGAACGTTTATTTGCTAGTAACTATAATGCCTCATCTCAGAAACATAAAAAAAATTAACGTTCCTAGGGTTAATAACTTAAAAGTACTGAGCGGACGCACGTGAGCAGACATATAGTTAGACGCCACTCGTACTGGTGTACATGCTCGTCGATAAGACTGTTTAGACCGTGATAGGCACCCCCGTTGCTTTAACCTCTGTATATATGTTTTAAGTTCACATCTGTAAAACGTGGAACACTGAATATTATTATATTGCGTATATTACGAAATAATAGTTATTTTTTTTGCTTCTTGCTTTACAAAATAAACCTTGGAGAACTTTGCACTTGGTTTTGGGGTGACTTACCTCTCAGTACAGTTAGCAAAATAAGTAAATACTTAATACATTTATTCTTTTTTTTTGTTTTCATATTTTTCAAGTGTGTCGTGTGGGTACGCGCTAACAACACGCCCTGTTGTCTCAAGTCGGCACACGTGAGGAATTCTATGCTTATGAACAGTGTTCTTCTTTATATATTCATTCCTACTTTTTGCAATACGACCCCAAATCGTACCGGCCATTTCTTAAACTGCCCAAG
Source organism: Sepiola atlantica (assembly GCA_963556195.1). Taxonomy (NCBI): domain Eukaryota; kingdom Metazoa; phylum Mollusca; class Cephalopoda; order Sepiida; family Sepiolidae; genus Sepiola; species Sepiola atlantica. The sequence continues at coordinate 36,035,605 of OY744517.1, forward strand.
GGATTTTTACGAGTCTTGGGAAAAGTTGAAAGAAAAAAACAAAAAAAAAGAAGACCTTATTGTCGACACTGTCTTCATTTCCTGTGTCTCACCTTCCACTCCCTCTTCCGCGACCAATCTCTTCTTCCCCTTCCCCTCTCCCCATCTCTTTACTTGACCTATGTGACGTAGACAGATGACCGCACTTAAAGACGCTCTTTACTGCTGGATGTAGACGGCCGGCGAAAGACGGAACAACATTGCTGGGGGAGAATGAATGTTGTTGTTTTTTTTGAAGAGCGACTGGGGTTAGACGGATGTTTGTGGGACTGTTGGGCATATGTGGGCCGATCGGTTCGCGCAGTCTGTCGAATTAAGGGCCCCGAGCGGGAAGGAAGTGTGCACAACTGAAGCATATTTTGAGAAGTTGTCAGACGGTATTAGCTAGGATACGCCATGAGAAGGGTGACAAATATAACCGAGTCTGGAACTATAGGAGAGAAAGTAAAAACAAGATGAGATGACCCTTTCTTTGATAAACATATAAATCGCACACATATATTATTTTAATATTCAACCGCGTTACGAATAAGAATTGTAAGGTAAAAGGTCACCGGAAAAAGGTCAACTTAAAAGTTGAAAAATTACAAACGCTCACAAAAATCAAAATAAATTAAATTAAAAACATTATTAAAAATTTGACATTCTTTTTTTGGTGTTCTTCCAATGTGTAATCTACCGAATTGTTTACATTCCAATATGTGATCTACCCATTAACCCTAACCCTAACCCTAACCCTAACCCTAACCTTAAGATGAATTCCTGTTGCCACATCTGAGGAGGTGCCGCTTAGAGCGCCATTTCCTGCCTTGACAGAATCCAAAATCGACTTGGAAATCTAGTGATGTCCCCTTCTCTCTCCTTCAACCTCTTTCTCACAGAAGAGACGTTGCTAGTCTTTCTCTGCTCCATCGTTATTTTCATAGCAGGTGCTCGACTGAGCTTTAATCTATGCCCCTCCCCCATGTAAAACATTCACAACAAAAACTCGTCTAGCTACAACCACTGTTAATAAATTGTGTTTCCCCCCTCTGTGTACCTAGAACTAAGTTTCTTTCCTAGAACTGCCCATCTGTGGAACACAGTACCATGTGGCTGCTTCCCAGCTGACTAGAACATTGCCGTTTTCAAGTCCAATGTAAACAAATTCTTGTAAAGCCGTCATCTTAAATAGTCAATTTCTAAACAGTTACAACCATCTTTCCTCAGTGTCTCACCGTCTACCTGACAAAACTAAATAACTCTTAACATCGACTGAAATGTGAACCTTGATAAGTGGTAACTTAATTGCAACCACCCTAAAGTAAGGGCATGCTGTATTTACGATGTGTTATTTGCTGTTGGGCATGCGGCATTTACGATGTGTTATTTAGTGTTGGACATGCTGTATTTGCAATGTGTTATCTGTTGTTTAGCATGCTGTATTTACGAAGTGTTATCTGCTATTTGGCATGCTGTATTTACGAAGTGTTATTTGCTGTTGGGCATGCTGTATTTACGATGTGTTATTTGCTGTTTGGCATGCTGTATTTACGAAGTGTTATCTGCTATTTGGAATGCTGTATTTACGATGTGTTATTTGCTGTTTGACATGCTGTATTTACGATGTGTTATTTGCTGTTTGGCATTCTGTATTTACGATGTGTTATTTGCTGTTGGGCATGCTGTATTTACGATGTGTTATTTGCTGTTGGGCATGCTGTATTTACGATGTGTTATTTGCTGTTGGGCATGCTGTATTTACGATGTGTTATTTGCTGTTTGGCATGCTGTATTGGCGATGTGTTATTTGCTGTTTGGCATGCTGTATTAACGATATGTTATTTACTCTTTGACATGCTGTATTTACAATGTGTTATTTGCTATTTAGCATGCTGTATTTGGGATGTGTTATTTTCTGTTGGGCATGCTGTATTTACGATGTGTTATTTTCTGTTGCGCATGCTGTATTTACGATGTGTTATTTGCTGTTGTTGATGCTGTATTTACGATGTGTTATTTTCTGTTGCGCATGCTGTATTTGCGATGTGTTATTTGCTGTTGGGCATGCTATATTTACGATGTGTTATTAGCTGTTTGGCATGCTGTATTGGCGATGTGTTATTTGCTGTTGGGCATGCTGTATTTACGATGTGTTATTTGCTTTTTGGCATGCTGTATTTACGAAGTGTTATCTGCTATTTGGCATGCTGTATTTACGATGTGTTATTTGCTGTTGGGCATGCTGTATTTACGATGTGTTATTTGCTGTTGGGCATTCTGTATTTACGATGTGTTATTTGCTGTTTGGCATGCTGTATTTACGAAGTGTGATCTGCTATTTGGCACGCTGTATTTACGATGTGTTATTTGATGTTGTGCATGCTGTATTTACGATGTGTTATTTGCTGTTGGGCATTCTGTATTTACGATGTGTTATTTGCTGTTTGGCATGCTGTATTTACGAAGTGTGATCTGCTATTTGGCACGCTGTATTTACGATGTGTTATTTGATGTTGTGCATTCTGTATTTACGATGTGTTATTTGCTGTTGGGCATTCTGTATTTACGATGTGTTATTTGCTGTTGGGCATTCTGTATTTACGATGTGTTATTTGCTGTTTGGGCATGCTGTATTTACGAAGTGTTATCTGCTATTTGGCATGCTGTATTTACGATGTGTTATTTGCTATTTGGCATGCTGTATTTGGCATGTGTTATTTTCTGTTGGGCATGCTGTATTTACGATGTGTTATTTTCTGTTGTGCATGCTGTATTTACGATGTGTTATTTGCTGTTTGGCATGCTGCATTTGCGATGTGTTATTTGCTGTTGGGCATGCTGTATTTACGATGTGTTATTTGCTGTTTGGCATGCTGTATTTACGATGTGTTATTTTCTGTTGGGCATGCTGTATTGGCGATGTGTTATTTGCTGTTTGGCATGCTGTATTTACGATGTGTTATTTTCTGTTGGGCATGCTGTATTGGCGATGTGTTATTTGCTGTTGGGCATGCTGTATTTACGATGTGTTATTTGCTGTTTGGCATGCTGTATTTACGAAGTGTTATCTGCTATTTGGCATGCTGTATTTACGATGCGTTATTTGCTGTTGTTGATGCTGTATTTACGATGTGTTATTTTCTGTTGCGCATGCTGTATTTGCGATGTGTTATTTGCTGTTGGGCATGCTGTATTTACGATGTGTTATTAGCTGTTTGGCATGCTGTATATACGAAGTGTTATCTGCTATTTGGAATGCTGTATTTACGATGTGTTATTTGCTGTTTGACATGCTGTATTTACGATGTGTTATTTGCTGTTTGGCATTCTGTATTTACGATGTGTTATTTGCTGTTGGGCATGCTGTATTCACGATGTGTTATTTGCTGTTGGGCATGCTGTATTTACGATGTGTTATTTGCTGTTGGGCATGCTGTATTTACGATGTGTTATTTGCTGTTTGGCATGCTGTATTGGCGATGTGTTATTTGCTGTTTGGCATGCTGTATTAACGATATGTTATTTACTCTTTGATATGCTGTATTTACAATGTGTTATTTGCTATTTAGCATGCTGTATTTGGGATGTGTTATTTTCTGTTGGGCATGCTGTATTTACGATGTGTTATTTTCTGTTGCGCATGCTGTATTTACGATGTGTTATTTGCTGTTGTTGATGCTGTATTTACGATGTGTTATTTTCTGTTGCGCATGCTGTATTTGCGATGTGTTATTTGCTGTTGGGCATGCTGTATTTATGATGTGTTATTAGCTGTTTTGCATGCTGTATTTACGATGTGTTATTTGCTGTTGGGCATGCTGTATTTACGATGTGTTATTTGCTGTTTGGCATGCTGTATTTACGAAGTGTTATCTGCTATTTGGCATGCTGTATTTACGATGTGTTATTTGCTGTTGGGCATGCTGTATTTACGATGTGTTATTTGCTGTTGGGCATTCTGTATTTACGATGTGTTATTTGCTGTTAGGCATGCCGTATTTACGATGTGTTATTTGCTGTTTGACATGCTGTATTTACGATGTGTTATTTGCTATTTGGCATGCTGTATTTACGATGTGTTATTTGCTGTTGGGCATGCTGTATTTACGATGTGTTATTTGCTGTTTGGCATGCTGTATTTACGAAGTGTGATCTGCTATTTGGCACGCTGTATTTACGATGTGTTATTTGATGTTGTGCATGCTGTATTTACGATGTGTTATTTGCTGTTGGGCATTCTGTATTTACGATGTGTTATTTGCTGTTTGGCATGCTGTATTTACGAAGTGTGATCTGCTATTTGGCACGCTGTATTTACGATGTGTTATTTGATGTTGTGCATTCTGTATTTACGATGTGTTATTTGCTGTTGGGCATTCTGTATTTACGATGTGTTATTTGCTGTTGGGCATGCTGTATTTACGATGTGTTATTTGCTGTTTGGGCATGCTGTATTTACGAAGTGTTATCTGCTATTTGGCATGCTGTATTTACGATGTGTTATTTGCTATTTGGCATGCTGTATTTGGCATGTGTTATTTTCTGTTGGGCATGCTGTATTTACGATGTGTTATTTTCTGTTGTGCATGCTGTATTTACGATGTGTTATTTGCTGTTTGGCATGCTGCATTTGCGATGTGTTATTTGCTGTTGGGCATGCTGTATTTACGATGTGTTATTTGCTGTTTGGCATGCTGTATTTACGATGTGTTATTTTCTGTTGCGCATGCTGTATTTGCGATGTGTTATTTGCTGTTGGGCATGCTGTATTTACGATGTGTTATTAGCTGTTTGGCATGCTGTATTGGCGATGTGTTATTTGCTGTTGGGCATGCTGTATTTACGATGTGTTATTTGCTGTTTGGCATGCTGTATTTACGAAGTGTTATCTGCTATTTGGCATGCTGTATTTACGATGTGTTATTTGCTGTTGGGCATGCTGTATTTACGATGTGTTATTTGCTGTTGGGCATTCTGTATTTACGATGTGTTATTTGCTGTTGGGCATGCCGTATTTACGATGTGTTATTTGCTGTTTGACATGCTGTATTTACGATGTGTTATTTGCTATTTGGCATGCTGTATTTACGATGTGTTATTTGCTGTTGGGCATGCTGTATTTACGATGTGTTATTTGCTGTTTGGCATGCTGTATTTACGATGTGTTATTTGCTGTTGGGCATTCTGTATTTACGATGTGTTATTTGCTGTTTGGCATGCTGTATTTACGAAGTGTGATCTGCTATTTGGCATGCTGTATTTACGATGTGTTATTTGCTGTTGTGCATGCTGTATTTACGATGTGTTATTTGCTGTTGGGCATTCTGTATTTACGATGTGTTATTTGCTGTTGGGCATTCTGTATTTACGATGTGTTATTTGCTGTTTGGCATGCTGTATTTACGATGTGTTATTTGCTGTTTGGCATGCTGTATTTACGAAGTGTTATCTGCTATTTGGCATGCTTTATTTACGATGTGTTATTTGCTATTTGGCATGCTGTATTTGGCATGCTGTATTTGGCATGTGTTATTTTCTTTTGGGCATGCTGTATTTACGATGTGTTATTTTCTGTTGTGCATGCTGTATTTACGATGTTTTATTTGCTGTTTGGCATGCTGTATTTGCGATGTGTTATTTGCTGTTGGGCATGCTGTATTTACGATGTGTTATTTGCTGTTTGGCATGCTGTATTTACGATGTGTTATTTTCTGTTGGGCATGCTGTATTGGCGATGTGTTATTTGCTATTTGGCATGCTGTATTTACGATGTGTTATTTTCTGTTGGGCATGCTGTATTGGCGATGTGTTATTTGCTGTTGGGCATGCTGTATTTACGATGTGTATTTTGCTGTTGGATATGCTGTATTTACGATGTGTTATTTGCTGTTTGGCATGCTGTATTTGCGATGTGCTATGTATTTTTGGGCATTCTGTATTTACAATGTGTTATTAAGTTCAGTTTCAGATTAATTTCTGTAATTCTGATCTTACTCATGTTTCTTTGGCGTGTGTCATTTTTAAACTGTAAGCTATTATAGGTATATTTATATCCTAAAACACATACAAAAAATATCCGACTTTTCCTGGTGCTTTTGTACGGTTCTGAATGCTGGTTGTCCACGTAGGCTTCAGAAATTTTAATCATGTATTAATATACATATATATATATATATATATATATATATATTTAAATTAATAGTGATTATTTAAGACTAACCCTTACCCTTACCCTAACCCTAACCGTAATCTCTAACCCTAGCTCTAACCTCTAACCCTAACTTTAAGCCTAACCTAACCTCTAACCGTAACTCTAACCCTGAGCCTAAACCTAAACCCTCACCTCTAACTCTAACCCTTACACTAATCCTAACTCTAAACCCTACCCTAACCTGTAAAATAGCATATCCCACCAAACGAAATATATGCCATCAGTGGTCGGCGAGTACATTGCCTTAAAAAAAATGTGTAAGTTTCCTTCTATATATAGAATAAGCTTTTTGAATTTTTGAATGTACTAGCAGTGCTAGTAGATAAAAACGAATTGCCCTCTGATGCATGCTCTCAGCTGGAACGTTTTCTTTGTGTGCTTTATCGATAACATATCCACACAACAGTACATGAGCTTCGCTGGTTCGGCTACTCAAATGGTACGACCGAAAGAGAAAACCTTCCACCAACTTCTGGTCAACTCGATTTACATATTCGTTGCGTACACTACGTAGCCATCGTTTAGAGGGAAGCTAATGAAAATCATCTACCCATCCCAGCATCTGCTGCATTTGTTTGAAATTTTTGACACAGGTTCAAGCCATTCCTTACCAATTCGATGTTTTAATCCCTACTGACAGCTGCGCAAAAAAACAACGCCATTAGATTAGAACGAACTACTTACGAACCAATATAGAAAAGACTCAGGAAAAATCAGATGTAGACTCTGTGGACGAAGAGACGAAACGGTAAACCCTATCATAAATGAATGCAGCAAACTAGCCATAGAACTAGCATAAAACAGACATGGTTGGATAGGAAAGATAGTCAACTGAGAACTATGCAAAAGATGCATTTTAAACACATAGAAAATGATACATACATAAACCGACGAAAAATGAGAGGCATAACATTCTATGGAACATAGGAATCGAAATGGGCAAACGCATCCAACAAAGGAGACGGGATGTGATGTCAGCAAGAATGAAAAAAATTGTAATTCTCCAGATTAGGACACAAGCTAAAACCGACTTGACTTCGATACTTTCCGAATATTTACGTAAACCGCTGGAAAATGCCGAATGAACATTTGGTTTACTTATCTACATTCCCAAAATCCAAAACTAGGCTGGAAATACAAGTGGGAAAAAACAAACATTAACTAACAATAAAGAAAAATTTTAATGAACAATGTGCTCTTTGGCATGCTGTATTTAATAGTAAAAAATATTTTTTGCTCTTTTCTAGATTAGTACCCAAGCTAACCCTAACCCTAACCCTAACCGACGCCAAGTCGATTTTAGCTTGGTTCCTAATCTGAACAAGCACCCTTTTTTAAGAGGGTTAAAATTCGGCAGATTTTCTGTTGCCGCTAACGGCAACGCAGACGTCGAAGAAGATGCTAAACTCAACTTGGCATCGGTAATTTCCGGCGGTTTACGTAAACATCCGGAAAGTACCGACGATTTCGACGTCCCAGCAGTCACAGTGTGAAAACCAAGGATACATAAAAAACTAAGCAAATGCATGGAACATGCTAGAAAGCTGAAACGAATATAGAATATGAAAATAAATTACTGTAATACCAATAAGTGTAGAAGCGCTCGGAACACTTCTGATAAAGATTGGAAAAAGACTAAGAGAAATTGACACGATACAACGCAGGGCACTGATGAAACAACATAACCAGACAAGGCCGACCAACTGCAGGTAAGTCGAAGAAACAACAGAACAAAAACATAGAAAGAATATCGCACGAAACAAATGGAACTGAAACTACCACAAATGGCACAATCTGACATTCGTCTTCCAAAAATGGGTGGCATCGGCATCGGCTTATACCACAGACAACGATTGTAAAGGTCCAAGAAGTGTTGAAAGACCGAGGAAATATAGCAAAACCCAGACCTCTACTTGAAGAGCGCAAAGAATACTGAAACCTCGAAGATGCTTATTGCCAATCGGTCGTTTTTAGTCAATTGTAAACGGCTGTTGAGATAACAATAATAATAAAAATGATAATAATAATGATAAAAATAATAATGATAATAATAATGATAATAATAATAATGATAATAATACTGATGATAATGATGATAAAAACAATAATAATTATGATAATGATAATAATAATGATAATAATAATGATAATAATAATGATGATAAATAATAATAATAATAATGATAATAATTATAATGATAATAATAATAATAATAATAATGATAATAATAATGATAATAATAATGATAATAATAATGATGGTTATAATTATAATAATTATGATAATAATAATAATGATAATAATAATAATAATGATAATAATAATGATAATAATAATAATGATAATAATAATGATGGTAATAATTATAATAATTATGATAATAATTATAATAATGTTGAAAATAATGATAATAATGATGATGATGATAATGATAAAAATGATAGTAATAATAATGATAAGAAGAAGAAAAAGAAGAAGAAGAAGAAGAACGCGTGTTCATTGAGTGATAGGTTGTAATAATATTAAAAATCATCTGTTAGATTTCTTTATATAATTTCACTCAATCATTGTCTGAATTTTAACGCATAGTTGCCGCTGATTTCATACGTGATGTAATTAATTATTAAGTAAAAATGCTTAACGCAATGCAATTTTATTCTGTGATGCAACTCCGGCGCTGCTGAATTTAAATTGTCAACGTTTTTTCTGGAACAATACGAAAATGTTCTTTGCGCGTATCTCCGTTGTCTTTTTATTTTAAATTCATTTCTTATTCCAGCTTCTTTGTTCATCTGCTTTTGACACCTGAGGATGATTCGACGAAGAATCGAAAACGTTCGTGATACCTATGATACATTTATTAATTTTTAAAATTTTAATGCCGAAAAGACCAAAAATCAAAAACAAATTTAATAACGTTTTATTTTAGATATGCGCCCGCTAAATGTTAAGATTTACAAAAAAGAAAATAATAATAATAATAATAATAATAATAACAACAATAATAACAATAATAATAATAATAATAATAATAATAATAATAATAATAATAATAATAATAATAATAATAATAATAATGTGTCCATGTTACTCACCGTATTGTTTAGAATATATATTCCAAAATTCATAATGATCCGTTCATTAGTTTAGGAGATTATCCTGAACACACACACGCACATACCTCCCACACACATGCACCCACACGTATGCAAGATCCAAAACAAAAAGTTTGTTGATCACTTTAACTGCTCGTGTAAATTAGCCGCCGACTCGCTATTTACAAAGTTAAATTCCTCTTTAATTATTAGCTAATTCCCTATGGCCGAGGGGTTAACGATCTTGACTGGGAATCAGTGGCGATTTGTCATTGAGAATTAACTTATTGCACTGAAGATTGCGTTAGCATGAAACATCGATGTCTGTAGGTAATAAATAATTAATATTTATATATATATATATATATATATATATATATATATATATATATATATATATATATATATATTTATTTTGGTACAGAAAAATTAGTACAACATTCGTACCGTCGGTTGCTGTTGCTTGAGCACAGAAGGACTAAGCCATCCGGCTCTCTTCAGCTTCTGTTGTCATCTGTTTCAAAAATGTGAAGTCACGTGTCACTCTTGTTTGGACGCGTTATTTGCTTAGCGTGTTATTTATGCAAATAACGCGTCCAAACGAGAGTGACACGTGACTTCACATTTTTGAAACAGATGACAACAGAAGCTGAAGAGAGCCGGATGGCTTAGTCCTTCTGTGCTCAAGCAACAGCAACCGACGGTACGAATGTTGTACTAATTTTTCTGTACCAAAATAAATAAATATTACGCTCTTAAATTTTAATTTTTAACTTTAATTCTTAATTAATCGAGCACTCTGCTGGGATTTTTCCTGCTATATTACAAAAAAGTTATATATATATATATATATATATATATATATATATATATATATATATATATATATATATATATATATATATATAACCTAACTTTATAAATATAGAGAAGATATACATCTATCTATCTATCTCTATATATATATGAAGAGTTCGAATGCAAAACGCGATAAACGCCATTTAAAAAATCACGAAACTGTTCCTACAAAGTGTTGCCTTTTAACACTCGACGACACCTCAACACTGTGTGTTACATCATTTGATACCGAAATAATTTGCTTTTGATTTCAATTAAAATCAGCTTTAATTCGAAGTCTATATTTAATATATTCGTGGTCTTAATTTAAACGAATTGGGTTTATTGCGGTTTGCGTTCGAACTCTTCATATATATATATATATATATATATATATATATATATATATATATATATATATATATATAACGACACTCAGTGCAACTTTTAAATGCCTTCATTCCTACATTTGGCTGACAACAAATCGTCCATTAAATGCTTTACATGTGTTGATTAATAATTATTCTACGCTTGGATGGTCCTCTTTATTTTCTTTACTTTTAATAAGCGACCCCACGGATGGAGCCAGCCAAAGGCTGGCCATGCTGTCTCCTCGTGGTTGGCCACTCACAAACTGACGCTCTTGCATTTTAGTCACTACGAATCATATCATCTCATTTCAGGTTCCAAAGAAGGGAAATACTCTAATTATCACACACACACACACACACACCCACACACACACACACGCACGCACGCACGCACGCACGCACACGCACACGCACGCACGCACACGCACACGCACACGCACACGTACACACGCCCCCCCCACACATATAGTGTATTTCATACTTCTAAGGTATACTTTCGTATTGAGTACTTTTGAAGTAAATACTGAAAAAGTATGTACGTAATATATTATATTATATTATATTATATTATATTATATTATATTATATTATATTATATTATAATATGCCCCTATCATGTTCAGTCTTTCATTAACTTCGGTTGATTGAGGACGTCGGGGTGGGCTAATACCAGTCGAGGATTTTTTCTCGACAATTAGTCCGACAGGAACTGGGCCATTTCGGTGGCCTTTTATCTGCCGGGCTGAGGCATATTGTCCTGGCATTTCCTAGGAGGTGCACCCTCTCAGGCCTTGCCTTCCCTCTTTGGGGAGGAGTAAGTTTATTGATTGCTGCCTGAGGCGCCCTGACTGGGGAATGCCGACGGGGCTGCCCAGGCTATTTTTGCTAGGCCAGAGTGCCCCTTCTTTAGAGGCGCTAGCTTGATTCTTCGACCAAAAGAGGGATAACCGTAACTTTTGTGAACTTTAGACAATTTCGGGCATAACGACAGCTAACCGAACGAAAAAGGGGTGAAAAAAAGGCAACAAAGCGTTTTTTAATTCAATTTAAAACGGGTGTCTCGACGTCACGTGATCAAATGGAGCGATTTTTGAAGGAAGTTCACAAAAGTTACGGTTATCCCCACTTTGAAAATTTTCAAAATGGCTGTCATATTACACTTCTCTTCGTACATCGCTGAAATTTAATTTTATTTTATAAAAAAAAACTACTTGATTAATTTACGTACATCAAACAGATATTCCGCAGTTTGTTTTATTTATTTATTTTTTTCGAAATTATCCGCTAAACTGGAAAAGCACCTCAAATAAACAGACGAATCACAAGAAAATATTTACCCCCCTAAAAAAAAACGATGAAAATTTTGTGGAGAAATGAGAAAAAAGAAAAGTAAACGAAGAAAGATAAATAAAATAAAAAAATTATTTAATGAGGGGAAGCTTAGATGAGGATGAAGTAAAAGCAAATAATGAATAGAAAAAAAACACAGCTGTTTAAAAAAAAAAAAAACAGAAATAAAAGTTGAGGGAATCAGAAACGAAAAACGAAGCGACGGTAAAAGAAATGAAAAACGAAACAAGCCAAAATAAAAATGGCGTCAGAGATGGGAGTTGGTTGAAAAAAAAAATGTCAACACATGTTCTGAAGATAAAATGCAATAAACAAAAGTTTTAACAAGGACAAATGTCCATTGAAGAATCAAAGCTGACGATTAAGCGGAGGAAGAGAAAGTGGTTGGTTAATAAAAACTCATAGAAACAAGAAAAATAATGAAAAATAAAATAAATAAATAATGAAAATAAAACAAAGGCATTTTATCACCCATTCAAGCTAAGAATTAAAAAAAAGAAGAAATTCTAAGATAGTTTCTTATTTTTGCTTTTCTGAGTCAGTAAGCTCAATATATATATATATATATATATATACATATATATATATATATATATATATATATATATATATATATATATATATATATATATATATATATATATATACATATATATATACATATATATATATATATATACATATATATATATACATATACATATATACATATATATATATATATATATATATATATATATATATATATATATATATGTATATACAAAATGAATATTTCTGTTTAAAGCAACAGGTTTTGCTAGTGTTAGACTTTGAAAGTACTTACTCAGTGGAGATTACTGACTCATTATATATATATATATATATATATATATATATATATATATATATATATATATATATATATATATATATATATTGTAACGGAGAGCGGCCGACTGACGTAAATGCAGACACTTGTCGGCGCCGTTCAAAGAGGCAGCGTCTGGTATGCTTTGTGTGTGGGGCGAACTCGAAAACGCTCGCTAACTCGAAAATGCTTTTTCTACACACACACACACACATATATATATATATATATATATATATATATATATATATATATATATATATATATATATATATATATATATATATATATATACAGGTAAATGACCAAAATGGTCCCCGGGAGAACAATCTCTCAACTGAAAACTGTTTTCCCTTTGATTCAAATGATATATATATATATATATATATATATATATATATATGTTTTGAAGTACAAAATTTATAAATTGTTTAAAAATAAAAGCGGAATTGTAGTCTCCGGAAATTTGGTCTCGAGAGCTCTTTCGTCCAACATCTCATCAGGAGAAATCGATTTTCATCCTACTACCTTGGTCTTTTCAAGACTAAGGCAAATAGGCATCTCTTGTCTTTGCGATAATCATATTTCGTTCTTGTTAGCTCCTTACATCAAGTGGCTTCATGCCTTGTATGGAGCGATTTCCATAAAGTAAAATAAAAATTAATTAATAAAAGGTGAAGCAAAATGTCTATCGGGTAAAGAATTCCGACTTTATCCATTTTAAAATGACTTGTTCCAAAATCAAATTGTGTTGCCTCGTCGACTAAAACAGTACACTTTAAAAGTAAATACATGTTAAAAAACGATATTTATTTCATTAATTTGATGAATATTTGGTTGACGATTATTTTTACGGTAAAAAATTCAGAGAAAATTTATTGTTTTAAAAATAAGCAAATTGCTACAATTTTAAATAAATAAATAAAAAGGAACATATTCGTTTTATTTATTTAAAGATTATTTAACTAACAATGACAGTTATCTTTACAGAAGAAGTGAGGGTCATTTCTTTCTTAAAAATATTGACTCTGAAATATATTTATTATTTCAAAAGGAATATTACTTTTAACAGTAAATTATACAGGTTGATGTAGAAAACACCGTGGAATTTCTGCTTATATTTATTAATATATAAAACTATACTAGTCACAGTTATATACAGAGTGGAACAAAATCATGTGACACATTTTTAGGGGTTAATAAAAGTAAATTAGAATTAATAATAATAAACGTACTTTTATTTTCCAAATATAAATATAATGGCATTTTGTTTGATGTCGTATAAATAATGTTAAAAATATTTTCGAATTCCAAATGTAAATAGGATGCCATTTTGTTGTCTTTCGTTTTAAAAATAATATAATCTAACTTGAACCCGTGTGATTTTTTTCTCTGAGAATATCTAAATTCTAAACTGTACACACATCGTCCTAAATCTATTGAAATATATATTGAAATTATATAATCTAACTTGAACCGGTGTGATTTTTGTTCTGAGAATATCGTCCTAAATCTATTGAAATATATATTGAAATTATATAATCTAACTTGAACCGGTGTGATTTTTGTTCTGAGAATATCGTCCTAAATCTATTGAAATATATATTGAAATTATATAATCTAACTTGAACCGGTGTGATTTTTGTTCTGAGAATATCGTCCTAAATCTATTGAAATATATATTGAAATTATATAATCTAACTTGAACCGGTGTGATTTTTGTTCTGAGAATATCGTCCTAAATCTATTGAAATATATATTGAAATTATATAATCTAACTTGAACCGGTGTGATTTTTGTTCTGAGAATATCGTCCTAAATCTATTGAAATATATATTGAAATTATATAATCTAACTTGAACCGGTGTGATTTTTGTTCTGAGAATATCGTCCTAAATCTATTGAAATATATATTGAAATTATATAATCTAACTTGAACCGGTGTGATTTTTGTTCTGAGAATATCGTCCTAAATCTATTGAAATATATATTGAAATTATATAATCTAACTTGAACCGGTGTGATTTTTGTTCTGAGAATATCGTCCTAAATCTATTGAAATATATATTGAAATTATATAATCTAACTTGAACCGGTGTGATTTTTGTTCTGAGAATATCGTCCTAAATCTATTGAAATATATATTGAAATTATATAATCTAACTTGAACCGGTGTGATTTTTGTTCTGAGAATATCGTCCTAAATCTATTGAAATATATATTGAAATTATATAATCTAACTTGAACCGGTGTGATTTTTGTTCTGAGAATATCGTCCTAAATCTATTGAAATATATATTGAAATTATATAATCTAACTTGAACCGGTGTGATTTTTGTTCTGAGAATATCGTCCTAAATCTATTGAAATATATATTGAAATTATATAATCTAACTTGAACCGGTGTGATTTTTGTTCTGAGAATATCGTCCTAAATCTATTGAAATATATATTGAAATTATATAATCTAACTTGAACCGGTGTGATTTTTGTTCTGAGAATATCGTCCTAAATCTATTGAAATATATATTGAAATTATATAATCTAACTTGAACCGGTGTGATTTTTGTTCTGAGAATATCGTCCTAAATCTATTGAAATATATATTGAAATTATATAATCTAACTTGAACCGGTGTGATTTTTGTTCTGAGAATATCGTCCTAAATCTATTGAAATATATATTGAAATTATATAATCTAACTTGAACCGGTGTGATTTTTGTTCTGAGAATATCGTCCTAAATCTATTGAAATATATATTGAAATTATATAATCTAACTTGAACCGGTGTGATTTTTGTTCTGAGAATATCGTCCTAAATCTATTGAAATATATATTGAAATTATATAATCTAACTTGAACCCGTGTTCTTTTTTTTCTCTGAGAATATCTAAAGTCCAAACTATACACACATCGCCCTCGATCTATTGAAATATTTAAATATGCCATTCGTCAAGAAATGCCATTCTACATGAAACGATCTGTCAAATTATGAACTTTTTATTTTTTAGGGGCCCCCATTTGCTGGGGATAACACTTCATTTCTATATGAGATACATAGATATCCGAGTGTTCAACTGAAGTTCTCCTTTACCTTTCAAATGTTGAGTTAGTAAAGAAGTGAAGTACATTAATTTTCCTCTCCCAATTGACTAATGTACTATGTTATAGTATATCTTTCTTGTGGTCTCTTCGTGTTACCGGATTCCAGTACAACAGCTAATCTAACTGCTGCTGTTTGGAGTAACATCACTAGGAGAAGGCGCACCATTCCTCGTATGAGCGAGTGTATAGTCGTGTCGAGGGGATCTTCGCGAATGTCTTCGAGAGTGTGTGGACAATAACGCCAAAGATTTGACTGATGTAATTTTAAAAACAAAATTAAACTACATGGCATCATATGGACATTTTTCATTATCTATTCTAATTTGCTTATATTAAACCATGCAAATGTATCAAAACATATTGTATCGCCCTCTATATAAGTTGGTTCAGTATAGGTAGGATTTGAACAACACTTGATCTTTTTGAGATTAAGATTGATAATTTGTATAATTTGGATTATTCGGACTACTATTCTCATCTTGTGTGTTATTCTCACAACTTTTCGGCCGATGTAAGCTCCTACCTTCTTCAGTTTCGTCTTGTCGAACTTGGATACCTTTATTACTCCCCCTAAAAAATAGGAAACCCCGGGACCCGTGGCGCAACAGAAGAGGTACTAAATAATAACCAGTTCTAAGTGACAGTCTTCTGGAGGTTGAAGGTTCAATCCTCAGTACAGGTGACACTAAAAATATAATTAAGAAATACTGACGGAACATCCATTTATTAAATAAAGAGTTCCGCTTGCAATTCCGTATAGATACCCGAGTTCAACATAAAGATTTCCGAGTTCAACAAAGACGCGCTTGAAGAAGGTCGGAGGTTACATCGGCCAAAATGCTGTGAGAATAACGTCCAAGATGAGAGCAGTAGTCTGAAGAATTCAAATAATCACAATTTTTTTTATTATTATTTTTTTGTCTTTGCTAGGGATGGGGCATCCTACCGGATGCCAGACATTCACCCGCTATTTTAGACACACCAGCCGGGAGATCGTTTTAAGATTCTAATTGTCCATTTAAGTGCAATTGTTTGTATATCTCTTGCACTTGGTTCACCGAGTAAATATAAATGTGTATACTCAATAACTAAAAAAGATGAGAGATTATTGATAAATGAATTTACATATACTTTATTATTGAGACAAGATGGAAAACGATTAGTTTTGTATAGTTTTACATTTTTTTGCGAGAAACAAATATAAATGTACGAGAAAAATACCCGTCCTAGGAGAGGTAAAATATATTCTTCGAACAGAACAGTTTTGCACCACTTTTATGTCACTCTACGAAGATTAAAACCAAGATATAATACTACTAGAGCTTTTAATTTTGATCAAAATTCATTACATGATTTGTTTCCTAGAAAATGTCTGAATTTCATGGCGTAAGCATAAGGACAAATTGAAATTCAGGGAATCTTGCTTAGTTGGTATCTTATGACAATGGATAACATTTAATGTTAATCTGAAATATTTAAATTTTTAATAGGAGTTTCTACGCATATTATGCCCCCTAAAAATCCTTTAAAATACTCCAAACAAAAAAAAAACCCTTATATTTTGGGAATATTTATTAATTGATGTCTAATACCTATTGTTAGCATTTCACGAACATCGGAGGTATCTGAGTTTTCACGAAGGGGTTCGACCCCTTCTTTGCCATATTTGCATAAAACTAAATTAAACACAAATAGAGCTTACATTATCGACCCCTATGCCTAGTTGCTGTGTTAAAAAATCATAATGATTGATTTATTAGTTTAGGAGTGAATCCTGTACATACAAATACATAAACATATACACATAACTTAAACGCTACATATATAAAGTTAGAGTTTTAGGAAGAATAATATAGGCAGTACCTCCTATTTGAAAATTAAAATATTTCATATTTGCATAGTTATTGGATACCAATTAAGCAAAATTCCCTGAATTTTAGTTGCTTCTTAAGACACCTTAAATTTTAAACATTTTCTAGAATCAAAATCGCGTAAGTGATCTTGATCAAAATTATAATAAGGTTTCTAGACATGAGGTTTAGCATTATCATATCTTGATTTTAATCTTCATAAGGGAACATAAATAATTTCTAGAAAACCGTTCCGTTCGGGAAATTAATTTCCCCTCCTGGGACGGGTATTTTATACATATATATATATATATATATATATATATATATATATATATATATATATATATATATATATATATATATATATATATAAAATAGTAACTCTGTGTGTGTGTATGTCCGCCTAATTTTTGTGTCTTATGTTCACCCAAACCGCTGGACAGAATTGCTTGAAAATTGGCATGTGGACTACTGACCTCCCAGTGAAGGTCATAGGCTATATAAGAAATATATCACTTCAATGCTGGAAACTGTTTTCCCTTAGATTCAAAAATGATGTCTATTCCCAAAATTTCAGCAAAATTTGATAATATTAAGATGATCCCTTGGGAGAACAACCTCTCCACTGAAAACTGTTTTCCCTTTGATTTAAATGATATATATATATATATATATATATATATATATATATATATATATATATATATATATATATATAATCAAGGAGAACACCTCTCTGTCTGGATGTCTGTCCCTAAAAACGAACACATATTAGAAAGCGTACTTTCAATATAATTGTATTCACATGCACAATTTGCATGTGAACATAATGTAAGTATTTTTGCGTCTCTGGCTGCCCCTTAAAGAAGCTAATGACAATTGTCAAACATGTTACACAATGAAATTAATCAATTTATTAGCGTTAGTCTAAGAGTATTAACATATATCTGAATAGCTCGCTGAGTAAGATATCTAGCTGACAGTATCAAAGTTGCTGTTAAAGTAAACTCTCATGATGTTGCATATGATGCTATCCAACACTCTAACTTGTCAACACCGGGTAGCTCTGCTAGTTTCATATATATATATATATATATATATATATATATATATATATATATATATATATATATATATATATATATATATATATATATAAATGACGATAAAAGCCCTTTTTACAATGCGTGACAAATTTATTTCTTTTTTCTTTTTTTCCAATTAATTTCGGAGGAATCCTCCATCATCAGAGATATATTTTTACTCTTTTTTTTTATAAAATAAACAAACTTTTACTTTTGTTTATAGGTAAGACGTCCTTGGGTTGGTGTGACGTTATCCGCTAAGTTGTAATAGGCGGTTTTGAGAAGAACGGAAATGCCAGGGCATGCCGGGAGGTTATTTTTATATATATATATATATATATATATATATATATATATATATATATATATATATTTGTTTGTAAAAAGAAAATATGAATGATGTGGGGATTTGTATTCGAAACAATTATTATGAGACCAAATCAATTTTAAAATTCGTCTTATTTTGTTTCGTTTACGTTTGACCAACCGTGCCCCTCTAGTGACGTCAGCCACATCACCATGGCAAAGGCCGCTCGTTTCACTCCTAAAAATACACTATTTACTTTTGATATACAGATAATAAAAATAAATATTCCCGGTGCAACTTCGAGAAAGCCACAATACGGAAAACCGATAACATATAAAAATGAACACATACAGTATCATGTATGTGATCGTGACGGAACAAAGATATCGTACACAAAAAAGATCTTCTAATCATGTTCGTGTCAGAATAACATTTTTAATTACTACCAATTACTACTTTCAGAATGTAAGTATAGAAATATTCCATGATAAATGCTAGTATACTAAAATCATATGCCCGTAATAGGGTTAAGATAAAAATTCATATACACTAAATGTACAAAAGCAAGGAAATTCCCAAATGTTTACACTTTTATTGTCATTAAGTGTATGACTAAATATCAACCCAACTATTTCATTATCACATCACTACAGTATAAATCTCTATGCATGAGTGGATGAAGTGTGTGAGGTGCGCTGAAGAAAAATTCCTACCAGTAAAATACATAGCCCTGTTGTGCTCGCATACCGGTAATGACAATAAAAGTGTAAAAATTTGGGAATTTCCTTGCTTTTGTACATTTAGTGTATATGAATTTTCATCTTAACCCTATTAAGGGCATATGATTTCAGTATACTGGCATTTTTCATGGAATGTCACTACTTTTGTAAAGGCTATGCCTCAATACAATGCCTTCTCATAACTGATATAGTTGGTAGTTTGACTAATCAAGGTATATGGTAAACTGAAATTAAAATGCCATCAACTAGACTCTAGAACCTCTATCTCTGCCAACAATCAGCTGAATCCATCAAATAGTTGATGAGATACAGGGTGGCACATACGTACACACGGATAACATGATTTCATGATTGAACTTTCTGGATCTCTGGGTTGCCTTGACTAATGATGCTTAAATTTTACACACTTATACAACCTATTAAATAAAAATTTTGTGCAAAGTTTTAACTAATTTGGTTTATTGGTTTTTGAGTTATGATTGATCAAAGAAATGAGATTTCCAGCATAGGCCATTCGTGAAGTCTATTAAGGGGTAGAGCGCTCTCGCACCTCCCTTGATTTAATTCAAATAAACTGGTTTACAAAACTCATTAATTACCCGTATCATAAGGGAATATGGTGCAACTTCGGAAAAGCCTCAATACGGAAAACCGATAATAAATACATACCTGTATCATGTATGTGACCGTCCCGGTCACATACATGATACAGGTATGTATTTATTATATTAGGAGTGAAACGAGCGGCTTTTGCCATGGAACAAAAATATCGTACACCAAAAATTACGTTAATTGATCAAGTAGTTTTTTTTTATCACAGAAAATCAAAGTTTGTCATTTTTTTTCACGCTCGCTGGTCAAGACACCATATTTGCAAAAGGTAGCTAACCAAAGGCTAAATTTTGTGGATTTAGCCTTTTTTTAAGTAGTTTAGTTTAGCAGCATTTATCCGGTTAATACTTAAATTATTTAAATCACAATCTTCAAGGCATGACTTTTTATTTCCTAACTTTTTCAAGTTTTTCCTTTGAAAGTAAATTACAATCTTCAAGGCATAAATTAGATTATTTTATTACAATGTTCCTTTGGAAGTTTTCACGTTATTTTAATAAAATATTTTATTTTTTTGCTTATATTGTTGTCATTAAGGCAAACCTGCTTCAAAAAAGGCCAACTCCACAACATTTGGCCCTTTTCTGATAGCGATTTGACCGTTTTTATATAACGCTGGGCTGAATAACCTCCCTTGTTTTTCAAGATGGCTAGCTAACTATCGAGCATGGAAAAAATGACAAAATTTGATCTTCTGTGATAAAAAAAAACTACTTGATCAATTTACGTAATTTTTTGTGCACGATATCTTTGTTTCGTCCCGGTCACATACATAATACAGATATGTATTTATTATCGGTTTTCCGTATTGAGGCTTTTCTGAAGTTGCACCATATTCCCTTATGAAGACGGGTAATTAATGAGTTTTGTAAACCAGTGTATTTGAATTAAATATTTCTATACTTACATTCTGAAAGTAGTAATTAGTAGTAATTAAAAAAATGTTATTCTGACACGAACCTAATTAGAAGATCGAGGTGTTATATTATTCTGTTTACGTTTCACAAGGCGTGGCCTTCGAGTGACATCAGCTTCGATTTCATGCCAAAATAACTATTCTTTTCAATGCCAGCATATTTGCGGCGTTCAAAATAAACCAGGTCCCGATTTATTTACAAATGCAAATAAAAATACATGTACCTCTGCAGGAGGTTAGACACAATGCCAGGTGGGGGTTTGAACAGCCAGCGCACTAAGGTTAAGTGCACTCTTGCCTACAAAAAATGCCCCAGCAGCCCCGTCAGCATTACCCGGTATGAACGCCTCAGCCGATTAGCAATAAACTGACCCCTTCTCAAAGAGAAGGTAAACCCTGGGAAGGTGAGCCTCCTAGGACTGAACAGAACAGAACCATATCTCAGCCAGACACCAACAAAGCCACTGTGGAGACTGATTGTCGGGGACGTATCCTCGATTTGTACGAACAACACATACTTAAAGTGTATGATTATTTTCCATTCGAAGGCTGGTTAATTAATAATCAACTTTTGTAAACCAGTATATTATAATTAACTATTTCAATACTTAAATTCTTAAAATGCTAATTGGAAGAATTGTTACCAATTCAGCCATTACATGTAAGAACTTGTTCTTTTTTTACGGAGGGGTTACCACTTATCAAGGGCGAAGGCAACTCGTGGATAAGGGTTAATGAGATGGAGTGATAACTAGTTGAAAGGAGAATGACCTCATGGAAGGATTGAATGTGATTAATGAAATAAATTAAGTTTAGTTACCTGTGGGGACGCTATGATACAGGAATCTGCTGACATTGGATTTGAGAACGACTATGTTGTATTCTGCAGGGAAGCAGTTCCACTGTATGTGTTCAACAGCCGGGAAGTCCTTGCTAAGACTATGGCGTAGTCTGCAGGGAAGGGGTTTCACGGTATGTGTTCAACAGCCGAAAAGTCCTTGCTAAGATACTCTGTTCATGGCAATTTCGTCTAACGCTAAGCACACAGGGAAAGAAAAATATTTTTTTTTAGTTGTGGTAGTAAAGCGAGTTCTTGCTGTGAATGTTTTGCAAAGAGAACCAGAAATTTGAGCTCAGTTGAGCACCTTCCATGAAAGTTACTTAAGCCTCTAAAACTGACTTTCGCCCCAGACCTGAAATGGAAGATTTATATCAAGTAGAGAGAGACTAGCGACGTCTCTTCTGTGACAAAGGGGCTGTAAGGAATGGGGGAGAGATCATCCCATTAGATTTCGTAATCGATTTTGAACTGCTCTGAGCAGCGGCACCTCCCCAGATGGGGCAGCAGTACTCCATCTTAGGACGTATCTGACTCTTGTACAGACAGAGAATTCCATCAGGTGTTTTCTTGGAGCGGTAGAATAATCCCACCATTTTTTTCTAATGACTTTAGCAACAAATTGGATGTAAGACTTCCATTTTAGGTCTGGAAGACTTACATTCAGTCTGTTGTTAAACTCGCTGAAAAAAATTGGTTAAATCGATCTACCGCCATAAAAAAGACCTGACTTTTGATGCAATCCTTTACAGTCTACCACAACTGCATAGAACTTTCATTTCTTGATCCGTTCTTCTAACCTTAAACGGAATTTTCGGCACTTCTTTAGTTTAGCTGTGAATTAGAATTTATTTGTTTTCAATTTTGAAAACAGCGGCAGACAATCAACCGGAAGTAATATAGAATTAGAAGTTTTTATTCAAACCAATCAATAAAACGAACGTTTGTTTTTTAATAATGTAAAATTTTATAAAACAAATAGTTAACAGTGATTTTTAAACTTTATCTAACGAAAAGTTATTATTTGTGTTTTGGTATAATTTAAAACTTTATAAAAAAGAGGAGTTTGTCTGTTTTTTTTTGTATCAAACAAACAGTCGACATTGATTTGAAGTCTGACTTCCGGTTGATTGGGTTAGAAGTGAATGGAACTCTTCAAAATTAATTTCTGATTCAAGGCTTTAGCTTAATTCAATAAGTCCCGGGCCTACCTAATAAAACAATTTTGTTTAGGTAAAATTCGACTTTATTCACCACCATAGTCTCCTTTTAGGGTCATGAACTGATTTCAACGCTTCTCTCACCATTCGATGCCTTTTGTTGTAGAAAGAATTGCATTTGGCCATCAAAATACGCCTCATTTTCCGATATCACTTCTTCATTGGAGCCAAATCTCTTTCTATGGAACACTGTTTTGAGGTTTGTAAACAGCCAGTAATCGCTGGGGACCAGACCCGGAGAACATGGAGGGTTCGGACGCAATTCGAAGTTCGGTTAATGTAGTCTTGGCACCGTTGCGATCGACTTTTGACACGGTGCATTGTCTTGGTGAAAGAACACTTCTTCGTTTGGGGCCGATTTTTGGCGATGATATTCGCTATGTTCATCGCGTCAATATTTCGTAATCCTTTCATGAGATTCTTCATTTCTCAACTGACAAATATTCCATTTCATTAACCGTTATCTTCGAGTGGCTTTTGGCCTTGATAAGTGGAGTTCCACCAATAAAAAAAACAAAATCTGCTTTAATTCATCCAGTGCACGGAATGAAGTGAAGCAAACTCTCACCTTGGCGTAGAACAGCCAGAGGAGCAAAAATCTAACAGAGTGAAAACGAGACAGCTTTCATATGGTTTGTCTGCGAAAACATTCACGCTTTGTTATGTCGACACGTGGATTATTGCCCTGCTTCGTGATGTGTGAGTAAAGCAGGCAGTCGGTCAAAATTCCTCAGGATATTGTTCAACGAACTGTGTTGAAAATAAAGGAGAAACGCTACAGCAAGACTGCAGATGCCTTGAAGCGATGTTTTAAAATATGGACGGTTTCTAAAAAAAGTAGCCGAGAAAACAATTATTTTAGTTCTAAAATGGCTACTTCCGTAGATAGTTGGATCATTCTACCGCTCCAGGAAGCACCTGACTCCTGATGCAGCCCTCTACCTGTATAAGAGTCATACATGTCCTAAGATTGGGGAGGTACTGCTGTCATATCTGGGGACGTGTCGCTCGGGGCACTCTTCGTTGTCTAGACAGACTTCAAAATCGACCCCGAAATCTAGTGTGTGTGTCTGTGTGTATGGAGGGGTTATCTCTTTTCTGTTTCTTATAGTTCTTTTATCACAGAAGAGATATTGCTAGTCTCTCTCTACTCTATCGTTATTTTCATTGAAGTTGCTCGACTGAGCTCCAATCTCTGGTTTCTCCTCGTAAGACATTCACAGCAAGAACTCGTCTTCTGTCACAACGGAAAAAAGACTTCACTTCTTCTTTCTTCCGTGTGCCTTGCGTCAGGCTGAATTTTAATGGACAGAGCTTCTTTGCAAGGGCTTCCTGTCTATGGAACTTATTACTGCGGGATTGCTTCCCTGACGACTACAACATACTCGACTTCGAATCCAATATCAACAAGAACTTATCGTGAATCGTCACAGAAGTAATCAAACTTAGTTCATGGCATTGTTCAATTTCGGTTGACAACTGTTTCATTATATTAACCCTTGTCCTCAAGTGGCTCTTGTCTTTAATAAGTGATCACAATCGTTTCGTTTTATAAACTCTTGTCCTCGAGTGGCTCTTGTCCCTGATAAGTGATCACAATCGTTTCGTTTTATTAACCCTTGTTCTGGAGTGGTTCTTGCCCTTGATAAGTGATAACAATCGTTTCGTTTTATTAACCCTTGCCCTCGAGTGGCTCTTACACTTGATAAGTGATCACAATCGTTTCGTTTTATTAACCCTTGTTCTCGAGTGGCTCTTGCCTTTAGTAAGTGATCACAATCGTTTCGTTTTATTAACCCCTGTTCTCGAGTGGCTCTTGCCCTTGATAAGTGATCACAATCGTTTCGTTTTTATTAACTCCTGTTCTCGAGTGGCTCTTGCCCTTGATAAGTGATGACAATCGTTTCGTTGTATTAACCCTTGTTCTCGAGTGGCTCTTCCCCTTGATAAGTGATCACAATCGTTTCGTTTTATTAACCCTTGTTCTCGAGTGGCTCTTGTCCTTGATATGTGATCACAATCGTTTCGTTTTATTAACCCTTGTTCTGGAGTGGTTCTTGCCCTTGATAAGTGATCACAATCGTTTCGTTTTATTAACCCTTGTTCTCGAGTGGCTCTTGCCCTTGATAAGTGATCACAATCGTTTCGTTTTATTAACCCTTGTTCTCGAGTGGCTCTTGCCCTTGATAAGTGATGACAATCGTTTCGTTTTATTAACCCTTGTTCTAGAGTGGTTCTTGCACTTGATAAGTGATCACAATCGTTTCGTTTTATTAACCCTTGTTTTCGAGTGGCTCTTGCCCTTGATATGTGATCACAATCGTTTAGTTTTATTAACCCTTGTTCTGGAGTGGTTCTTGCCCTTGATAAGTGATCACAATCGTTTCGTTTTATTAACCCTTGTTCTCGAGTGGCTCTTGCCCTTGATAAGTGATCACAATCGTTTCGTTTTATTAACCCTTGTTCTAGAGTTGCTCTTGCCCTTAATAAGTGATCACAATCGTTTCGTTTTATTAACCCTTGTTCTCGAGTGGCTCTTGCCCTTGATAAGTGATCACAATCGTTTCGTTTTATTAACCCTTGTTCTCGAGTGGCTCTTGCACTTGATAAGTGATCACAATCGTTTCGTTTTATTAACCCTTGTTCTCGAGTTGCTCTTGCCCTTGATATGTGATCACAATCGTTTCGTTTTATTAACCCTAGTTCTCGAGTGGCTCTTGCCCTTGATAAGTGATCGCAATCGTTTCGTTTTTATTAACCCCTGTTCTCGAGTGGCTTTTGCACTTGATAAGTGATCACAATCGTTTCGTTTTTATTAACCCCTGTTCTCGAGTGGCTCTTGCACTTGATAAGTGATCACAATCGTTTCGTTTTATTAACCCCTGTTCTTGAGTGGCTCTTGCACTTGATAAGTGATCACAATCGTTTCGTTTTATTAAACCCTGTTCTCGAGTGGCTCTTGCACTTGATAAGTGATCGCAATCGTTTCGTTTTTATTAACCCCTGTTCTCGACTGGCTATTGCCCTTGATAAGTGATCACAATCGTTTCGTTTTTATTAACCCCTGTTCTCGAGTGGCTCTGGCACTTGATAAGTGATCACAATCGTTTCGTTTTATTAAACCCTGTTCTCGACTGGCTATTGCCCCTGATAAATGATCACAATCGTTTCGTTTTATTAACCCTTGTTCTCGAGTGGCTCTTGCACTTGATAAGTGATCACAATCGTTTTGTTTTATTAACCCCTGTTCTCGAGTGGTTCTTACCCTTGATAAGTGATCACAATCGTTTCGTTTTATTAACCCTTGTTCTGGAGTTGCTCTTGCCCTTGATAAGTGATCACAATGGTTGTGTTTTATTAACCCTTGTTCTAGAGTGGTTCTTGCACTTGATAAGTGATCACAATCGTTTCGTTTTATTAACCCTTGTTCTCGAGTGGCTCTTGCACTTGATAAGTGATCACAATCGTTTCGTTTTATTAAACCCTGTTCTCGAGTGACTCTTGCACTTGATAAGTGATCACAATCGTTTCGTTTTATTAACCCTTGTTCTCGAGTGGCTATTGCCTCTGATAAATGATCACAATCGTTTCGTTTTATTAACCCTTGTTCTCGAGTGGCTCTTGCCCTTGATAAGTGATCACAATCGTTTTGTTTTATTAACTCTTGTTCTAGAGTTGCTCTTGCCCTTGATAAGTGATCACAATCGTTTCGTTTTATTAACCCTTGTTCTGGAGTGGTTCTTGCACTTGATAAGTGATCACAATCGTTTCGTTTTATTAACCCTTGTTCTGGAGTGGTTCTTGCACTTGATAAGTGATCACAATCGTTTCGTTTTATTAAACCCTGTTCTCGACTGGCTATTGCCCGTGATAAGTGATCACAATCGTTTCGTTTTATTAACCCTTGTTCTCGAGTGGCTCTTGCCCCTGATAAATGATCACAATCGTTTAGTTTTATTAACCCTTGTTCTCGAGTGGCTCTTGCACTTGATAAGTGATCGCAATCGTTTTGTTTTATTAATCTTTGTCCCTGAGTGGCTCTTGCACTTGATAAGTGATCACAATCGTTTTGTTTTATTAACCCCTGTTCTCGAGTGGTTCTTACCCTTGATAAGTGATCACAATCGTTTCGTTTTATTAACCCTTGTTCTCGAGTGGCTCTTGCCCCTGATAAGTGATCACAATCGTTTCGTTTTATTAACCCTTGTTCTCGAGTGGCTCTTGCACTTGATAAGTGATCGCAATCGTTTCGTTTTATTAATCTTTGTCCCTGAGTGGCTCTTGCACTTGATAAGTGATCACAATCGTTTCGTTTTTATTAAACCCTGTTCTCGAGTGGCTCTTGCACTTGATAAGTGATCACAATCGTTTCGTTTTATTAACCCTTGTTCTCGAGTGGCTCTTGCCCCTGATAAGTGATCACAATCGTTTCGTTTTATTAACCCTTGTTCTCGAGTGGCTCTTGCACTTGATAAGTGATCGAAATAGTTTCGTTTTATTAATCTTTGTCCTCGAGTGGCTCTTGCCCTTGATAAGTGATCACAATCGTTTCCTTTTATTAACTCCTGTTCTCGAGCGGCTCTTGCACTTGATAAGTGATCACAATCGTTTCGTTTTATTAAACCCTGTTCTCGACTGGCTATTGCCCTTGATAAGTGATCACAATCGTTTCGTTTTATTAACCCTTGTTCTCGAGTGGCTCTTGCACTTGATAAGTGATCGCAATCGTTTCGTTTTATTAATCTTTGTCCTCGAGTGGCTCTTGCACTTGATAAGTGATCACAATCGTTTTGTTTTATTAACCCCTGTTCTCGAGTTATTCTTACCCTTGATAAGTGATCACAATCGTTTCGTTTTATTAAGCCTTGTTCTCGAGTGGCTCTTGCCCTTGATATGTGATCACAATCGTTTCGTTTTATTAACCCTTTTTTTCGAGTGGCTTTTGCCTATGATAAGTGATCACAATCGTTTCGTTTTATTAACCCTTGTTCTCGAGTTGCTCTTGCCCTTTATAAGTGATCACAATCGTTTCGTTTTTATTAACCTCTGTTCTCGAGTGGCTCTTGCACTTGATAAGTGATCACAATCGTTTCGTTTTATTAACCCTTGTTCTCGAGTTGCTCTTGCCCTTGATAAGTGATCACAATCGTTTTGTTTTATTAACCCCTGTTTTCGAGTGGTTCTTACCCTTGATAAGTGATCACAATCGTTTCGTTTTATTAACCCTTGTTCTCGAGTGTCCCTTGCCCTTGATAAGTGATCACAATCGTTTCGTTTTATTAACCCTTGTTCTCGAGTGGCTCTTGCCCTTGATAAGTGATCACAATCGTTTCGTTTTATTAACCCTTGTTCTCGAGTGTCCCTTGCCCTTGATATGTGATCACAATCGTTTCGTTTTATTAACCCCTGTTCTCGAGTGGCTCTTGCACTTGATAAGTGATCACAATCGTTTCGTTTTATTAACCCTTGTTCTCGAGTGGCTCTTGCCCCTGATAAGTGATCACAATCGTTTCGTTTTATTAACCCTTGTTCTCGAGTGGCTCTTGCACTTGATAAGTGATCGCAATCGTTTCGTTTTATTAATCTTTGTCCCTGAGTGGCTCTTGCACTTGATAAGTGATCACAATCGTTTTGTTTTATTAACCCCTGTTCTCGAGTGGTTCTTACCCTTGATAAGTGATCACAATCGTTTCGTTTTATTAACCCTTGTTCTGGAATGGTTCTTGCCCTTGATAAGTGATCACAATCGTTTCGTTTTATTAACCCTTGTTCTCGAGTTGCTCTTGCCCTTTATAAGTGATCACAATCGTTTCGTTTTTATTAACCCCTGTTCTCGAGTGGCTCTTGCACTTGATAAGTGATCACAATCGTTTCGTTTTATTAACCCTTGTTCTCGAGTGGCTCTTGCCCCTGATAAGTGATCACAATCGTTTCGTTTTATTAACCCTTGTTCTCGAGTGGCTCTTGCACTTGATAAGTGATCGAAATCGTTTCGTTTTATTAATCTCTGTCCTCGAGTGGCTCTTGCCCTTGATAAGTGATCACAATCGTTTCCTTTTATTAACCCCTGTTCTCGAGCGGCTCTTGCACTTGATAAGTGATTACAATCGTTTCGTTTTATTAAACCCTGTTCTCGACTGGCTATTGCCCTTGATAAGTGATCACAATCGTTTCGTTTTATTAACCCTTGTTCTCGAGTGGCTCTTGCCCCTGATAAGTGATCACAATCGTTTCGTTTTATTAACCCTTGTTCTCGAGTGGCTCTTGCACTTGATAAGTGATCGCAATCGTTTCGTTTTATTAATCTTTGTCCTCGAGTGGCTCTTGCACTTGATAAGTGATCACAATCGTTTTGTTTTATTAACCCCTGTTCTCGAGTTATTCTTACCCTTGATAAGTGATCACAATCGTTTCGTTTTATAAACCCTTGTTCTCGAGTGGCTCTTGCTCTTGATAAGTGATCACAATCGTTTCGTTTTATTAACCCTTGTTCTCGAGTGGCTCTTGCCCTTGATATGTGATCTCAATCGTTTCGTTTTATTAACCCTTGTTCTGGAGTGGCTCTTGCCCTATATAAGTGATCACAATCGTTTCGTTTTATTAACCCTTGTTCTCGAGTGGCTCTTGCCCTTGATAAGTGATCACAATCGTTTCGTTTTATTAACCCTTTTTTTCGAGTGGCTTTTGCCTATGATAAGTGATCACAATCGTTTCGTTTTATTAACCCTTGTTCTCGAGTTGCTCTTGCCCTTTATAAGTGATCACAATCGTTTCGTTTTTATTAACCTCTGTTCTCGAGTGGCTCTTGCACTTGATAAGTGATCACAATCGTTTCGTTTTATTAACCCTTGTTCTCGAGTTGCTCTTGCCCTTGATAAGTGATCACAATCCTTTTGTTTTATTAACCCCTGTTCTCTAGTGGCTCTTGCACTTGATAAGTGATCACAATCGTTTCGTTTTATTAACCCTTGTTCTCGAGTGGCTCTTGCCTTTAATAAGTGATCACAATCGTTTCGTTTTATTAACCCTTTTTCTCGAGTGGCTCTTGCACTTGATAAGTGATCGCAATCGTTTCGTTTTATTAACCCTTGTTCTCGAGTGGTTTTACCCTTGATAAGTGATCACAATTGTTTCGTTTTATTAACCCTTTTTTCTCGAGTGGCTCTTGCACTTGATAAGTGATCGCAATCGTTTCGTTTTATTAACCCTTGTTCTCGAGTGGCTCTTGCACTTAATAAGTGATCACAATCGTTTCGTTTTATTAACCCCTGTTCTCGAGTTATTCTTACCCTTGATAAGTGATCACAATCGTTTCGTTTTATTAACCCTTGTTCTCGAGTGGATCTTGCCCTTGATATGTGATCACAATCGTTTCGTTTTATTAACCCTTGTTCTCGAGTGGCTATTGCCCTTGATAAGTGATCACAATCGTTTCGTTTTATTAACCCTTGTTCTTGAGTGGCTCTTGCCCTTGATAAGTGATCACAATCGTTTCGTTTTATTAACCCTTGTTCTCGAGTTTCTCTTGCCCTTGATAAGTGATCAAAATCGTTTCGTTTTTATTAACCTCTGTTCTCGAGTGGCTCTTGCACTTGATAAGTGATCACAATCGTTTCGTTTTATTAACCCTTGTTCTCGAGTGGCTCTTGCCCCTGATAAGTGATCACAATCGTTTCGTTTTATTAACCCTTGTTCTCGAGTGGCTCTTGCACTTGATAAGTGATCGCAATCGTTTCGTTTTATTAATCTTTGTCGTCGAGTGGCTCTTGCACTTGATAAGTGATCACAATCGTTTTGTTTTATTAACCCCTGTTCTCGAGTGGCTCTTGCACTTGATAAGTGATCACAATGGTTTCGTTTTATTAACCCTTGTTCTCGAGTGGCTCTTGCTTTTGATAAGTGATCACAATCGTTTCGTTTTATTAACCCTTTTTCTCGAGTTGCTCTTGCACTTGATAAGTGATCGCAATCGTTTCGTTTTATTAACCCTTGTTCTCAAGTGGCTCTTGCACTTGATAAGTGATCGCAATCGTTTCGTTTTATTAACCTTTGTTCTCGAGTGGCTCTTGCACTTGATAAGTGATCACAATCGTTTCCTTTTATTAACCCCTGTTCTCGAGCCGCTATTGCACTTGATAAGTGATCACAATCGTTTCGTTTTATTAAACCCTGTTCTCGACTGGCTATTGCCCTTGATAAGTGATCACAATCGTTTCGTTTTATTAACCCTTGTTCTCGAGTGGCTCTTGCCCCTGATAAGTGATCACAATCGTTTCGTTTTATTAACCCTTGTTCTGGAGTGGTTCTTGCCCTTGATAAGTGATCACAATCGTTTCGTTTTATTAACCCTTGTTCTCGAGTGGCTCTTGCCCTTGATAAGTGATCACAATCGTTTCGTTTTATTAACCCTTTTTCTCGAGTGGCTCTTGCACTTGATAAGTGATCGCAATCGTTTCGTTTTATTAACCCTTGTTCTCGAGTGGTTTTACCCTTGATAAGTGATCACAATTGTTTCGTTTTATTAACCCTTTTTTCTCGAGTGGCTCTTGCACTTGATAAGTGATCGCAATCGTTTCGTTTTATTAACCCTTGTTCTCGAGTGGCTCTTGCACTTAATAAGTGATCACAATCGTTTCGTTTTATTAACCCCTGTTCTCGAGTTATTCTTACCCTTGATAAGTGATCACAATCGTTTCGTTTTATTAACCCTAGTTCTCGAGTGGATCTTGCCCTTGATATGTGATCACAATCGTTTCGTTTTTATTAACCTCTGTTCTCGAGTGGCTCTTGCACTTGATAAGTGATCACAATCGTTTCGTTTTATTAACCCTTGTTCTCGAGTGGCTCTTGCCCCTGATAAGTGATCACAATCGTTTCGTTTTATTAACCCTTGTTCTCGAGTGGCTCTTGCACTTGATAAGTGATCGCAATCGTTTCGTTTTATTAATCTTTGTCGTCGAGTGGCTCTTGCACTTGATAAGTGATCACAATCGTTTTGTTTTATTAACCCCTGTTCTCGAGTGGTTTTACCCTTGATAAGTGATCACAATTGTTTCGTTTTATTAACCCTTTTTTCTCGAGTGGCTCTTGCACTTGATAAGTGATCGCAATCGTTTCGTTTTATTAACCCTTGTTCTCGAGTGGCTCTTGCACTTAATAATTGATCACAATCGTTTCGTTTTATTAACCCCTGTTCTCGAGTTATTCTTACCCTTGATAAGTGATCACAATCGTTTCGTTTTATTAACCCTTGTTCTCGAGTGGATCTTGCCCTTGATATGTGATCACAATCGTTTCGTTTTATTAACCCTTGTTCTCGAGTGGCTATTGCCCTTGATAAGTGATCACAATCGTTTCGTTTTATTAACCCTTGTTCTCGAGTGGCTCTTGCCCTTGATAAGTGATCACAATCGTTTCGTTTTATTAACCCTTGTTCTCGAGTTGCTCTTGCCCTTGATAAGTGATCAAAATCGTTTCGTTTTTATTAACCTCTGTTCTCGAGTGGCTCTTGCACTTGATAAGTGATCACAATCGTTTCGTTTTATTAACCCTTGTTCTCGAGTGGCTCTTGCCCCTGATAAGTGATCACAATCGTTTCGTTTTATTAACCCTTGTTCTCGAGTGGCTCTTGCACTTGATAAGTGATCGCAATCGTTTCGTTTTATTAATCTTTGTCGTCGAGTGGCTCTTGCACTTGATAAGTGATCACAATCGTTTTGTTTTATTAACCCCTGTTCTCGAGTGGCTCTTGCACTTGATAAGTGATCACAATGGTTTCGTTTTATTAACCCTTGTTCTCGAGTGGCTCTTGCTTTTGATAAGTGATCACAATCGTTTCGTTTTATTAACCCTTTTTCTCGAGTTGCTCTTGCACTTGATAAGTGATCGCAATCGTTTCGTTTTATTAACCCTTGTTCTCAAGTGGTTTTACCCTTGATAAGTGATCACAACTGTTTCGTTTTATTAACCCTTGTTCTCGAGTGGCTCTTGCACTTGATAAGTGATCGCAATCGTTTCGTTTTATTAACCTTTGTTCTCGAGTGGCTCTTGCACTTGATAAGTGATCACAATCGTTTCCTTTTATTAACCCCTGTTCTCGAGCCGCTATTGCACTTGATAAGTGATCACAATCGTTTCGTTTTATTAAACCCTGTTCTCGACTTGCTATTGCCCTTGATAAGTGATCACAATCGTTTCGTTTTATTAACCCTTGTTCTCGAGTGGCTCTTGCCCCTGATAAGTGATCACAATCGTTTCGTTTTATTAACCCTTGTTCTGGAGTGGTTCTTGCCCTTGATAAGTGATCACAATCGTTTCGTTTTATTAACCCTTGTTCTCGAGTGGCTCTTGCCCTTGATAAGTGATCACAATCGTTTCGTTTTATTAACCCTTGTTCTCGAGTTGCTCTTGCCCTTGATAAGTGATCACAATCGTTTCGTTTTATTAACCCTTGTTCTCGAGTGGCTCTTGCCCCTGATAAGTGATCACAATCGTTTCGTTTTATTAACCCTTGTTCTCGAGTGGCTCTTGCACTTGATAAGTGATCGCAATCGTTTAGTTTTATTAACCCTTGTTCTCGAGTGGCTCTTGCACTTGATAAGTGATCACAATCGTTTCGTTTTATTAACCCCTGTTCTCGAGTGGTTCTTACCCTTGATAAGTGATCACAATCGTTTCGTTTTATTAACCCTTTTTTTCGAGTGGCTCTTGCACTTGATAAGTGATCGCAATCGTTTCGTTTTATTAACCCTTGTTCTCGAGTGGCTCTTGCCCTTGATAAGTGATCACAATCGTTTCCTTTTATTAACCCCTGTTCTCGAGCCGCTATTGCACTTGATAAGTGATCACAATCGTTTCGTTTTATTAACCCTTGTTCTCGAGTGGCTCTTGCCTTTAATAAGTGATCACAATCGTTTCGTTTTATTAACCCTTTTTCTCGAGTGGCTCTTGCACTTGATAAGTGATCGCAATCGTTTCGTTTTATTAACCCTTGTTCTCGAGTGGTTTTACCCTTGATAAGTGATCACAATTGTTTCGTTTTATTAACCCTTTTTTCTCGAGTGGCTCTTGCACTTGATAAGTGATCGCAATCGTTTCGTTTTATTAACCCTTGTTCTCGAGTGGCTCTTGCACTTAATAAGTGATCACAATCGTTTCGTTTTATTAACCCCTGTTCTCGAGTTATTCTTACCCTTGATAAGTGATCACAATCGTTTCGTTTTATTAACCCTTGTTCTCGAGTGGATCTTGCCCTTGATATGTGATCACAATCGTTTCGTTTTATTAACCCTTGTTCTCGAGTGGCTATTGCCCTTGATAAGTGATCACAATCGTTTCGTTTTATTAACCCTTGTTCTCGAGTGGCTCTTGCCCTTGATAAGTGATCACAATCGTTTCGTTTTATTAACCCTTGTTCTCGAGTTGCTCTTGCCCTTGATAAGTGATCAAAATCGTTTCGTTTTTATTAACCTCTGTTCTCGAGTGGCTCTTGCACTTGATAAGTGATCACAATCGTTTCGTTTTATTAACCCTTGTTCTCGAGTGGCTCTTGCCCCTGATAAGTGATCACAATCGTTTCGTTTTATTAACCCTTGTTCTCGAGTGGCTCTTGCACTTGATAAGTGATCGCAATCGTTTCGTTTTATTAATCTTTGTCGTCGAGTGGCTCTTGCACTTGATAAGTGATCACAATCGTTTTGTTTTATTAACCCCTGTTCTCGAGTGGCTCTTGCACTTGATAAGTGATCACAATGGTTTCGTTTTATTAACCCTTGTTCTCGAGTGGCTCTTGCTTTTGATAAGTGATCACAATCGTTTCGTTTTATTAACCCTTTTTCTCGAGTGGCTCTTGCACTTGATAAGTGATCGCAATCGTTTCGTTTTATTAACCTTTGTTCTCGAGTGGCTCTTGCACTTGATAAGTGATCACAATCGTTTCCTTTTATTAACCCCTGTTCTCGAGCCGCTATTGCACTTGATAAGTGATCACAATCGTTTCGTTTTATTTAACCCTGTTCTCGACTGGCTCTTGCACTTAATAAGTGATCACAATCGTTTCGTTTTATTAACCCCTGTTCTCGAGTTATTCTTACCCTTGATAAGTGATCACAATCGTTTCGTTTTATTAACCCTAGTTCTCGAGTGGATCTTGCCCTTGATATGTGATCACAATCGTTTCGTTTTTATTAACCTCTGTTCTCGAGTGGCTCTTGCACTTGATAAGTGATCACAATCGTTTCGTTTTATTAACCCTTGTTCTCGAGTGGCTCTTGCCCCTGATAAGTGATCACAATCGTTTCGTTTTATTAACCCTTGTTCTCGAGTGGCTCTTGCACTTGATAAGTGATCGCAATCGTTTCGTTTTATTAATCTTTGTCGTCGAGTGGCTCTTGCACTTGATAAGTGATCACAATCGTTTTGTTTTATTAACCCCTGTTCTCGAGTGGTTTTACCCTTGATAAGTGATCACAATTGTTTCGTTTTATTAACCCTTTTTTCTCGAGTGGCTCTTGCACTTGATAAGTGATCGCAATCGTTTCGTTTTATTAACCCTTGTTCTCGAGTGGCTCTTGCACTTAATAATTGATCACAATCGTTTCGTTTTATTAACCCCTGTTCTCGAGTTATTCTTACCCTTGATAAGTGATCACAATCGTTTCGTTTTATTAACCCTTGTTCTCGAGTGGATCTTGCCCTTGATATGTGATCACAATCGTTTCGTTTTATTAACCCTTGTTCTCGAGTGGCTATTGCCCTTGATAAGTGATCACAATCGTTTCGTTTTATTAACCCTTGTTCTCGAGTGGCTCTTGCCCTTGATAAGTGATCACAATTGTTTCGTTTTATTAACCCTTGTTCTCGAGTTGCTCTTGCCCTTGATAAGTGATCAAAATCGTTTCGTTTTTATTAACCTCTGTTCTCGAGTGGCTCTTGCACTTGATAAGTGATCACAATCGTTTCGTTTTATTAACCCTTGTTCTCGAGTGGCTCTTGCCCCTGATAAGTGATCACAATCGTTTCGTTTTATTAACCCTTGTTCTCGAGTGGCTCTTGCACTTGATAAGTGATCGCAATCGTTTCGTTTTATTAATCTTTGTCGTCGAGTGGCTCTTGCACTTGATAAGTGATCACAATCGTTTTGTTTTATTAACCTCTGTTCTCGAGTGGCTCTTGCCCTTGATAAGTGATCACAATCGTTTCGTTTTATTAACCCTTGTTCTCGAGTGGCTCTTGCCCTTGATAAGTGATCACAATTGTTTCGTTTTATTAACCCTTGTTCTCGAGTTGCTCTTGCCCTTGATAAGTGATCAAAATCGTTTCGTTTTTATTAACCTCTGTTCTCGAGTGGCTCTTGCACTTGATAAGTGATCACAATCGTTTCGTTTTATTAACCCTTGTTCTCGAGTGGCTCTTGCCCCTGATAAGTGATCACAATCGTTTCGTTTTATTAACCCTTGTTCTCGAGTGGCTCTTGCACTTGATAAGTGATCGCAATCGTTTCGTTTTATTAATCTTTGTCGTCGAGTGGCTCTTGCACTTGATAAGTGATCACAATCGTTTTGTTTTATTAACCCCTGTTCTCGAGTGGCTCTTGCACTTGATAAGTGATCACAATGGTTTCGTTTTATTAACCCTTGTTCTCGAGTGGCTCTTGCTTTTGATAAGTGATCACAATCGTTTCGTTTTATTAACCCTTTTTCTCGAGTTGCTCTTGCACTTGATAAGTGATCGCAATCGTTTCGTTTTATTAACCCTTGTTCTCAAGTGGTTTTACCCTTGATAAGTGATCACAACTGTTTCGTTTTATTAACCCTTGTTCTCGAGTGGCTCTTGCACTTGATAAGTGATCGCAATCGTTTCGTTTTATTAACCTTTGTTCTCGAGTGGCTCTTGCACTTGATAAGTGATCACAATCGTTTCCTTTTATTAACCCCTGTTCTCGAGCCGCTATTGCACTTGATAAGTGATCACAATCGTTTCGTTTTATTAAACCCTGTTCTCGACTTGCTATTGCCCTTGATAAGTGATCACAATCGTTTCGTTTTATTAACCCTTGTTCTCGAGTGGCTCTTGCCCCTGATAAGTGATCACAGTCGTTTCGTTTTATTAACCCTTGTTCTGGAGTGGTTCTTGCCCTTGATAAGTGATCACAATCGTTTCGTTTTATTAACCCTTGTTCTCGAGTTGCTCTTGCCCTTGATAAGTGATCACAATCGTTTCGTTTTATTAACCCTTGTTCTCGAGTGGCTCTTGCCCCTGATAAGTGATCACAATCGTTTCGTTTTATTAACCCTTGTTCTCGAGTGGCTCTTGCACTTGATAAGTGATCGCAATCGTTTAGTTTTATTAACCCTTGTTCTCGAGTGGCTCTTGCACTTGATAAGTGATCACAATCGTTTCGTTTTATTAACCCCTGTTCTCGAGTGGTTCTTACCCTTGATAAGTGATCACAATCGTTTCGTTTTATTAACCCTTTTTTTCGAGTGGCTCTTGCACTTGATAAGTGATCGCAATCGTTTCGTTTTATTAACCCTTGTTCTCGAGTGGCTCTTGCCCTTGATAAGTGATCACAATCGTTTCCTTTTATTAACCCCTGTTCTCGAGCCGCTATTGCACTTGATAAGTGATCACAATCGTTTCGTTTTATTAACCCTTGTTCTCGAGTGGCTCTTGCCCCTGATAAGTGATCACAATCGTTTCGTTTTATTAACCCTTGTTCTGGAGTGGTTCTTGCCCTTGATAAGTGATCACAATCGTTTCGTTTTATTAACCCTTGTTCTCGAGTGGCTCTTGCCCTTGATAAGTGATCACAATCGTTTCGTTTTATTAACCCTTGTTCTCGAGTGGCTCTTGCCCCTGATAAGTGATCACAATCGTTTCGTTTTATTAACCCTTGTTCTGGAGTGGTTCTTGCCCTTGATAAGTGATCACAATCGTTTCGTTTTATTAACCCTTGTTCTCGAGTTGCTCTTGCCCTTGATAAGTGATCACAATCGTTTCGTTTTTATTAACCTCTGTTCTCGAGTGGCTCTTGCACTTGATAAGTGATCACAATCGTTTCGTTTTATTAACCCTTGTTCTCGAGTGGCTCTTGCCCCTGATAAGTGATCACAATCGTTTCGTTTTATTAACCCTTGTTCTCGAGTGTCCCTTGCCCTTGATAAGTGATCACAATCGTTTCGTTTTATTAACCCTTGTTCTCGAGTGGCTCTTGCACTTGATAAGTGATCACAATCGTTTCGTTTTATTAACCCTTGTTCTCGAGTTGCTCTTGCCCTTGATATGTGATCACAATCGTTTCGTTTTATTAACCCTAGTTCTCGAGTGGCTCTTGCCCTTGATAAGTGATCGCAATCGTTTCGTTTTTATTAACCCCTGTTCTCGAGTGGCTTTTGCACTTGATAAGTGATCACAATCGTTTCGTTTTTATTAACCCCTGTTCTCGAGTGGCTCTGGCACTTGATAAGTGATCACAATCGTTTCGTTTTATAAACCCCTGTTCTTGAGTGGCTCTTGCACTTG
This sequence comes from Sepiola atlantica, assembly GCA_963556195.1. Lineage (NCBI taxonomy): Eukaryota > Metazoa > Mollusca > Cephalopoda > Sepiida > Sepiolidae > Sepiola > Sepiola atlantica. Next base: position 36,074,540 of record OY744517.1, read on the forward strand.
ATAAGTGATCACAATCGTTTCGTTTTATTAAACCCTGTTCTCGAGTGGCTCTTGCACTTGATAAGTGATCGCAATCGTTTCGTTTTTATTAACCCCTGTTCTCGACTGGCTATTGCCCTTGATAAGTGATCACAATCGTTTCGTTTTTATTAACCCCTGTTCTCGAGTGGCTCTGGCACTTGATAAGTGATCACAATCGTTTCGTTTTATTAAACCCTGTTCTCGACTGGCTATTGCCCCTGATAAATGATCACAATCGTTTCGTTTTATTAACCCTTGTTCTCGAGTGGCTCTTGCACTTGATAAGTGATCACAATCGTTTTGTTTTATTAACCCCTGTTCTCGAGTGGTTCTTACCCTTGATAAGTGATCACAATCGTTTCGTTTTATTAACCCTTGTTCTGGAGTTGCTCTTGCCCTTGATAAGTGATCACAATGGTTGTGTTTTATTAACCCTTGTTCTAGAGTGGTTCTTGCACTTGATAAGTGATCACAATCGTTTCGTTTTATTAACCCTTGTTCTCGAGTGGCTCTTGCACTTGATAAGTGATCACAATCGTTTCGTTTTATTAAACCCTGTTCTCGAGTGACTCTTGCACTTGATAAGTGATCACAATCGTTTCGTTTTATTAAACCCTGTTCTCGACTGGCTATTGCCCGTTATAAGTGATCACAATCGTTTCGTTTTATTAACCCTTGTTCTCGAGTGGCTCTTGCCCCTGATAAATGATCACAATCGTTTAGTTTTATTAACCCTTGTTCTCGAGTGGCTCTTGCACTTGATAAGTGATCGCAATCGTTTCGTTTTATTAATCTTTGTCCCTGAGTGGCTCTTGCACTTGATAAGTGATCACAATCGTTTTGTTTTATTAACCCCTGTTCTCGAGTGGTTCTTACCCTTGATAAGTGATCACAATCGTTTCGTTTTATTAACCCTTGTTCTCGAGTGGCTCTTGCCCTTGATAAGTGATCACAATCGCTTCGTTTTATTAACCCTTGTTCTCGAGTGGCTCTTGCCCTTGATAAGTGATCACAATCGTTTCGTTTTATTAACCCTTGTTCTCGAGTGTCTCTTGCCCTTGATATGTGATCACAATCGTTTTGTTTTATTAACCCCTGTTCTCGAGTGGCTCTTGCACTTGATAAGTGATCACAATCGTTTCGTTTTATTAACCCTTGTTCTCGAGTGGCTCTTGCCCCTGATAAGTGATCACAATCGTTTCGTTTTATTAACCCTTGTTCTCGAGTGGCTCTTGCACATGATAAGTGATCGCAATCGTTTCGTTTTATTAATCTTTGTCCCTGAGTGGCTCTTGCACTTGATAAGTGATCACAATCGTTTTGTTTTATTAACCCCTGTTCTCGAGTGGTTCTTACCCTTGATAAGTGATCACAATCGTTTCGTTTTATTAACCCTTGTTCTCGAGTGGCTCTTGCCCCTGATAAGTGATCACAATCGTTTCGTTTTATTAACCCTTGTTCTCGAGTGGCTCTTGCACTTGATAAGTGATCGCAATCGTTTCGTTTTATTAATCTTTGTCCCTGAGTGGCTCTTGCACTTGATAAGTGATCACAATCGTTTCGTTTTTATTAAACCCTGTTCTCGAGTGGCTCTTGCACTTGATAAGTGATCACAATCGTTTCGTTTTATTAACCCTTGTTCTCGAGTGGCTCTTGCCCCTGATAAGTGATCACAATCGTTTCGTTTTATTAATCTTTGTCCTCGAGTGGCTCTTGCCCTTGATAAGTGATCACAATCGTTTCCTTTTATTAACCCCTGTTCTCGAGCGGCTCTTGCACTTGATAAGTGATCACAATCGTTTCGTTTTATTAAACCCTGTTCTCGACTGGCTATTGCCCTTGATAAGTGATCACAATCGTTTCGTTTTATTAACCCTTGTTCTCGAGTGGCTCTTGCACTTGATAAGTGATCACAATCGTTTCGTTTTATTAACCCTTGTTCTCGAGTGGCTCTTGCACTTGATAAGTGATCACAATCGTTTCGTTTTATTAAACCCTGTTCTCGAGTGACTCTTGCACTTGATAAGTGATCACAATCGTTTCGTTTTATTAAACCCTGTTCTCGACTGGCTATTGCCCGTTATAAGTGATCACAATCGTTTCGTTTTATTAACCCTTGTTCTCGAGTGGCTCTTGCCCCTGATAAATGATCACAATCGTTTAGTTTTATTAACCCTTGTTCTCGAGTGGCTCTTGCACTTGATAAGTGATCGCAATCGTTTCGTTTTATTAATCTTTGTCCCTGAGTGGCTCTTGCACTTGATAAGTGATCACAATCGTTTTGTTTTATTAACCCCTGTTCTCGAGTGGTTCTTACCCTTGATAAGTGATCACAATCGTTTCGTTTTATTAACCCTTGTTCTCGAGTGGCTCTTGCCCTTGATAAGTGATCACAATCGCTTCGTTTTATTAACCCTTGTTCTCGAGTGGCTCTTGCCCTTGATAAGTGATCACAATCGTTTCGTTTTATTAACCCTTGTTCTCGAGTGTCTCTTGCCCTTGATATGTGATCACAATCGTTTCGTTTTATTAACCCCTGTTCTCGAGTGGCTCTTGCACTTGATAAGTGATCACAATCGTTTCGTTTTATTAACCCTTGTTCTCGAGTGGCTCTTGCCCCTGATAAGTGATCACAATCGTTTCGTTTTATTAACCCTTGTTCTCGAGTGGCTCTTGCACTTGATAAGTGATCGCAATCGTTTCGTTTTATTAATCTTTGTCCCTGAGTGGCTCTTGCACTTGATAAGTGATCACAATCGTTTTGTTTTATTAACCCCTGTTCTCGAGTGGTTCTTACCCTTGATAAGTGATCACAATCGTTTCGTTTTATTAACCCTTGTTCTCGAGTGGCTCTTGCCCCTGATAAGTGATCACAATCGTTTCGTTTTATTAACCCTTGTTCTCGAGTGGCTCTTGCACTTGATAAGTGATCGCAATCGTTTCGTTTTATTAATCTTTGTCCCTGAGTGGCTCTTGCACTTGATAAGTGATCACAATCGTTTCGTTTTTATTAAACCCTGTTCTCGAGTGGCTCTTGCACTTGATAAGTGATCACAATCGTTTCGTTTTATTAACCCTTGTTCTCGAGTGGCTCTTGCCCCTGATAAGTGATCACAATCGTTTCGTTTTATTAATCTTTGTCCTCGAGTGGCTCTTGCCCTTGATAAGTGATCACAATCGTTTCCTTTTATTAACCCCTGTTCTCGAGCGGCTCTTGCACTTGATAAGTGATCACAATCGTTTCGTTTTATTAAACCCTGTTCTCGACTGGCTATTGCCCTTGATAAGTGATCACAATCGTTTCGTTTTATTAACCCTTGTTCTCGAGTGGCTCTTGCACTTGATAAGTGATCGCAATCGTTTCGTTTTATTAATCTTTGTCCTCGAGTGGCTCTTGCACTTGATAAGTGATCACAATCGTTTTGTTTTATTAACCCCTGTTCTCGAGTTATTCTTACACTTGATAAGTGATCACAATCGTTTCGTTTTATTAACCCTTGTTCTCGAGTGGCTCTTGCTCTTGATAAGTGATCACAATCGTTTCGTTTTATTAACCCTTGTTCTCGAGTGGCTCTTGCCCTTGATATGTGATCACAATCGTTTCGTTTTATTAACCCTTTTTTTCGAGTGGCTTTTGCCTATAATAAGTGATCACAATCGTTTCGTTTTATTAACCCTTGTTCTCGAGTTGCTCTTGCCCTTTATAAGTGATCACAATCGTTTCGTTTTTATTAACCTCTGTTCTCGAGTGGCTCTTGCACTTGATAAGTGATCACAATCGTTTCGTTTTATTAACCCTTGTTCTCGAGTTGCTCTTGCCCTTGATAAGTGATCACAATCGTTTTGTTTTATTAACCCCTGTTTTCGAGTGGTTCTTACCCTTGATAAGTGATCACAATCGTTTCGTTTTATTAACCCTTGTTCTCGAGTGGCTCTTGCCCTTGATAAGTGATCACAATCGTTTCGTTTTATTAACCCTTGTTCTCGAGTGGCTCTTGCCCTTGATAAGTGATCACAATCGTTTCGTTTTATTAACCCTTGTTCTCGAGTGTCCCTTGCCCTTGATAAGTGATCACAATCGTTTTGTTTTATTAACCCCTGTTCTCGAGTGGTTCTTACCCTTGATAAGTGATCACAATCGTTTCGTTTTATTAACCGTTGTTCTGGAATGGTTCTTGCCCTTGATAAGTGATCACAATCGTTTCGTTTTATTAACCCTTGTTCTCGAGTTGCTCTTGCCTTTTATAAGTGATCACAATCGTTTCGTTTTTATTAACCCCTGTTCTCGAGTGGCTCTTGCACTTGATAAGTGATCACAATCGTTTCGTTTTATTAACCCTTGTTCTCGAGTGGCTCTTGCCCCTGATAAGTGATCACAATCGTTTCGTTTTATTAACCCTTGTTCTCGAGTGGCTCTTGCACTTGATAAGTGATCGAAATCGTTTCGTTTTAATTATCTCTGTCCTCGAGTGGCTCTTGCCCTTGATAAGTGATCACAATCGTTTCCTTTTATTAACCCCTGTTCTCGAGCGGCTCTTGCACTTGATAAGTGATCACAATCGTTTCGTTTTATTAAACCCTGTTCTCGACTGGCTATTGCCCTTGATAAGTGATCACAATCGTTTCGTTTTATTAACCCTTGTTCTCGAGTGGCTCTTGCCCCTGATAAGTGATCACAATCGTTTCGTTTTATTAACCCTTGTTCTCGAGTGGCTCTTGCACTTGATAAGTGATCGCAATCGTTTCGTTTTATTAATCTTTGTCCTCGAGTGGCTCTTGCACTTGATAAGTGATCACAATCGTTTTGTTTTATTAACCCCTGTTCTCGAGTTATTCTTACCCTTGATAAGTGATCACAATCGTTTTGTTTTATAAACCCTTGTTCTCGAGTGGCTCTTGCTCTTGATAAGTGATCACAATCGTTTCGTTTTATTAACCCTTGTTCTCGAGTGGCTTTTGCCCTTGATATGTGATCACAATCGTTTCGTTTTATTAACCCTTGTTCTGGAGTGGCTCTTGCCCTATATAAGTGATCACAATCGTTTCGTTTTATTAATCCTTGTTCTCGAGTGGCTCTTGCCCTTGATAAGTTATCACAATCGTTTCGTTTTATTAACCCTTTTTTTCGAGTGGCTTTTGCCTATGATAAGTGATCACAATCGTTTCGTTTTATTAACCCTTGTTCTCGAGTTGCTCTTGCCCTTTATAAGTGATCACAATCGTTTCGTTTTTATTAACCTCTGTTCTCGAGTGGCTCTTGCACTTGATAAGTGATCACAATCGTTTCGTTTTATTAACCCTTGTTCTCGAGTTGCTCTTGCCCTTGATAAGTGATCACAATCCTTTTGTTTTATTAACCCCTGTTCTCTAGTGGCTCTTGCACTTGATAAGTGATCACAATCATTTCGTTTTATTAACCCTTGTTCTCGAGTGGCTCTTGCCTTTAATAAGTGATCACAATCGTTTCGTTTTATTAACCCTTTTTCTCGAGTGGCTCTTGCACTTGATAAGTGATCACAATCGTTTCGTTTTATTAACCCCTGTTCTCGAGTTATTCTTACCCTTGATAAGTGATCACAATCGTTTCGTTTTATTAACCCTTGTTCTCGAGTGGATCTTGCCCTTGATATGTGATCACAATCGTTTCGTTTTATTAACCCTTGTTCTCGAGTGGCTATTGCCCTTGATAAGTGATCACAATCGTTTCGTTTTATTAACCCTTGTTCTCAAGTGGCTCTTGCCCTTGATAAGTGATCACAATCGTTTCGTTTTATTAACCCTTGTTCTCGAGTTGCTCTTGCCCTTGATAAGTGATCAAAATCGTTTCGTTTTTATTAACCTCTGTTCTCGAGTGGCTCTTGCACTTGATAAGTGATCACAATCGTTTCGTTTTATTAACCCTTGTTCTCGAGTGGCTCTTGCCCCTGATAAGTGATCACAATCGTTTCGTTTTATTAACCCTTGTTCTCGAGTGGCTCTTGCACTTGATAAGTGATCGCAATCGTTTCGTTTTATTAATCTTTGTCGTCGAGTGGCTCTTGCACTTGATAAGTGATCACAATCGTTTTGTTTTATTAACCCCTGTTCTCGAGTGGCTCTTGCACTTGATAAGTGATCACAATGGTTTCGTTTTATTAACCCTTGTTCTCGAGTGGCTCTTGCTTTTGATAAGTGATCACAATCGTTTCGTTTTATTAACCCTTTTTCTCGAGTTGCTCTTGCACTTGATAAGTGATCGCAATCGTTTCGTTTTATTAACCCTTGTTCTCAAGTGGTTTTACCCTTGATAAGTGATCACAACTGTTTCGTTTTATTAACCCTTGTTCTCGAGTGGCTCTTGCACTTGATAAGTGATCGCAATCGTTTCGTTTTATTAACCTTTGTTCTCGAGTGGCTCTTGCACTTGATAAGTGATCACAATCGTTTAGTTTTATTAACCCCTGTTCTCGAGTGGTTCTTACCCTTGATAAGTGATCACAATCGTTTCGTTTTATTAACCCTTTTCTTCGAGTGGCTCTTGCACTTGATAAGTGATCGCAATCGTTTCGTTTTATTAACCCTTGTTCTCGAGTGGCTCTTGCCCTTGATAAGTGATCACAATCGTTTCCTTTTATTAACCCCTGTTCTCGAGCCGCTATTGCACTTGATAAGTGATCACAATCGTTTCGTTTTATTAAACCCTGTTCTCGACTAGCTATTGCCCTTGATAAGTGATCACAATCGTTTCGTTTTATTAACCCTTGTTCTCGAGTGGCTCTTGCCCCTGATAAGTGATCACAATCGTTTCGTTTTATTAACCCTTGTTCTGGAGTGGTTCTTGCCCTTGATAAGTGATCACAATCGTTTCGTTTTATTAACCCTTGTTCTCGAGTGGCTCTTGCCCTTGATAAGTGATCACAATCGTTTCGTTTTATTAACCCTTGTTCTCGAGTTGCTCTTGCCCTTGATAAGTGATCACAATCGTTTCGTTTTTATTAACCTCTGTTCTCGAGTGGCTCTTGCACTTGATAAGTGATCACAATCGTTTCGTTTTATTAACCCTTGTTCTCGAGTGGCTCTTGCCCCTGATAAGTGATCACAATCGTTTCGTTTTATTAACCCTTGTTCTCGAGTGGCTCTTGCACTTGATAAGTGATCGCAATCGTTTAGTTTTATTAACCCTTGTTCTCGAGTGGCTCTTGCACTTGATAAGTGATCACAATCGTTTCGTTTTATTAACCCCTGTTCTCGAGTGGTTCTTACCCTTGATAAGTGATCACAATCGTTTCGTTTTATTAACCCTTTTTTTCGAGTGGCTCTTGCACTTGATAAGTGATCGCAATCGTTTCGTTTTATTAACCCTTGTTCTCGAGTGGCTCTTGCCCTTGATAAGTGATCACAATCGTTTCCTTTTATTAACCCCTGTTCTCGAGCCGCTATTGCACTTGATAAGTGATCACAATCGTTTCGTTTTATGTACCCTTGTTCTCGAGTGGCTCTTGCCCCTGATAAGTGATCACAATCGTTTCGTTTTATTAACCCTTGTTCTGGAGTGGTTCTTGCCCTTGATAAGTGATCACAATCGTTTGGTTTTATTAACCCTTGTTCTCGAGTGGCTCTTGCCCTTGATAAGTGATCACAATCGTTTCGTTTTATTAACCCTTGTTCTCGAGTTGCTCTTGCCCTTGATAAGTGATCACAATCGTTTCGTTTTTATTAACCTCTGTTCTCGAGTGGCTCTTGCACTTGATAAGTGATCACAATCGTTTCGTTTTATTAACCCTTGTTCTCGAGTGGCTCTTGCCCCTGATAAGTGATCACAATCGTTTCGTTTTATTAACCCTTGTTCTCGAGTGGCTCTTGCACTTGATAAGTGATCGCAATCGTTTCGTTTTATTAATCTTTGTCCTCGAGTGGCTCTTGCACTTGATAAGTGATCACAATCGTTTTGTTTTATTAACCCCTGTTCTCGAGTGGCTCTTGCACTTGATAAGTGATCACAATCGTTTCGTTTTATTAACCCTTGTTCTCGAGTGGCTCTTGCCTTTGATAAGTGATCACAATCGTTTCGTTTTATTAACCCTTGTTCTCGAGTGGCTCTTGCACTTGATAAGTGATCGCAATCGTTTCGTTTTATTAACCCTTGTTTTCGAGTGGTTTTACCCTTGATAAGTGATCACAATCGTTTCGTTTTATTAACCCCTGTTCTCGAGTGGCTCTTGCACTTGATAAGTGATGACAATCATTTCGTTTTATTAACTCTTTTTCTATTAAAACTGATTTGATGAGTGACCAATCAGTCATTTCTCGCTGATAACAGCTGGCGAGTTTTCTCTGGAATTTGAGATACAATAAGCCCCCCCCCTCCCCCCAGTATGTCAATTCTATCCACGGTCTGTATAGTCCTAGAAGTCCTAGGTCGGTGTTTCTATCTGCTTTGATCCTCGTCCGCCGCTTCCCGTGTTTCCATGAGATGTTGATATCACTTTTATAACATCTACTCATCCTAACGTCTTCTACAACTTGACCTTCTTTTCTGCCTCTACCATGATTCGACTCCTCCGGGTAAATCCCATCAAAATTAGGAAGAAGACGAAAAAACAACTACGAAAAATACAGCCAGTCTGAAGTTATGTAAACCAACAAGTAGGAAGTTTCTGGGCAATTATTAGTCAAATTGAAACTAGTCTTTTTCCACTCTTACTAAATCCCCTTACTAAAATTGTAACCGCTTTAAGTAGTTTAAAAAAAAAAAAATTTGGAATTCATGAAAATTGATTGATCAAAATTAGTTTGCAGATTACACTAATATTTGTTTGAGTGAAATATGTTGACATAATACATGTTGGATCGATGGAAGGAGTTAATACATGCTGAAAAACAGAAAATAGCATATTTTAAAAGTTGGACCTAAATAGCATTTAAGCTAACAATTCAAACTTTGATACTGCCTAACCAATTTCCATTTGTTATTATTTTACTATGTTATTTGCAATAGAGAACTCTTTAGGAAAACCAATATTGATTAAATCAGTTTTAATGTAATAATAGTGTTCTGTTCGGTTTTAAAAGTGCGACAATTTAGCAACAATATAATTAACGAGCAATTCACCTAGCTCTATGTATTTTTTATGAATGTATTTTTTATGAATATATTTTTTATGAATGTATTTTTATAAATGTATAACTTACATTAAATATATTTAATATAAATCTCCTTTCATTTTAAAAACTAATAATTTTTATTCAAATTACCACCTTGAAATTTAAAGAACATATTATAAGAAAAATCTTGGTAATCTTTCATTATTCTTTTATTAAATCACTTTAATTAATTAATGTTTACATCGACAAGCCTACTATATATATATATATATATATATATATATATATATATATATATATATATATATATATATATATATAGGAAATAGGAAAAAATAAAATTACAAATGAATAACACCAGCTATTATTTTATTGTAAACTGTTTATAAAATAGTTATGGAAATTCGGCATACAAAGTGCTGTGTTTGGGTCTTTTGCCTCTACTATATATACAGTATTTAAAAAGACCATGTGGTCTTTCGTATTTCCCGAACAGAACAGTTTTGCACCACTCTAATGTCCGATTACGAAGATTAAAATCAAGATATAATGCTTATAAACCTTATGTCTAGAATCCTTATTCCAGTTTTGATTAAAATCACTTACATGATTTTTGATCTTAGAAAATGTCTAAAATTTAATGCTTTAGCTTAAGAGGTCGTAAACTCAATAAGTTCCGGGTCTACATAAAAAAAACAATTTTAAAACAAAAATCGACTTTATTCATCAACATAGTCTCATTTTAGGGTGATACACTGATTCCAACGCTTTGATGCCTTTTTTTGTAGAAAGAATTGCATTTAGCCATCAAAATACGCTTCATTTTCCGATATCACTTTTTTATTGGAGCCAAATCTCTTTTCATGGAACACTGTTTTGAGGTTTGCAAAAATCCAGTAATCGCTGGTTTTTGTTTTTGCTCGACTTTGAAAAATGCGGAACCCACTTTGAACACAACTTTCTCATTGACAAATGTTTATGCAAAATTTTGAATGCACCTTCGCCTTCTGATATCTTCAATTCCTCTGTTATCTTACTCAACTTCAATTTACGATTGGTCAAAACGAGTTTGTGAACATTTTGATCTTTTCCGCGACAACTGAGCGACTTGACCGTTCAGCGTCATTTGTGCCTGTACGACCGCGTTTAAAGTCAGTATAGCATCCCTTTAACCGCTATTTTCAACGGAGAACAGTCTGAATAACACTTAGCATGCCATTGCGTTGCTTGAACAGCATTTTATTTCATCAGAAAGCTACGCTTTATCAACCCATGAAATTTAGATTTTTTCACTGTTTTGAAAATTTGCAATAGTAGCGGCAATTTGTAAACTAATAATCCGATTGGGCTCAAATTTTGACTCGTGTCATTCGAATGTTAGTACTTTATAAAAATCAGATGGATTTTATTTTATTAGTGGCGCCATATGTCAGGTTTGGGACTTATTGAATGATGTGTTAAGAATAAATTGACATTCAGGGAATCCTACTTAATTGGTGTCTAATAACCATGTATCAAATTTAATGCAAATCTGAAATATTTTAATTTTCAAATGAGATGTTGTACCCATATTATACAACTTAAAAACCCTGTAAAATAGTAAAAAAATCCTGAAATTTGGGGAATATTTATTAATTCATTGCTTATATCTATTATTAAAATTTCATAAAAATTCGAGATATTAAGCTATTAAATAAACCTTTTTAAAAGAAAAATAAATCGAAATATATATATATATATATATATATATATATATATATTAGTAATCCAATATATATATATATATATATATATATATATATATATATATATATATATATATAGTAAGCTATGAAAATAAGTTATGACAATTAAGCTTCACAGAGGCTTCCTGCGTTTCATCCCCGGCTAAAATGCATGGAGTTATTTTTGCCGGGTGTTTTTATATACACGGCTAGCAAGTTAACCAATCAGATTCTTTGTTGTTCTCTCAGCCAATCGTTGGGCTTCCCGCGAACAAAGGTCTTGTTAGTGTTACTTCCTATATCCTGTTCTATTGTTCTGTTTTCTATAGATTGGCCTACATCCTGTTTTCTTTGTTGTGTCAATATAATGGGTGAATTTATTTTAACACGTGGTTCCTTGTATTTCTATTACTACCTAGCTCTACTTACGTATCGAGCACTGTCGAAGTAAATACTGAAAATTAATACATAAAAACTTATATCTCCTTATAAAATTTAATGTGGATACATGAAATACTAATATATATATATATATATATAAAGTATAAAGGTATACTCAAAAAAGAATAAAAGGGAAATACTAGCAGAGTGCTCAATTAAATTAAATTAAGAGCGTAATATTTTTTTATATTTTTAAATACAGATTTTAATCAGACATGGACCAGTGGTTTCTGACAAGAAAAGGGTTTTAAATCCCCTATTCCGTCTTCTTCAGCATAGTCTGAAATAGTAAATGATGGAATTTCTTCAAAAAACATTTATAACCGTTATGAAACGCTATGGACAAAGAATTTGAAATGAGGGGCCGGCCAGACGCTAGGTCAGAAAAATAACCGTTAAGTAAGAGATTCTATATTTAGAAGTAAAGAACCAGAGAGAAAGAAAAGAAGAAAGAAAGAAAGAAAAGAGAGAAAGAAAAAAAGGAAGAAAGAAGGAAAGGAAAATAAATTTAAATGAAATTAAATTTATAATAATAAAACAAATTATTAATTAAGAGTAAATAAAAAATTATTTATTTATATTTATATTAAGAGCATAGTATAAGGTACGTAACTCTAATTAATTAAATTATCTAAGCAGGGGAGGTAACTATTTATTATTATATAAAATATATATATGTATATATATAAATCACGATGGTTTCAATTAATAAATGTCAAATTAAAGTAAAAATATATAAATATAAATAAATATATAAATAAAAAATCAATATATAAATAAATAATATATAAATCAAAAATAAAAAATTAATATATAATTAAAATATCAATATATAAATTAAAAAATCAATATATAAATAAATCAAAAAATCAATATATAAATAAAAATTCGATATATAAATAAAATCAATATATAAATAAAAAATCAAAAAATCAATATATAAATAAATAAATATATAAATAAAAAATAAAAAATCAATATATAATCAATATATAAAAAAATCAAAGAATAAATATATGCATACGCACACGTATGTGCACACACACACATATATATATATATATATGCATATATATATATATATATATATATATATATATATATATATATACACATACATACACATACATATGTATGCATGTATAAATAAAAAATCAATATATAAATAAAAAATCAATAATCAATCAAAAATCAATATATAAATAATAATCAATATATAATATGAAAATTTGAAAAATAAAATTTAAAAATTTAAAGAAGAAAGAGGGAAAAAATGGAGAAAAAAGAACTGTGATCAGGTTCGTGGAACGAGAAGTCTGCAGTAGAAATATATAAGTGTCTGAAAAATGTATGTAGGGCTCTAGGTAGGCTTAAGTCACTCGATCCATCCAATAAATAAGGAGTGCTTGTTTACGATGTATACAGCCTTTAAAACCTCATCGCGCACATTTAAACATCTGGTGTTTGGGTTCATGATGGCCTTAAAAATATGGAACTTCTCAGCATTACACAAATGGCAAACATTAGATATAGGTGAATAAATGGGTTTTCTCTTTATGATTTTCCAATTTATAGAAAAGGGAGTTCCTTCTTCTTTTAGTTTCCAAATTCGTTTAGCCAAAGATGTGTTTGCACGATCTTTGTTTCTAAAGGAATATAGGTGTGAATAATACCTTTGTTTAAAGGAACCTTGTGTCATGCCGTAGTATACATCTGTACTGTTATCAGTTTGACTCGTAACCACAGCTTTGTATACAGCTGAGTCAACTTTACAATTTCCCTCGAGGGGGCAAGAATTTTTATTTTGGCATGAGCATCCGGTGTCGACTGCCGTGCTTTGTTCTTTGGTGATGTAACTCCTTATAAGCCGCATGGTTGAGTAGCTGACCTTGATGGTGTTTTTATTGAAAAACTTATGTAAACTGTGTGTTGGAGGGAAATGTTTGTTTAATAAAGAGAGAAAAATATGACCTACTCTTGATTTTGTTCTGCTGGAGAAGGGCGGCGAAAACCAGATAATCGATCTCCTCCTTTTGCGGCTGTTGTTCTGTGGAATATTCTGGTTTGGGATGTATGAGATTCCATCGTGGAATCCGCTGTCGCGGAGGGCTTTATTATAATATGGAGCGGCCTGTGTGAAAACTTCATAATTGGAGGAGAGGTTTGAAATTCTTAGGGTTATATTTTTAGTAAGGTTTTTGAGGATTGATGGTGGATGGCATGAGTTTTTGTGGATATATTGAAGTGATTCATTCGGTTTATGGTAGGGTTTGTGAGTATTATTTTTGAGGTTAAGAGTAGAATCGAGGAAATCTATTTGATTTAAATTAGTAGTGATAGTGAGTTTAAAGCCTAAACTTTTGAAGGTTTGAATGAGGTCTTTCCTAAATTTATCTAGAATATGTCCGTTTTTATTGTGTGAAAGGCAGACCCCGTCATCTCGGTATAATCCGATGAAGTGGTCGGGAAACTTAATTTTGAGTGTGTGTAAGATATAAAGTCCTACCAGGTCGCATATATCCGCACTAGCGTGGGCGCCCATTGCAATGGCAAAAGGGTCCTCAGGATCCGATTTCTTTACCCAGGCCCTTCCCTCGAAGAAAAGAAGGGTTTGTCTGGCATTTAGGATGGTATCTCGTTCTAACTGACTTATATCTGTGTAATCTAGTGCGTAGTTAAGAGCTTTATCGAGGATATCTTTTGTAATTGAGGGGTAATAGTCTACTATGTCAAATTGTGTGAATTTACATAAATTTTTATCTTTAATATTCCTAAACGATTTTAATACAGAATTAGTGTTTTCCCACAGACTGAGTGTTGAATTAAGTTTAATTTTGCTAACTATGCTTTTAACAATACTTTTACTAACTAGACTAATATCACTTTTTGCTGGGTTTATCAGTCTGCAAGAGGGTCTAATATTAAAACTATCTTTATGGTCCTTAAGAGTAATGAAAGCCTTATTTTTAGTTAAAATATTTGCTCTATATTCAATTCCTAATTTAGTTGTTAAATCTGATGCTTTTTTGTTAATATTTGTGTATGTGCTAGTTTTTGCTAATTGGTAATTTGTAGTAATGGCGCTTTTAGTGAGGGATGTCTTTATTTCATTTTTCATTTTATATATGTTTTTAGTTTTGTCCGAAAAAACGAATGAGTAATTGTCTTTTCTCAGCTTATTGAGTTTTTTTATGTTAGAGGTGAGTTTCAACTGTAATGGGTTTGTGTAATTTGTGAAACGAAGATTATGTGTAATGTTAAGCAGGTCTCTTTCGAAATTCTCCAACATTTCAACTTTTGGTGGGTATTTGCTCGATTTCAGACCGTAGTAGTTTTTTTCTGCAAATATACCGTCAGCATTTAGGACTTTCCATCTCATTTTCCGAATTACACACACACACACACACACATATATATATATATATATATATATATATATATATATATATATATATATATATATATATATATATATATGTATATGTGTGTGTGTGTGTGTGTGTGTTAATATGTCTAAGAACACAAATAAACAGACTCTTAAATAAACGATTACGGATGAAGAAGAAAGGAATGGCGATGAGCAATGAAATCGATGACACTTCCGTTTAAATAAGAACTGTCGAGGGAAAACATCTTCGGTTTCTGTACAATTATTTTCTCAATAAGCAAGTTCTCATCCAACACCACCTTCGTTAACTAGCCCGCCTCCGCCACCGACGCACCTCTGTTAATACCCCAGGGGGCTTTCTACATAATGTAACCCCACCCCACCTTGCCGGCTAACCGATTCTTACCTTCGCCGCCTCCTATCTCACTTCCACCCCTTGGGCAGCTGTTCAAACAATGTTTACGTTTCTATCAAATGCCGCTTATAAAGGGATTTACTTTCTCTGTCGGATGCACACAGACGTTTTACGTAATCTTATTGAACGCTTCGCTGCCGGCGAACATCGGTCTGACAACAACTATAGCGGAATAATACAAGAAAAAATGTAAAAATGAATAATGGAAATAAGGGTGGGACCAATATGAACAGTCACTCTAACAAGGAGAAAAAATATTGTAATAATAAAGACATGAATAATATATTAATACAACAGGAGAAAGGAAAATTTCTGCGGACTGACTTCATCATTAAGCCAATCAGAATCGTGTAAGTCATTCACTGACACTATTTTCATACCCTGCTTGGTCAATGGAGATAATTCGTATTCTTTTTCTACTGTTTCTATTCCACGCCCCGTCTCCTCCTCCTCCTCTTCTTCTTCTTCTTCTTCTTCTTCTTCTTCTTCTTCTTCTTCTTCTTCTTCTTTTTCTTCTTCTTCTTCTTTCCCTCTTTTCTTTTTCTACTCTTTCTATTCCCCTTCCTCCCTCTCTTCTTTTTCTACTCCCCTTCCCCCTTCTCTTCTTTTTCTACTCCCCTTCCCCATTCTTCCTTTTCTACTCCTCTCCCCCTCTCTTCCTATTCTACTCCCCTTCCCCTCTATTCTTTTTCTACTCTTTCTATTCTTCTCCCCCTCTCTTCTTTTTCTACTTTTCTACTCCCCTTCTTCCCTCTCTTCTTTTTCTACTCCCCTTCTCCTCTCTTCATTTTCTACTCTTTCTATTCCCCTTCCTCCCTCTCTTCTTTATGAATATTTCTTCTTCTTCTTCTTCTTCTTCTTCTTCTTCTTCTTCTTCTTCTAAAATGAATATTTAACGTATTCTTTTC
Source organism: Sepiola atlantica (assembly GCA_963556195.1). Classification (NCBI taxonomy): domain Eukaryota; kingdom Metazoa; phylum Mollusca; class Cephalopoda; order Sepiida; family Sepiolidae; genus Sepiola; species Sepiola atlantica. Next base: position 36,090,521 of record OY744517.1, read on the forward strand.
TGATAGATGTCATATAAATATACGAGTGTACACGGACGAAAAATGATGCTTCTTCAATAACACTCCTCCTCCTTCCACAAGCATCTCATTATTCTCCTCCTCATCCTCCTCCTCCTCCTCCTCGTACTACTACTTTATTTTCTCCAAAAGCTTAAAACCTTCATCGCCGTCTCCCCCTCCTCCATTCCGTCCTCCTACTTTACTTATTATTCTTTTCATTATCATTTGTTTACTTGTTTTCACTAGTAATTTCAAACAGCTTCATGCGGAGATCGAATGACAGTACGTCCCGTCAATACTCCAGCATACTTTTTGAATTTTAACGACGTGTATTAGTCGACCCATTGTTATTTCGCCATAAATTAACCAATTGACGATATACTTTGTTTATAGGTTCTGACCTAAAACATATGTTGCGCTATCAAACTTAGTGTAGCATTACCGTTATCGGGAATTCTCGTATCCCAACACATAACCGGCGCGTGTCTTGTTAGCTACTGTGTTGTGTTGACACGTCGTAGTAGTAGTAGTCGTCGTAACAGTATTGGTGGTATGTGTATTGTTGTCTGTCATCTTATTCGTTCATTGTAACCGTAATTAGTCGCTGTGAAAAATAGTAACATAGATATTTTTCTCTGAGGTTTCCATTTGTATTTATTCTTTTTCATTTTTGTATTCTTTGTAGTTCTCTACATTCAGTAACATTACAAAAACTTCACGTATCAAATGGCACAAAGGAAGAGTTACAAAAACACGTCTGCTCACGTTCAAATCAAAATCTGCAAAGAAAGATCAGCCTAGCTTATTCTGCCACGCCGACTTCCTGTTTGTTACGTCACTTTCTTTGACACGTTAATTTAGATTTTAATCTTAATTCCTAGTGGAAATTTCATATTCTTACGTAATCGAATTTCTAGCAGAAATTTTCTATATAGTATAACACATCCCAGACCATATTACAACACCCGTTCTTAGCTGATAAATCAAAATTCATGTTAAATAAATAAAACACAATAATACCCTTAAATAATATGACTAATAATAATAATAATAATAATAATACCCCTAAATAATATGACTAATAATAATAATAATAATAATAATAATAATAATAATATCCTTAAATAATATGTCTAATAATAATAATAATACCCCTAAATAATATGACTAATACTAATAATAATAATAATAATAATGATAATACCCTAAGTCAGCTCTAATTTCGTCATCAATCGAAAGGATAAGGGACAAGTGATTTCTGCAAGTACATAATAAAATTACCAAAATTGACCACCCACCAATCCTCAAGCATGAGCTCACCTCTAAAATAATCTGAGAAAACGCTACAAATGTTACATATCCGAGTCGGTGCACGGAAAAGTTGTTGATAAAACAGATGCACCTGGTATTGTCAAAAGATAAGATAATTATCGGATGACCAAAAAGTTATTTGAAAATAAAATAAAACTCACAACCAGACAAACACCTGCACAGGAAGAGGCAACATATGATCGATTGTCAAAAGATAAGATAACTATCGGATGACATAAAGGTCAGTTTTGATAAGAAACACTGTACCAAAACATGAAACACCTGCAACAGAAGAAGTGACATAGACTGATCAATTGTCATGATGTAAAATCATGTTGACAAAAAGATATGCACCTGCAGTTGAATCACTTAAACGGTAAGAACCCAATGTAAAAAAAAAGAGATATGTCTGGTTAGGGTTAAAGGCAATTTTATCAGTTGCAATTGTATCATGCCAAGAAAAGATAGACAGATTTGTTGAATTGTCAAATGAGTTCAAGCCGTCACCGAGTGCAACCTCAATGAGGTCGTCGAGATGGCCACGAAATTGTTATATAATAACAACCGAAAATTGAAAGAAGTTAGTTGCCGATCGAACCTCGGAGAAGAATCAACCGTCTGATTCCATGTGCACAAATCCTCTCCAATCACCACCCTCATCGTCACCAACAAATAAATATACATCTTATATTTTCATAAGATACATGTGTTGTCATTTTTATTAAGCCCTGCAGAAACGGGCAATGGTTCCTAATAGTTAACAACCAAAAAGATGTGGAAAACAAACAAATTTACAATAAATAACTTTTACCAAACGCAAGAAAAGTTAATCTGCTATCGACTTGCATAGCTTTTTAGTTTGGCCACGTTTTGTAAGTGTTTTTTTTCCAGATGGTGTATCGTTTTCTAGAATGCTTGTAAACAAACGGAATCAAAATGGCGCAACAACGCGAACCTTCACACCAAGTAAATCCTATTTTTACAAGCCTCCGAGGAAACGATATAAAATCTGAAAAAAATACTAGCACTTAAAAATGTATCAAAACTGAAAAGCTATGCAAGACGAAAGAAAATTAAATTTTATTCCGTTTAGTAAAAGTTATTTGTTGCAAATTTGTTTTTTTTTATTTCGCCCTTCTTTGTTGTTAACTATAACGCACTTTTGCCTAGAAATTTGTGTATCTGGCAAGATCAAAACACAAGATAAATCAAGGATATGTGATGGAAAAAACATCATTTATATGATAATTATTAAAGTAAAACACATATTTAGTCGATGTTCTTCCAATTTAACATGAAAATAATACCAACATAATTCTTACATTTTAATAGTATTTTGTATCATTTAATGGCGGAATATTACGTCGGATGGTAAAAGTGACGCGGGAATCAAGAAACGAATCGCAATGGCAAAATCCGCTTTCCATAGTGTTGTGAAGTTGTCCAACAGTAAATAATAAATAAAGGAAGTCAAGTCGAGGGTTGGTTTAACAAGTGTATTAACAAAGTAAGAAAGTGACTAGCACTTGGCTAGACAGTTACAAGACTGTGCTTTGTCTTCCCTGTGTCTCTGGTGACTCGCACTATTTATAGTGACAACCGGTGCAGTTTCTCCTGTGTAAGAACGGCCGGTGTAACACATAGCATGGAGGGCATCTTTCAAAACAGAAACATAAGAATGAACACGAAAATCAGAATTTTGAAGGCGTACGTATGGTCAATCATACTTTACGGTTGCAAATGTTGGACATCGTCGAAAGTGACTGAAAGTCGTTTAGAAGCAGCGGAGATATGGTTTCGAAGACGAATTCTACGAATCTCGTGGACAGAAAGGAAGAAAAACTAAGAAGTCATGCGTAAGGCTGACTACAACTGATCGCTTCTCAATACTATCCACGCCAGACAGTTAAAGTTCTTCGGCCATATAATGCGGGCGGACGGCTTGGAGAAGAACTAGATGTTAGGAAAAATCGACGGCAAAAAAGAATAGAGGAAGACAGCGTACTAAGTTCACAGATGACCACAACAGGGTCACTGAAATCATGACTCTAGATCTCATCAGAAAGACAGAATGCAGAGAAGAATGGAGAGCCATGATCATCGATGTCTGCAGACAGACCTGATACCTGAAGAAGAAGAATGGCGTATTCCAATATACCGATTCGAAGGTTCCGACAGTGGGATATTTCGGAACATCTAAAATTGTTCTTCAAAACACCCTGACAATATTTGGGCCGAATTTGTAGTTTATATACGAGACTTTAAAAAGGAAAATAGTCGGATTTTCAAAGTCAGCCCCAAATATCAAATACTCCAAGTAACATATCTCGTACCTCAAATAAGATCCCCTCGACACAGCTATACACTGGCTCGTCCGAGGAATGGTACACCTCCTTGTGTTGTTACAAGTTATTCCCTCGAAAAAAGTTTATTAAAAAAAAATGCTACGAAATGTTTATAAATCATTTTTACGAAATCAACTAAGCGTATAATTGCCGGATTATGTCTCCATATATCACATTTAAAGTAGAATTTGTGTTTATATAAACTTTATGTTTATTTTTGTTTTATTATGTTGGAAGTGAACTCCGAAACCACTTGACTAATTCTTCTGAAATTCGAGAAAATAAATTCTATGGACATCAGTTGGTAACATATAAATGTATTGATATTTCTGTTTACATGGGCACATATATTCGCAAATGAAAATATGTAATTTGTTTATTTATATGAATATCACTCCAACATAATCTCATTTCAAATGATATATATTTATAGAGTTTGAATTACCTACTAGACACAATCCTCGAGTGGTTCGGTCACTCTGTACAAGGGGTTGTCAGGACAACCTGACATGTGGATACTTCACCCTATAAGTAAACACTGACTAAATATTAAAAAATAACATAGGATTCGAAGCTTAAATAAGATCCTCTCGAAACGGCTATACACTGGCTCATACGAGGAATTGTGCACCTTCTCCTAGTGATGTTACCTGAAGTAACAGCACTTAGCTGGATACTCCACCAGACTAGATGAGTGCTGGAATCCAGTAAGACCAAGAGACCACAAGAAAGATATACTATAACATAGTTAAATGGTCAATTGGGGAGAGGAAAACTGATGTTCTTCACTTTGTTACTAACTTAACGCTTGAAAGGTAGAGGAGAATCTTGATTGAACAGTCGGATATCTATGTATCTCATATAGAAAATAGAAATAAAGTGTTATCCCATGAAAAGGGCTCCTTGATTTCTGAGAACTTCGAGTGAAGTAAAATGAAAACAAATATATATATATATATTAGAAATTAAATAGTGCAAATATAATATTATATATATATATATATATATATAATAATATTTATAAATAAATATTTATTAAATATTTTAATACCTACAGACATACATGTTTCATGCTAACGTAATCTTCAGTGTAGGAACTAATTCTCAACGGTCGGTGGGCGCGAACCCCGATCACAAATCGCCACTGATTCGTAGTCGAGGGTCTTATATCATCGGCCATAGCCAATTAGTTAGTAAATAGCGAGGAATTTAAATGTAAATAGCGAGTCGGCGGCTAGATTTACCCAAACAGTTTAGAGTGATCTACGAACGGCGTTAGGATCGTGCATGTAGCTATTTGCACTCGAGAGTCCCCTGCTTTGTTGGAGGGGGCTGATAAATAATAATATTTATAAATAAATATTTATTAAATATGTTAATACCTACAGACATCGATGTTTCATGCTAACGCAATCTTTAGTGTAGGAACTAATTCTCAACGGTCGGTGGGCGCGAACCCCGATTACAAATCGCCACTGATTCGTAGTCGAGGGTCTTATCCCATTGGCCATAGCCAATTAGTTAGTAAATAGCGAGTAATTTAAATGTAAATAGCGTGTCGGCGGCTAGATTTACCTAAACAATTTAGAGTGATCTACGAACGGCGTTCGGATCGTGCATGTAGTTATTTGCACTGCTTGTTATTAAAGTCACTCGAGAGTGCCTTGCCTTTGTTGGAGTGGACTGATAAATAATAATATTTATAAATAAATATATATTAAATATTTTAATACCTACAGACATCGATGTTTCATGCTAACGCAATCTTCAGTGTAGGAACTAGTTCTCAACGGACGGTGGGCGCGAACCCCGATCACAAATCGCCACACACACACACACACACACACACACACACCCACCCATATATATATATATATATATATATATATATATATATATATATATATATATATATATACAGTAAATAGCGAGGAATTTAAATGTAAATAGCGAGTCGGCGGCTAGATTTACCCAAACAGTTTAGAGTGATCCGCGAACGGCGTTCGGATCGTGCATAATATATATATATATACATATATATATATATATATATATATATATATATTTTATACGTACATAAAAGTAATCCATGGGCACGTGTTTCTGTACGATTTTTATCACCTAAATATTTAATGAATTTTTATATAATTATTTTTATTGGTGATATAAAATAAAATATAGTAACACGAAATCACATAATCATCGATGCAATAATTTATTTCAACCTTGTGGTATTGTCAAGCATCCAAGCGAGATGATTACATTTTTGAAAATGAGAAAAGAGAAATTCACACTCGTCAATTCATATATATATATATATATATATATATATATATATATATATATATATATATATATATATATACCAAATGAAAGGTATACTACAGTATAATCAACTGGTCAATTGGGGAGAGGAAAATTAATGTTCTTCACTTCGTTACTAACTCAACGTTTGAGAGGTAAAGGAGAACTTTAATTGAGCACTCGGATATCTCTGTATCTGATATAAAGATAAAGTGTTAGCCCCAGCAAGAGGCCCCTTGATTTCTGAGACTTTTCAGAGAAACAAATGAATTTTACAATTTTTTAAAACATTTATAGTAACACCTTTTATTAAAACGATGGCAGTACATATAAAGATGTGACAAACAATCATAAGCCAAACTAATTGAACAATAAAAATCCCTGACCTCAAGATCCGAAGAGGAATCTTCCAAATGGATAGCTTACCCCCCTCTACTCTTTTGATTGGAGATAGATCCACTAATTAAATTACTGAATAAAAGCCGGGCTGCCTATACCTTGAGCAAGGGCTGCCAACAAGATCCAAGCTAAAAGGTCAACCAACTGCTCTTCATGGATGACCACAAGCTGTATGCCAGTTCAGACGCTGACTATAGCCGACTCCTGCAGGTTGTCCATACCTTCTCCAAAGATATTGGAATGAATTTGGCCTGGAAAAATGTGCCAAATGCTCCCTCAGAGCTGGGAAGAATATCCAAATGGAAAACATACAGCTTGATGAAGATACTGACATCAAAGACCTTGAATAACAGGGACAATACAAATACTTTGGCATAGAAGAAAACGATTCAATTCAACATGCAAAGATGAGAGAAAAAATTGGCAGCAAATATGTACGCCATGTTAGAAAAATTTGCAAAACAAAAACAAAGTAACTGCCATTAACCAACTAGCCATACCAGTGATAACATACAGCTCTAGCATTATTGATTAGCCACAAAAGGACATTTACAGACTAGACACTAAAATGAGAAAAATGTTGACACTATACAGAGTAATGTACAGAAACCAGTGTCTACCAAGGCTGTATCTGTCGTGTTAGAAAAATTGCATTTTAAAGGAGCCGTCTGTTGACATATTTGGCAGATATTAATTTTAGTGTGTTGTTGTGAGGCCTCGCTTTCGCGTAATAGATATATAACCTTTATCAAGATAGGTGACTTAATTACACTTTTGTACTCCCGTATTTTAAAAATGCCCTAACCCTAACCCCAACCCCAACCCCAAACCTAACCCTAACCCGTATTTTAAAAATAATATCGAAACAACAGCAATGTTAAACTATTTTTTATTATTTTATAAACATGGCCTAAATTTTTTTGTTGTTGACATATTCCCTTATAAACTAATGCGCATTTTTAATAATAACTATCACAGCGCAAACCGAAGAGAAATAATAACACAAGAATTTTAGAGATTAAATAAATTATACTAACATTTGATTACAAATAATAAAATAAAAAATGATGTTTGGATTTTTGTTCATTTATTACTAATGCATATATTATAAAAATACTATAGATATTTACATTATTTTTCAGTTTTTAATTACTACGTTCAGTGTGATACTATAGACTCCCCCACCCCTCACAGCCTGGACCACCGAAAAATATCAACTAGGAAGTACATGACAATATGAAAGTAATAGATCCATTTTCTACACAGACAAACGGACGCCATTGACAATTAAGAGCCGAGGGAGAGAGTTGTAGTGTCGTGCATTTGGAAACGGCAACAATGTTTACACCCGAGATACGCGAATCCAAACAGTATCCTAATTACCTCCCTTACATTAGTCATTCTGTAGTTATATCCCTTGTATACTTCTCATGCTATATAAATAAATGCTTACGTGTCGATCGACCTCTTACGAAGGAAGCGATCGGAGTGCACGCATCAATTGTTTGTCTCTCTTACTCATTTCTGTGTTCTTACTTGAATTGTTATGTATGTGAAGCCGTTAACCCTCGAGCCGGACACTAATGAAAACACAATAACAACCGACAAAGCAGCAACGCTACAAGGGTCAAGATGGAGAATTAGGAAGGAAGTATTTATTTCCGGTTGAAGTAAGCTGAGAGTGACTGAGAAAAGACTCGATGTATCGGATTTCCGGTGGTAAGTAGATATATTTGGGGTTCACTGATTGTTGAGAGAATTGGACGAAGAGAACTCTGAGATGTTCGAGGAGATTGCCGGGAGATGAGTCTGAGTAGACGACAGTAAATGATCACGATGGGCAGATCGACGAGAGACCTCAGAGTGAGTCTTAGCTGATATCTTGGACTTGAGAGATGGGAGGTTTAGCTCAGAAGTAGACCCACTAACGACGGGAACCCAACGACCCCCACACACGTGTTCAACAAGTATTGTGTACAATGTCTATATCTGTGTCTGCGTTGTTTCTTACTTTGTATGCAAATTATAAATTCATGCTCCGTGCTCGGCGATTCCCTTATACTAGACACGACACGGCCCCAAAACGAAGAATGAAAAAAACACGGTACTTGCGCTTTGGGGGTCGTCAGTCGTCGATGGGCCGGCACCCATTAATAATAATTATTATTTGGGTTTAGTGTTGTAGTAGACACTGGTTGTTGATTGACGTTAATTAAATACAGAAAATCGCTGACATAGTTTAACAAAAAGCCCTCGAAACCGTGGCGCAGTCATTACGAAGGCAGGTTTCATAATCGCCAGTTTCAGCGTTCGATCCCATTCAACTCCACTAATTTTTTTTTTTTTAATAACATTCGGCAACACGGTAGAGGGGGGGGGGGGGAAACAACAATAGGCCGTTTTTTTTATTTGACGTCATGCAATAGGTAGTACTTTCTCCCGTGCAACACACCTGGCGACGGGTTCCGCTAGTATATAATAAAATATAGTAACACGAAATCACATAATCATCGATGCAATAATTTATTTCAACCTTGTGGTATTGTCAAGCATCCAAGTGATATGATTACATCTTTGAAAGTGAGAAAAGAGAAATTCACACTCAACAATTCAAATATATATATATATATATATATATATATATATATATATATATATATATATATATATATATATATATATAAATGACCTCCTTTTATCGTATATTTTCACGGTAAATATATAGTTTACGATTGTACACCATCCGTCAAAAATGACGGAAAAAATTATACTTCGTAAGTGTCATATAAAGATAGCGTTTGAATCGATTAAGCTTAAAATAAAAGAAGGAAGGAAGAAAGAAAAACGGAAAGTTTTCAAAAAAGGAAAAAAATGAAAAGAAAAACGTATACAGCGATATAGAAACCAATAAGGGGAAAAAATGGAAATTAATTTGCTTTTTCAATTCTCCTAAATATTTGAAATGGATTCGTTCGGCTAACTTTTGTGTGACGGGACGGATATATATATATATATATATATATAATTTTTTTTTACATTATTTATACCTACCTACGCCGGCGTTTCAAGCTTACACTCATCAGTGTAGGAAGTGAGAATTTCAGACGCTCACAGGGCGCAAACCCGGTTCACAGAGCCAAGCAAGACACCGCACGCTTTCGCTTTATCCCCACGAAAAATTATCCAGCAGAAATATATCACGTGATGCAGGAATAATAAAGTTCTATTCATGCCTAAATACAGCGGGCAGTCTAGAGGGTACAACGGACGTTATTCGAACCTTTTAACAAAGTGACAGTCTGTTTTTAATTTCTATGAACAGTACTGAACTTTAATTTCTTGAATAGGCTATATAATAATAATATTTACAAATAAATATTAAATTATTTATACCTAGAATGTTTATATATATATATATATATATATATATATATATATATATATATATATATATATATATATATATATATATAGTAAGCAATGAAAATATATATGGCAATTAAGCTACACAAAGGCTCCCGTGTTTCATCCCCGGGGAGAATCGTCAGGCTAAAACACGGGAGCCTCTGTGTAGCTTGATTGCCATATATATTTTCATTGCTTACTACCTAGCTCTACTTATGTATCGAGCACTGTTGAAGTAAATACTGAAAACTGACACATAAAAAATTATATCTTCTTATAATATTTTATGTGGATACATGAAGTACTAATAATAATAATAATATATATATATATATATATATATATATATATATATATATATATATATATATAGTCTCGGAAGTTTCTCAACCATTAAACCTATATTAAAAAAAAACAAAAAAATTAAAAAAAAACAAAAACTTTTAGTCCCAAGTCTTTCAGTGGAAAATCACTCATGTAAGTCAATTTTTTTTTTACAGTATTTATATTAGTTTGTTTCTAACACTATTTTAAGGATTATCAGTTGGTAAACCATGAAAAACTGTTTCGGGAATTGGGAAGTTCATTTTTAAGCATCTTTTGAATTTTTTTTATTTAATCAAAATCAAAATCAAAATATATTTTTTCGTTTATCTTTATGTTAAAATTCAAAAGTTGCTTAAAAAATGAACTTTCCCAAATTTATAACTACCAGCGACCATGCGCGATTTAAGTTCTATTTAAAACAGACATTCGCACCGTTAGTCCACAACATCGGACACTTCTACAAGACCAAGGAGGATTATTACGAGAACAAAAAAATGGTTTATACCTTTTATTTGTCTAAGCTCTGTCGAGGCTTGTTTTATCAAGCGAAATATTAGATAAAAAAAGTCAAGATGAAGAAAATAAAATATTTTTATTTTTATTTTGTTTTAATAAAAGTATCTGCATCTAACACACGGTTTCTTTAAAGGCATTTTGCCTCTATCTTTATATATATATATATATATATATATATATATATATATATATATATATATATACATACATATCTGGTTTAACAGGAGTGCCAACTTCTGTTTATTCCTTTTGTGATCCAATCTTTCTATTCGTCGAACGATAGATCTTGTACTATTAACCATGGAGTGTAGGAAATCTCCATATTTGACGCTTCAAAGATGTTGATTTCCTTACTTATATATATATATATATATATATATATATATATATATATATATATATATATATATATATATATAAATATTAGGGACCTCCAAATTGCACCATAAAATGACGTCATCAATAATGTTAAATATGTATTATTTAAATTTAATACTACACTTATAATAACTAAAAATATAACTGAAGGGGACACTTTTAAAGAAAAAAGTTTGAATTTCATCAAAATAAATAAAAAAATAGTTTAAAAGGACAAATGGAAGTAACGATTTTAGCTACTATTTTTTGTGTTACTGTTTGGCTTAAATTCTATATATAATGAAAATCAAATTGAAAATAAAAATTTAAAAAGTGTTGTGGTTTGGTAATTATTTAACAATGTTATTTGTCAATTAAAAATAATGAGACTATTTCAAAGTGAAAATAAGTTGTAAGTCACATCGCATTTTCGTCGAATAAAATTAAAATTTGAAAGAAATTTTTGAATGGATAAGCTTTTAAATTAAAAAAAAAATGATAAAAAGTATATAATACTTACTTTTGTCGTAAAGGCAGAGTTTCTTTTTTTAGCTTAAAGAATGTAAGCAATAACAACAAAAACTCGTAAAGATAAGATTATTAACACACGTGCGTTTGCTAAAGCGATAACTTTTTCCTTACGAGTTGACGGTAATAAAGTCTATTATGATCTTCCATAGTTTGACCACGTCAGGAATTCAACAAACTCTTCCTTACCTCGATCAAATAAACATTCTATAAAAAGCATAAATTAATTGGTCGAAATAGATGTCAGTATTTTACGATTAATAATTGTTAGGTTTATATTATAATCTAAATATTTTGAAAAATTTGGAAAACATATTTTTAAAACAGATGTTTAAACTTTAAAATGTCTAAATGATGTAATTTAAATGAATTAAAATCTCTGAAAAATTAATTATTGTTTAGAAATTTTATTTCTTTGCAATTCACCAGATCAGAGAAAATGAAGTAAAAAAATTCAAAACATAATAATATAGTATTTATTTCCACTTTTTATTTATAAATTCACGGATATTTTATCAAAAAGTGTTTTCCAATACAAAAAGGTAAATCTGATGTGCTTTTAAAGACTCTTTCGCTTTACATAACATTAAAATTTTGATCGATCAGAATATCTTTTTTTCAGATTTCATAAAATGAAATAGGGGGGGGGATCACATAGAAAAATATTTCCCCCTAATATATTTTACGAAAAAAAGGATTTTATAGATAAATTAGTCGAATAATGAATACGTATTGAAAATTTCGTGAAAATCTGATCATTACTTGAGTTTTGCTAGATTTATTAAACACACGGGTGTTAGCGCATAAAAAGTGGTCACTACATGGGAACGTTGTTTTAAGGCGTAAATAAAAATATACACGTTTTTAGTTTTTATTTTCATTATTTTCGTACGCTGACAATTAAATAAAATCATCATCAGTTTATTTTAGGTTTCTTCTTTTGAATAATGAAAAAGTTACGATAGTAATATAAACGTTATAAAGTTATATCGTGTAACACATTGGGAAGGGGGTAATATATATATACATATAAATATATATATATATATATATATATATATATATATATATATATATATATATATATATATATTTGTTTATTATCTATGTACATACACGTTTCGCCCTTTTTAAACGGGACTCATCAGCATATTCACTACTGGTCGCGTGATTCGAAACCCCGGGTTACGAGTAATTTACAATTCAAATCCCGAGACCTAGAACCATTCGGCCACCGCTGGATAGCTGAATAAACAGTGATAATTTTAACGCTTATTTCGACGGCTGGACGTCATAAGAGCGTTAAACTTAATGAAAGGAACGATGCATTTATAGCTAGCGACGTCATGCTGTGTTTATACTACACTTACAGTGCCCATTTAGAGGGTTTTCTAAGGGCTATAAATAATAAATATTCTTAGGTTAGCTTTGAAGGTCCCTAATATATATATATATATATATATATATATATATATATATATATTTATAAAATACAGAAATTCAATGTAACATCAGTACCGTCGGTTTCAAAGCGGGAGGTTGATCCCGATTATCGTCAGCTGATAAACATATGTTACATTGATTTTCTGTATTTTGTAAATAAATATTTACGCTCTTAATCATTCGAAATCTCGGATTTCTTAATTAATCGAGCACTCTGCTGGATTTTTTTAGTGCCCTACCACACAGTACTTATATATATATATATATATATATATATATATATATATATATATATATATATATATATATAAACCAAAAGTAAACTTTTAGTAGATAGAACCTATAGTGAAAAGGTTAAGCTCAATATACGAGATAGAGCAATTATAAAGATATAAGAAATAAGAGTGATAAACATGTTCGAATGTCCAAATAATAAACACTAGTTTATTACAGAATACACCTTGCATTGAACAATCGAAATTTTAAATAAATTTGGACATTCGAACATGTTTATCACTCTTATTTCTTCTATCTTTATATATATATATATATATATATATATATATATATATATATATATATACATGGACGGCGGCATCGGGGGGCAGGGGGGGGGGGCTACAGCCCCCTCCACATTTTGACTTGCCCCCCCCCACTTTACGGTCATCAATAATGAAGTTATATATGCATGTGTTTAACCATCCCCCCCACACTTTTTAGGAGAGCCCCCCCCCACACACTTTTATAACTGTGTCGCCGGTCCTGATATATATATATATATATATTAGGGACCTCCAAAGCTAACCTAAGAATATTTTATATATATATATATATATATATATATATATATATATATATATATATATATACGCATTGCTCTTTATTATAGAGTGGTAGATTCTCCAGCTTATACATCTCACACGCTTGTTGATGACGGCTTGCCTCTAGTACTTGCCTCCCCACGGGGGCAGAGTTTGACACAAAATAGATTTTTAATGCGAAGAAATCCAGTTCCCCAAAACGAGGCACTCTGCACTGGGAGAAAAATAAAAGTTCCATCAGTCTAGAAGGATCTCTCCTTCACTGACCGAGGATAAGTTTTTTTTAAAAATGGAAATCGCTCCTGACAATGTATGGAGCCACTTGATGTAAAGAGCTAAAAAAAAAATACTACTTCAAGGTGAACAAAACTAGCCAAATATTAGTGTTAGATGGATGGATTCCGACCCAGAAAACAGCAATTCTTCCCCCTTTGTCAGAAATATCGTTTATGGAATGTGAGGACTACAGGACGAAATATGGGAAGCGAGAGTTATGAAGTGTAGAATCCGAACAGATACTACATTTTGCTCCTACGGCTTTTTTTTTAACCTTCTGAAACTATTGACCAGGTTCGAGATCCCATGTGTAAATATCACAGAAGTTGACACGAGTCGATCGGACAGATATGATATTACAACATAACCGCTTCTTATTGGTTAATCTAAGTTGTCAATCAAGAACAGAGTAGGAGGAGCCACATAGATAGTTAAGCAGGCTTAAAAATACATGAAAGAGAAAGGAGCAACAAGGAAGGGGGAGTTTGGACAAGGTCCACCAATGAGGAAAGGGTTTAAATGTACAAACGATCGGTTCAGCCAATAAGCAAGCTCGCTTGCGTTTGTTTTATTTTAGTTGCGTCTTTTAGATCCGAGAGTCTGTAATGGGATAAAATAGAAAAAGATAGATGAGGAATTGGTAAACAACGAATGAGTGAGAAGAGAACGAAGTTGGAATTTACTAAGGATAAAAAAAGAAGGAAAGAAAGGAAAGAATTGGGAGCGAGTACGAGTTTTATATGGGACGGGTACCCGAGGAAGAATATATAGGTTTGGAAATGAACAAAATCTTGGAATATTAAAACAAAAAACAAGCAGACAACCAAAAACAGACAAATAAAAATAAACAAATACAAATATTTTTCAAAAATAAAATAAAACAAAAATACTTTAAAAAAAACATCAAAAGCAACAAGATAAAAACAAAAACAAAAAGAGAACAAATATAGCATAAAGATTTTAAAAAATTAATTAAGAGACAATTACGAGACATCAGGGTTAACATACAGAAATAGGTAAAAAGAGAAAAGAAGAAAGGGAAGAGAAATGAAAGGTTGAGAGAGTAAGAGATATTGAAAGATAGAAAATGAGAAAAACGTGAAAGGGAGGGAGAGAAAGAAAGAGAGAGAAAGAGAAAGAAAGAGAGAGAAAGAAAGAGAGAGAGAGAGAAAAAGAGAGAAAGAGAGAGAGAGAGAAAGAGAGAGAGAGAAAAAGAGAGAAAGAGAGAGAAAGAAACTGAGAGAAACAAAACGAAGGAAAATTGAAAGAAAAGTGAAAATCTATAAAAGAAAAAGGGAAGAGACGAAGAAAGAGAAAGAAGAGAAAAGAAAGGAGAAGAGAGAGAAAGTAAAAAGAAAGAAGATGAAAGGGTAGAAAAATAGAGAGAGGTGAGGGGGGAGAAAGAGAAAGAAAGAAAGAAAGAAGAAAGAAGAAAAGAGGAGAGAAGGTGGAATAAAAATAAAGTGAAAAAAGGAAGAGGGGGAGGAGAGAGAGCGAAAGAAAGAATTAGGAGAGAAAGAAGAGAAGGTCGAAAAGAGGAAAGGGGGAGGAGAAGGAGGAGGAGGAGGAGGAGGAGGAGGAGGAGGAAAGCGAATAGAAAAAAATACAAAAAATAATTGAGAATAAAAGTGAAAAGAAAGGAAATAAAGACAAAAGGATAGAAGAGAAAGGGGGAAAAAGGGCGCGAGAGAAAAAGACGGCGAGACAAAGAAAGATAGATAGATAGATAGATAGATAGATAGATAGATAGATAGATAGAAAGTGAGAGAAAGAGAGAGAGAGTGAGAAAGACAGAAAGATAGATATAGATAGATAGATAAAGAGAGAGAGAAAGATAGAAAGAGAAAGATATATATATATATATATATATATATATATATATATAGAGAGAGAGAGAGAGAGAGAGAGGGAGAGAAAGAAAGATACATACATATAGATAGATAGATAGCTAGATAGATAGATAGATAGATAAAGAGAGAGAGAGAGAGAGAAAGATAGAAAGAGAAAGAGAGAGAAATATATATATATATATATATATATATATATATATATATATATATATATATATATATAGATAGATAGATAAAAAGAGAAAGAGAGAGAGAGAAGAGAAAGAAAAATAGATAGATAGATAGATAGAGAGAGATATTCATAGAAAAAGAGAGAGGGAAAGAGAGAGAGAAAGAGAGAGAGAGAGAGAGAGAGAGAGAGAGGTCGTTCCTTAATTCTACAATTTCCTAAGTAGACAAACAAAGCTAAAAAGTTCAACAAGTTTGCCGAAAATAAGTGAATAATTGAATAATGATTTAAACATTTAAGAAAGAAAGAAAAAAACAAACTAACTTTTTATGCTTCGTAATTTTCAACTTTTGATGGATTAGTTATTTTTTAATCCTAGAATTTTCGGTTAAAACTTGCAGAAAAAAAAAAAATTATTTTCGTTATTTTTTCAAAAAACTATATGAATATTTGAATCAATTTTTGTTCACAGATCCTTTTTTAATCCTCTTTTTTAATGGAATTAGAAAACTAATCTTTTTATAAGTCTATTTTATTTCAATTATTTATTTGCTTATTCTTTCGACCCGACAGAATCACGGTGTCAGCTAAATTGGGTATTAACTGAAAATAGACGTCTGCCACTTCTGAGACTTGTCGAATAGTCTCTCTCTTTTCCCTGCTCTCTCTTTTCTCCCCCCTCTCTCTCTCTCTCCGTTTCGTACACTCTCTTTTCTTTTCGTTTCTTTCTATGTCAATCTAGCTTTCTCCCTCTACCATTCCTACTGGCTGAAAAAAACACATGGCCAAATACACACATAGTTTTTAGCAAGAAACGAACGCACGGGTGTGCAACCCTAGTTTTATATTCAGGAGACGACAGTAGCACCAGGAACCAAACTCATGGTTTCGTTCGAATTTTTCTACCACAGGAACAACCATTTTTTATTCCAATTAAGTTCTTTGATCTGACCATTATTATTTATTTTTTTTAAAGAGAAACCCATTTTCTCTTTGGAATTCTAATACCAAAATTAGACCACTTTAACTTTATCCACTAAATTTGTAGAAGTTTTTGATTTTAAATCGACATTTATGTTTTGCGCGATTTTGTGTTTTTCGTTAAATGAAAACAATTTGATATTCATATTTTAAGAAATTATTTAACTAGATATTTATTAATTAATGTTTTAAAAAAAAAAATCATTTTACCTGTTGCTAATCTAATTCTGTAATGTTTACATAAAAATGTGTTTATTTATTTATTATTTCTTGGTGTGTATTGTTTGATTAGATCTTCTCTATCCATGTTGATGTATTTATTCAATAGATACGTAATTCAACATTTGACAAAATCAGATTTAAATTTAAACCTTCATGAAAATCTCTTTCAACCACCAACTATAAAAATAAGTCTCTCTATCTAGATAGAGATATGTCTTCTTTTTCCTGATCTTTTTCCATAGTTATGTGTAATCTGTCTTTGATGTACAACAGGCTTTTCATGTATATATATATATGTATATATATGTAATTCATATTTTACTTACGTTGTAAGTAAGTGATATATTGGGAACACGTAAGTTGTTATTTAATATTTTGATTAATTTTGTCGTACAAGAAAAAACACTTCGAAAGTTTGTTTACAAATTGAAACTAGCGAATAAAAAGAAGCTATAATTAATTCACACGTAATTCTTTTACATTTAATCTCAACCAGTGAATATCTATCTATCTATCTATCTATCTATCTATCTATCTATCTATCTATCTATATATATATATATATATATATATATATATATATATATATAAAGATACCTACACATATTAATACATGATTTTATTCACATATAATTATTTTACATTTATTCTCAAACAGTGAATATATATATATATATATATATATATATATATATATATATATATATATATATATATATATATATATATATATATATATTAAAAGATAGCTACACATATTAATACATAATTTTATTGTACATGATTCTTTTACATTTAACCTCAAATAGTGAGTATATATATATATATATATATATATTAAAAGATAGCTACACATATTAATACATAATTTTATTTACTTTTAATATGTGAGTATTTCTATTTCTGTATAGAAACAACTATTCTACCATTTTTTTTTCTCTATATCACTTGTTTTTATTGATGAATAAATTTGACCGACCTACAAAAGTGTATGATTGGAATTCCCCGATGTTGGACTTATAAAAAAAAAAAAAATTCCCGTCGATTACCAAAAAGAGGATTTATTCAATTTGACCCCTTCGGACACAATCAAGTGCGCGTACAGCAGTCGTAGTCGATTCCATTTAGAGATTGCATTGTCCACGGGATACCCTCCCTTCCCAAAATGACAACTGCATCTCAATCCTACATAAAAGCGGAAAAACTTTACTCGGACTATTCTTTACAGTCGCTCGACCCCCTCGATGACCGGACCAGCATCGGCGGGGTCAGCATAGGCGGAGGCGCGGGTGTTGGCAGCGGAGGAGGTGGAAATAACGTTACTAACCACGAAATCACGGCTGGAGCTGGTGCGCACTTGAACCTGGTCCAGCGGTCATTACATGATGGACACGCGCGAGTGACCACTAATTGTAATCAGCACTCAATTGACGACATACTCGGAAACACCAAGGTTACGCAGGCTCATTTTCAAAAAGGTAAGTCGATGTTCGTCTCCATTTTTTATGTTTTTTTTGTTTTTTTGTTTTTCAGCACTTCAAACTTCAAAGTTTTATCATTTGTGTCACGTATATTTATGGATTTATAGATAAAAACATCAGGATTGCGTTTCGGAACAGATGCAGCATCCTATTTTGGGTTTAATTTAAGTTTTTTGGAAAAAAAAAAAAAAAAATTCGCTCGCTTTATCAAAATGCCGGGCACATTTAAATTCAAACCGAAAACATGTAATGCGAAAATAACGTCTAACGTAGACTGTCGACCAAACGATTCGGTTTCAATCTCAGCCTGAAGCACTTATCCGTCTAGCCACACTGAGGATCTCTAATATAACGAAACTGTCTGTCTGTGGATGACTACTTTATCGCTCTCTGTCTCTGTCTGTCTGTCTGTCTGTCTGTCTCTCTCTCTCTCTCTCTCTCTATATATATATATATATATATATATATACATATTACAGAAAATTAGAACAACATCGGTACCGTCGGTTTCAAATCCAAAAAAAGGAGACCTATAGTTGGTCTCCTATGTCGGACTCTCTTCAGACTCTGTTTATGTCTGTCTCCCCGGTGATAGACACATAACCAGAGGCTGAAGAGAGTCCAGCATAGGATACCAACTATAGGTCCCCTTCGTTTTGATTTGAAACCGACGGTACCGAGGTTGTTCTGATCTTCTGTAATATATATATATAAATGAATATTATGCTTTTATTTTTGAATTTAAGGTAGTAGAAAGGTAATTGAGCACTCTGCTGGGTTCTTTCCCACTAATCTTACACACACGCACACACGCACACACACATACACACACACACACATATATATATATATATATATAAATTTGGGAAAGTTCATTTTTTAAGCATCTTTTGAATTTTAATATAAAGATAGAGGCAAAATGCCTTCAAAGAAACCATGTGTTAGATGCAGATAATTTATTAAATCAAAATAAAAATAGACCATGCGCAATCAAGTTCTATTTAAAACAGACATTTGCACCGTTAGTCCACATCATCGGACGAGACACTTCAACAAGACCAAGAAGGATATTAGGGAAAAAAAGGTTTATACCTTTTATTTGTCTAAGCTCTGCTGAGGCTTGTTTTATCAAGCGAAATATTAGCTAAAAAAATCAAGATGAAGAAAAAAAAGGAAGGTATTTTGAAATATTTTGAGAAATGTTTTGAAATATTTTTAATTTTTATTTTGATTTAATAAAATATCTGCATCTAACACATGGTTTCTTTGAAGGCATTTTGTCTCTACCTTTATATATATATATATATATATATATATATATATATATATATATATATATATATATATATAAAGTATAAAGGTATACTCAAAAAGAAGAATAAATGGGAAATTCCAGCAGAGTGCTCAATGTAATTAAATTGAGAGCATACTATTGTTTAAATTTATTAATACAGATTTTAATCAGACATATGGACCGGCGGTTTCTGACAGGAAAAAGGGTGTATCCCCAAACCCCGTCTTCGTCAGCACTGCCCGAAATGGTAAATAATGTAAATATATATATATATATATATATATATATATATATATATATATATATATATATATATTATACCATGAAAATTCGATTACTCATATTGTTCCCGTAGGTATCAGGTGTGGAAAATCCGGCCTGTTGCACTAGGAAAATCACGACAGTTTCACCCCCTAGTCAGCAAATTAATGGCGAATTATGGGGAATATACGTGTCTGTATTAAAATTCAATGACCAATAATGAATCCATATATTCTCCTTCCAGCTATTGATTAAATAATAGAATAGACTTTCAAGTCTGAGTTGTGCAACTAGTTTAGGAGAATGAAAACTCTGGAATAACTCCATTCTTTTTTGCTTATCCCGGAATTGGACTTCTCCTTGACATTGGACTCAAGCAATGCCGGGGCAGAAGAGGTGCGGTTCGAGATTCCGCAACTCTCGTTTCACTATAAGACTCCGCTCACAGGTGACCTAAGGGTATCCATTTTCATTCGAGACTTAAAAGAAGTCTCAGCTCTATTTGTTATTGAGCACTATTCATAAACACAATAGGTTTTTCGGATTAACTCCTATGAAAAAAAAACTTACAAGGAATATATATATATATATATATATATATATATATATATTTTATATTTTATATTAATATTTTTTTGTTGACGTTATTATTTTTTGATTTTGAGTCTTAACGGTCCCAACCACGTGACTTTCCAAATTTAAATTTTAAATTTCTTTTCTTTTTTCTCCATTTCATTCTTTCCAAATATGATTGAAGGTTAAGATCGGATTCTAACTCTGCCTAACTCTGCCTCAGTTTATAATAGCTGTTGATCGATAACATCGATATGCCAGTGTCGCAGATTTTGTACATGTCTGTGTAAATAATAATAATCATATATATATATCATTTTTATGTAATTATTTTTTTTATTGGTGATTGAAGCATTCGTTGTTTTTTTGCTTACTATTACTTCGATTGTCTCACTTCCTAAGTGATTAAGATGCAGAAAATTGCATTATCAGTCGCCCTTAACTTTATAGGACGTATTTTTCGTTAATATATATATATTTTTATTAATTTTATAGATAATAATGTATATATATACATTATTATTATTATATATTTTTATTAATTTTATACGTACATAAAAGTAATCACAGCCGTCATCAGAGATTGAACCTTCGATATTGATGTCTATAGTCCAGCGTTCTACCACTGGACCAAGACGCTTGTGTAGAAATATGTACGATTTTTATCACCTAAATATTTAATGAATTTTTATGTAATTATTTCTAGACAATCGTCTATGGATTACTTTTATATACGTATAAAATTAATAAAAAAAATATATATATTAACGAAAAATACGTCTTTTAAAGTTAAGGGCGACTAATAATTACATAAAAATAAACCACGTGTTCATGGATTACTTTTATGTACGTATAAAATTAATTAAAATATATAATAATAATGTATATATATATATACATTATTATTTATTATATGTTTGAAGGCTTTAACAAATGTATTTAAAAAATGAAATATAATAATACAGATGTCAACAGTTATAAATATGTTTCCATTATTTCGAGAAAAATCTCTTCATCACGGAGAATTAAGAATTGTGAACGTAGTCTTCAACATTTTTTTTTATTGGACTTCCGTTCTTACCGGTAAGAAGCCCATATTTACTTTCCTCCCCACGAGGGCATATTAAGACATAAAGTCGGTTTTTAATGTGGAGAAAACCCAGCTCTCCCAAAATGGGCACTCTGGATTGGTACAAAAAAAATAAAAATTCTTTCAATCTAGAAGGACCTCTCCTTCACTTATCGTATACAATTAATCCTTCGAGTGAAGGTACAGCATAGTTAACAAATACCACATACCCTCTTTTAAATAATAACGTTAAAATCCCATTCTTAACATGAGAGCGAATGGACGTTGTTAACTATTCTGTACCTTACCCATCTTTGGAGGTAACTATTATGTTTCAGTATTACCCCCACCTTGAAAAATGTTGATATGCCGTAAAACAAACACATGAAACACTAATAATGAACTAGCTATACATATCCGGCGTTACCCAGGAGTATTTTGTACTTTCATCTTTGTTTCGCTTTTCTTTTTTAAAAACAATTTTTTTTAAATCGCATTTTGACATTAAAATTTGATCATTACAATATTAATGGGTTGTTAAATAATTAATTGAACCAAATTGTTATAAAACTAGAACTAATTTTTTGATGGTAATGTTTTAATCTCTATTTATAAAATGATTGGATTCAAATTAAGAATGAGAAATTTTTTCGGACTTTTTCAGTTATTTAGAAAATAATTAAAACTCATTATATAAGGTTCAATGAACGTTCCATGAAGGTTCACGACCGCGCTGACTTCCGGTTTATCCTACAGTAAATTTCAAGTACGGATTATCATAAATGACAAAAAACCAGAAAATTTAGAATTGTATTTTTATTGTAATAAAATAAGTTGTTTTTTTTATCAAAATATAACAAATATTTAATAAAAAATCTTGTTTATGAATCAAATATGTTGAAATGATATAAATAAAGTTTTTCAATGTCTTGTATTTTTCCGAAATCATATTTTTGTAATTATTTAACACACATATATTATTAATAAAATGTATTTGTGAAGTCTCAACTTAATATGAATTTTATCATTTTTTATCATTATCGTTTTTTTATCATTTTTATCATTATCAAAATACAAGACATTTCAAAACTTTATTTATATCACTACAAAGACATTTCAACATATTTGATTTATAATTTTTTTTTTATTAAAGAATTGTTATATTTTCATAAAAACAGCAAACAAAAGACATTTCAACATATTTGATTCATAATTTTTTTTTTATTAAAGATTTGTTATATTTTCATAAAAACAGCAAACAAAAGACATTTCAACATATTTGATTCATAATTTTTTTTTTTTATTAAAGATTTGTTATATTTTCATAAAAACAGCAAACAAAAGACATTTCAACATATTTGATTCATAAAAAGATTTTTTTTATTAAAGATTTGTTATATTTTCATAAAAACAGCAAACAAAAGACATTTCAACATATTTGATTCATAAAAAGATTTTTTAATTAAAGATTTGTTATATTTTCATAAAAACAGCAAACAAAAGACATCCTAACATATTTGATTCATAAAAAGATTTTTTTTATTAAAGATTTGTTATATTTTCATAAAAACAGCAAACAAAAGACATTTCAACATATTTGATTCATAATTTTTTTTTATTAAAGATTTGTTATATTTTCATAAAAACAGCAAACAAAAGACATTTCAACATATTTGATTCATAATTTTTTTTTTTTATTAAAGATTTGTTATATTTTCATAAAAACAGCAAACAAAAGACATTTCAACATATTTGATTCATAAAAAGATTTTTTTTATTAAAGATTTGTTATATTTTCATAAAAACAGCAAACAAAAGACATTTCAACATATTTGATTCATAAAAAGATTTTTTTATTAAAGATTTGTTATATTTTCATAAAAACAGCAAACAAAAGACATCCTAACATATTTGATTCATAAAAAGATTTTTTTTATTAAAGATTTGTTATATTTTCATAGAAAACAGCAAACAAAAGACATTTCAACATATTTGATTCATAATTTTTTTTTTATTAAAGATTTGTTATATTTTCATAAAAACAGCAAACAAAAGACATTTCAACATATTTGATTCATAATTTTTTTTTTTATTAAAGATTTGTTATATTTTCATAAAAACAGCAAACAAAAGACATTTCAACATATTTGATTCATAAAAAGATTTTTTTTATTAAAGATTTGTTATATTTTCATAAAAACAGCAAACAAAAGACATTTCAACATATTTGATTCATAAAAAGATTTTTTTATTAAAGATTTGTTATATTTTCATAAAAACAGCAAACAAAAGACATTTCAACATATTTGATTCATAAAAAGATTTGTTTTTATTAAAGATTTGTTATATTTTCATTAAAAAACAAACAAACATATAATTTGATTATTTGTTTTGCTAACAACTTATTTTATTATAATAAAAATACAATTCTAAATTTTCCGTAAAAAAAAAGTTTTTTTTATCATTTATGATCATCCGTACTTGAAATTTACTGCAGGATTAACCGGAAGTCAGCGCGGTCATGAACCCTTTTGGAACGCCGCTCAATGATACTTACGTTAATACTTTTCAATTTTAGTTTTATTTGAAAAGTATTAGCGTAAGTATGACCGGTAAAAATGTTAAATAATATTACATCTCTAATTAATTTTGGTGCTTCTGCTGTTTCACTCCGACATGTTAGGCCTCGATTAAAAAATAGTTAAAGAAATGTATAAACTTTGTTATGTACTTATGTGGTAGCTTAAAAAATTACGCACATTTATCCAGTAATTATAAATAAAAAATTCAAAGAACAGTTTTATCTTTCGTGAGCCATTTTTGTTAAACCATTGAAAAAATTTGAGTTATCGCCCTTGCCTATTTCATAAGTAAAATGTCTAACGATACGTAAGATCGATTTTCTTTTCTTATAATTTAATAAATACCGGATGAATTTTCGTATTTTTTTCTGTAAAATCTTATTCTCAGCTAACACGTAAATACATAACAAAGATTATAAATGTCTTTAAATATTTTCATGTCATGACGAAACAGCAGAAGCGACTTAATTTTTGATTCATTTTAGACAGTTCAATTCATAACAAACGTATTTTTTTCTCTCAAACTGTAAAATCAAATATTTAAAATCAGTTTTTAAGTAAAATTCTAAAATCCTCTCTGACTAGTTTTATTTTAAATTAAAAACTGTAAAAGAAATTAAAAAAACGTACATGTAACAATATTTCGAGCTTGTACAGAGGAGTGTCCGTATTAAATTATCAATACCACACACAAAAAACAGTATTATATACTTACGCAGCAGATTTAAATAAATATCCTCACCAAAAAGTAGGGAAAAATGATCGAGTAGAATTTAAATTAAACATAAAGATCAGTTTCATTGTATTTTGGTGAATGCCATTGATTTATTACTTGTTAATTATGACAGACTGAGTTATCTTCCCCTGAATTTCGTGTTTTCGCTCAGATCAATGACCGAACCCGATTAAACGATATAACGGATTTTTATTTTTTATTACAATTCTACTTGATAGTTTTTGCTAATTTTTGGTGTACAAACCTATTTTTGCTTGATACATAAGTATTTCAAAGTTAATTTAATTGGAACTGCGTTTTTCATATGTACGCTTCTCTGTACAAGCACCCAATATGTAAATATGCTAAAACATAAGTGATTGAAGAAGTTCTTTTTTTTGTCCAAGTTCATCATATTTTAACAAGTCATACCTTGATGTGACGCGCTATGGATGCACATACATGAAACAAACAAAAAAACTAAATAAAACAGTTCTTTTCTTTAGTGTAGAAAACCGTGTCAGTGGTACTATATCTTAGTTTCCGTTTTAATAATTTAATTAAGTAATTTAATATGGTTTTTGAATGTAGAATTAGCAAATAAAAATATCGCTAAGCGAATTAGTGCAATTATATTACCTAATAAATGTCCTATTATTCTTATTGCAAATTATTTGTCACACATTAAAATAATAATAAAAATAAATAGGAGCTGCCATTTTTTAAATAACATATATAACATATATAAGTTTTCAATTACTAAAATTAATCTGAAGTTAATTAATCTTCCTATTTAACACTGATCGTAAGTGAAGAAATTCAAAATCTTATTTTAAACGTAATTATCCAATATTTAAGCAAAACAAATCTATATCATTTTTTCTCCGAAATATAAAAAAAAAGTTTTTTTCAAAAGAAAATAAAGTATTCTATAAAACCCTAGTATCTAATCTGGTACTACCAGATCAGGCTGTCTGAAGATACCGACTTCCTGACTTAAAATGAACCAAACATTGATGTTATTGTTTTTTTTCTTCATTTCCCTTTTGAAAAACTCAATCATGTTCTGCAAAGCTAAACACAAAAACAAATATTTTCCTCTACAAAACAACCAAACGAAACACCATAAATGAATATTTGAAGATATATAGAACTTGAAGCATAAAAACTTTTACCAAAATAACCAGATTCAGCATTAAATAACCCGAGAAGGATTGCTATGCCGTAAAACAAAGAAACCAAACCAAAGCAACCAAACCAAAGCAACCAAACCAAAGCAACCAACACAAAGCGACCAAACCAAAGAAACCAAAACAAAGCAACCAAAACAAAGCAACCAAACCAAAGAAACCAAAACAAAGCAACCAAAACAAAGCAACCAAACCAAAGCAACCAAATCAAAACAACCAAAACAAAGCAACCAAACCAAAATAACCAAAACAAAGCAACCAAACCAAAACAACCAAACCAAAGCAACCAAAACAAAGAATCCAAACCAAAGTAACCAAAACAAAGCAACCAAAACAAAGCAACCAAAACAAAACAACCAAACCAAAGCAACCAAAACAAAGCAACCAAACCAAAACAAGCAAACCAAAGCAACCAAACCAAAGCAACCAAACAAAAACAAGCAAAACAAAGCAACCAAACCAAAACAACCAAACCAAAGCAACCAAAACAAAACAACCAAAACAAAGCAACCAAACCAAAGAAACCAAAACAAAGCAACCAAAACAAAGCAACCAAACCGAAGCAACCAAAACAAAGCAACCAAACCAAAACAACCAAAACAAAGCAACCAAAACAAAGTAACCAAAACAAAGTAACCAAAACAAAGCAACCAAACCAAAGCAACCGAAACAAAGCAACCAAACCAAAGCAACCAAAACAAAGCAACCAAACCAAAGCAACCAAACCAAAGCAACCAAAACAAAAGTACCAAAACAAAGCAACCAAAACAAAACAACGAAACCAAAGCAACCAAATCAAAACAACCAAACCAAAGCAACCAAACCAAAGCAACCAAACCAAAGCAACCGAACCTAGTATTTAAAACTCTCAAGACACTTTTTTAATATTTAAATTTCTGAACTGCCTTAGAAACATTCGCACCTTCAGGGTATTCTCTCTTGGTCAGTCAGTTTTGACTATGAGTATAACAAGATGCATTTCGTCCTTGAAATGAGGAGGGGGGCGTAAAGTAATTTAAGTGACCAAAAATTCTATTTTTTAACCGAATAAATACTTTATTTTAACATTCATTAATTAATTAATAAGTACTGAACAATTCATTAAGTTCGGATAAGTATCTGAATTTTGGTAGATTTTTTTTAAAAATCAAGGTTATTCATTTTTTGGTTAAAACGAATTAACTTTTCATTTTATTTCCCGTCCCTAATGTAAATAGCTTCCCAAACTTTCAATCTTTAATCAATTAGGATTTGCTAAGAAATTTAAAGCCAGAAATTATTTTCTATTCGACAGATTAATTGCTTTCAAATTTAAAAGGTTACGAAGTAATTCTTTTTTTTTCAACTATTAACAACAGATTAAAGTGACTGACATGTTTTACGAAGAAACCGAAATGCATTTTCATGCTAATAAGATTATTAAAAAATAAAAGGATTGATAAAATTTTGTTTTAGTTTACGCTGTTGAATTTTTTATTTAAATAAACATTGTAATCACATAGAGACGAGAATCACATACACCCACACACACATGAGAAGAACTAACCCAATTTTATTAATATAGAAATTATTACAATACCAGTTTCTTTTTTAGGATAAATTCATGATCGTAAACTGAACCCCTCTCTGAAAATGAAACATAAACCTTAATAAATATATTCGCTATTCATGATAATCGATATGAATATGACGTTTTCTTTTAATGTAATTCGTTTACAATCGTACTTTTAAAATGTTAGAAAATTTGATCTAAAAAAGTCAGTTGTGGTTGTGACAGTAAGGACGTTTATCTTTAACTTTTAAATGGTTGATTAACATTCAAAATAGTCTCGGAACGTTTGAACCGTTTAAATGTATCTTAATTTCAATAATGTCTGTGGCGATTTCCGTTGGCCTAATGGATTAGAGCGTTGGGTCGTAATTTTCTCTTCTGAATCTACGAACTGCGTTCGAACCCGTCTGACCGCCTAAATAAATCACTTCTGGCACTGATATATATATATATATATATATATATATATATATATATATATATGTGTGTGTGTGTGTGCGAAACAAGACAAACGGAAGACAGGTTAAAATGCAAGAGAAAAAAAAATGACCGGTTTTGTTCGCATTAACGAACGTCTTCAGAAAAAGTGAAGATTTGGAAACAATTTTATTTTGAAGGCACACACATGGGAGAAGGAAAAGATGATCCGATTGAACCAATGTCGCTAAAAGTCTTCTCATATGGTCAAATCGGATCATGTTTTCCTTTTCCCATGTGTGTGTCTTCAAAATAAAATTGTTTCCAAATCTTCACTTTTTCTGAAGACGTTCGTTAATACGAACGAAACCGGTAAAATCTGCATTTTAACCTGTTTTCCTTTTGTCTTTTATTCACTCATTTTGTCTACCACGGCATTTCCTTTTCATAACTTATCGTGCACCTTACCCTATATATATATATATATATATATATATATATATATATATATATATATATATATATATATATATATATATAACGTATAAGGGTATACTCAAAAAAGAATAAAAGGGAAATACCAGCAGAGTACTCAATTAAATTAAATTTAGAGCGTAATATTTATTTTTATTTATAAATACAGATTTTAATCAGACATATGGACCAGTTATTTCTGACAAGAAAAAGGTTGAATCCCCAATTCCGTCTTCGTCAGCACTGTCTGAAATGGTAAAAATTCATGTTTTTTACCATTTCAGACAGTGCTGACGAAGACGGGATTGGGGATTCAACCTTTTTCTTGTCAGAAATAACTGGTCCACATGTCTGATTAAAATCTGTATTTATAAATAAAATTAATATATATATATATATATATATATATATATATATATATATATATATATATATATATATAATGTATCGATTTTCAGTATTTGATTCAAGAGTGCTCAATACATGAGTAGAGCTAGATAGTAAGTTATGAAAATATATTTATGATGTTATACTACATAAACGTCCGCGTTTCGTCCCCGCATATTGAATATTCCATACGGGGATGAAACGTGGACGCCTCTGTGTAGCTTAATTGCCATAAATATATCTTCATAAATCTCTCTTTCTCTTTTAATATATATATATATATATATATATATATATATATATATATATATATATATATATATATATATCTTAGAAGAATATATATTAGAAGAATACCTGTCAAAGGGCAGGGAAAATTACTTATACTATTTATGTATATATTGTACTGTTCGTATATAATGTGTATATTTAATTCGATTTAATTTGCTGTATTTGCTGTATCTAGGTACCTTGACTGTCATTGCGCTTATTGAGCTGACTGATATATATATATATATATATATATATATATATATATATATATATATATATATATATATATATATATATATATATATATATATACTGTATATATATATATATATATATATATATATATAAATGAAGGAAGAGAGATAAAGGTGTACGTATGACAAATCTATTTCATTATCGATTGTTCAATGCAAGGTGTACTCGATAAAACATGTTTATTTTTCTTTCCTTAAGCCAGGCTTATCAAAGATTAAAATTTTATCATCAGAGGAATTACATAGATGGGTAAGTTGGCAGGGGAAAAGCCAAAGTTCAAAGTTTGAAAGATTTAAGAAACAATATAAAGTAATGGAAAGCAAGAGTGCGCGTATAAAGAGGTTATGATATATATATATATATATATATATATATATATATATATATATATATATATATATATATATATATATATATATATACTTAGTTACCGTGCACTATTAAGAAATACTCTATTGTTCACAACTTTTCTTACATCCAGAATATTTCTTCCTCATCCTCTCTCTATGTATTTTACCCGAGCTGGAACGGGTATTTTTATTTTTTACTATTTTTTTCTAATTATTTTTTTTCCGAATTACTGTTTTCTCTTATTATCTAATTTTTCATTTTTTTATTTTTTCTATTTTTTCTATTTTTCTTAATTTTACTTAGTTAATTTCTTTTTCTTTTTATCTAATTTGAATCTGTTTTGAAATTCTTTTCTGATTTTATTTATTTGTCTTTGTATTTTTTAATATTATTTAGTTAATTACTCTGCTCAACATTATGATTTCACATTTTTTCGAATGTTTGCAGTTAGAAGTTGTTTCAAGTTATATCTTTTTTCTCAGTATATTTCTAGATACTTTATTATCGACTTTTTGGCGTCAAATTACTATAATTTTCCATTAATTAAAACTCCACTCTAATTTAATTAAAAAAATTTTAAATAAAAAATATAAATTTTTATTTTAATTAATTTTTCAAATTTATTCTTTAATTCATCCGTAATTTTACTCTCATGCGTTTATTTTTTCGTTTCATTATTATACTCTAGTTTATTTTATTATGATACATATATATATATATATATATATATATATATACAGGGTGGGCCAAAATAAGGGTCCTATCTTTAAATTTGAATAACTTGAATTTGAATAACTTCCACAAAATAAAAGTTAAACTCACCAAACTTTATGTGTGTGTAGACTGACCCTTCCGAGATTTTTTGAAATAAACAAAACAAATTTTAGCCGAAAAACACTTCTTAAAACTTACAAAAACTAAAGTATTGTTTTTTACACTGTTTTGAGTTTTTTAAGCAAAAATAATGTTTTCTAAATGAGGGTACGTTCCTTAGGGCAAATACGGCTCATGCTTGCTTCGGAAGGGGTCCTTTACTTATTCTAAAAAAAAAAAAAATCAATAAATAAAAAAGTTATGAATTTTTAAAAATAGGACCCTTATTTTTGCCCACCCTGTATATATATATATATATATATATATATATATATATATATATATATATAGACCCCGGAGTTTTCTCTCTTCGCTATCTTTCTTGTTAATTTCTGGTGTTAATGGTGGAGTATGGCACCTAACGTTGTGTCGTGGGCCATTCCTCTAGCGCTTTCGGTCTCTCGTCCGCCTTCAGTAGTCCGTGTCTTATTGTTACTAAGAGCCGTATTTATAGTTTTATTAGTTATATATCTATTAATTTACATATATATATATATATATATATATATATATATATATATATATATATATATATATATATATATCTTTATTCGTTTATTTATTATTTATTTATTTTTTATTCCCCCCCCCATTATTATTGTTATTGTTAAATACTGATAGGGCGTTAGTACCAGCGGTGAATGCTATTTTATTAATTGTGGGTTGTAATTTTTTTCATGTGTAGGGCTTCGAAGAATTTAAGTCTTCGATATTGATGTCTATAGTCCAGCGTCTTTACCATTGGACCAAGACGCCTTGTCTAAAAATATGTACGATTTTTATCACCTAAATATTTTAATGTATTTTTATGGAATTATTTTTGTTGGTGATTGCAGCGTTCTTTGTTTTTTTTGCTTACTATTATTTCGATTGTCTCACTTCCTAAGTGATTAAGATGCATCTTAATCACTTAGGAAGTAAGACAATCGAAATAATAGTAAGCAAAAAAAAGAACCACGAACGCTGCAATCACCTATATATATATATATATATATATATATATATATATATATATATATATATATATATATATATATATATATATATATATATATATGGGAAGCCATGAAATAAAATACTGTTTTGTTTTTAAATTCCCGAAAAGGTTTTTCATGGTAAACAACTGATGATCCCTTAAATAATGTTAAGACTAGTGTAAATTCTTGGAAGCAAACTAATATAGTGACTGAAAAAAGTAAATTGACTTACATGAGTGATTTTTTACTGAACGACTTAAGACTAAAATGTTTTGTTTTGGGTTTTTTTTTTTGGGGGGGGGTCTCCTTATATAGTTTTAATGGTTGATAAACTTCCGAGACTATATATATATATATATATATATATATATATATATATATATATATATATATATATATATATATATATAGTCAGAATTCCCCCTATTCTATTGACGGTAATAGATTTAATAAGAAAATGTACATAAGAAATCCGTTTCATCAGTCAGATAGGTCAAATATTGGTCCGTGTTCAAACAAATGTATTTTCAATTGATTTTAAATCATCTTTATTTAATCTCGTTCGATATTTTCTCTCTCATTTGTCAGTTTTAGAGGAGGGGAGGGGTATTTACTCTTTCACTCAGAAATTATCTTACTGTCACCCAGAACATTAGACAACAAATTTAATAAGACACGCTTCAACAATATTAATTGACTGGATAACCTAATTTGGTTGGAGTAAACTATTGAATAGAAAAAATATTAATTATTAGTTATTATTTGTTGTAGCAGTAACTTATACTTTCATTTTTAAAAAGCGCTGAAAAACTTAGATAAATAATACACGGTTTCGTGCTAATATCAGTGAAAAGAAAAACAAAACGTCGACAAATTATCGTCACTTCCGGTCGACGCTGTTAAAAAAAAACATTATTTTTATATTTTCAACCCGATCCAATTGAATCTTGTTTCAATTTTTCTCCTTAAATTCTACAGTCTGTTTTGGCTATTAAATCGGCTATGTTTCGTGGCTCAACGGTTAGCGGCTTCGGTAGTTAATAGAAAAGTTAGTGGTTCGAATCAGACCGTGGCCGATCTTTTCTGGTTTACAACATAGTTACTCTTTTGGCGTCGAAGAAAACTCTTACGTAAGTTACACATGTTTTAAAATCCTACTGAGAAAAATTCATTTTATTACAAAAATTAATCAGATGTATTAAAAACTGTATTTTCAATGTCTGTGTATTGAAACAATTATTTAACACTCTTCACAACCAAGAAATATTCCTCTTGTTAACGAAGAAACCTAGATTTGTTTTGGGCTAAAATTCCATTTTAGGTACGCACATTAGCTAGTGTAAAACTCGGTTTGCGAAATAAAAGCTTCTTTTTAGAAAAGGCGTAGGCAACTCGGAATTAGATAACATAAAAATGTAAATAATTCAACTCGTATTTCAATCCACCTACATCTAATATGTTTTGATATATACAGATGAAAGTGTTTCCATCCGAAAATATTTTCGTAAGTGTGAAAATATTTGAAAAGGCATAAACTTACCGGTATTTGTAGCTCGTATTTAAAATTTAATATACATTTATATATAAAGAGATGAACGCGTGTCATTCCGAAATTACGTGAAAACATTTTAGAAGAAAACAACTTACCGGTCTGTAATTTAAAACAAGCACAGCAATTGGTCAAATGTATGTTGATTACACAAAAAAACGCTTGAAATATAAATAAATAACAGTGCTACAAAAATATGCATATTACTAAATTTATTTCAGTATTAGTCGTATTTGTATAAAATAATTCACTAACCTTCTTAAAAATTCACAATGCAAAATGAAATTATAGATCTTGCTAAAGTATGTAATCGATTGGAAATCGATTTTTTAAAAACATGCCCGGATCTGCTTCATTTGATTATGTCGAAATAAATAAATATTAACCTTAAACACTTATATATATATATATATATATATATATATATATATATATATATATATATATATATATATATATATATATATATATATATATATATATATATACGTATATATATGTATATGTATATATATGTATATATATGTATACATATATATATCTTTATATATTATACATATATACATATACATATATATATGTATATACATATATATGCATATATATGCATAGATACATATAAATATATAGACATATATATACCTATTTTTTTTATGGAAATCGCTCCAGTAGTAGCTTCATGCCTTGTCTGGGGGGATTTCCATTAAAAAATCATATGTATATATGTAAAGACGCTGGACTATAGACATCAATATCGAAGGTTCGATCCTTGTCTAAGTTAGCCCTGCTGATGACGGCTGTGAGCCAGAAACACGTGTCCATGGATTACTTTTATGTACGTATAAAATTAATAAAAAATATATATATTAACGAAAAATACGTCCTATAAAGTTAAGGGCGACTAATAATGCAATTTTCTGCATCTTAATCACTCAGCAAGTGAGGCAATCGAAATAATAGTAAGCAAAATAACAACGAACGCTTCAATCGCCAATAAAAATAATTTCATAAAAATACATTAAATATTTAGGTGATAAAAATCGTACATATTTCTAGACAAGTGTTTTTGTCCAGTGGTAAAGACGCTGGACTATAGAGATCAATATCGAAGGTTCGATCTTTGTCTAAGTTATCCATGCTGTGAGCCAGAAACACATGTCCATGGATTACTTATATGTACGTATAAAATTAATAAAAAATATATAAATACATATACATATATATAAAATATATATATACATATATATATATATAAATATATATACATACATATATATGCATAGATATACATATATACATATACATATATATACATATATATACATACATATGTATTTATATACATATATATATATATATACATAAATATTCATACATATACGTACGCATATACACACACACACACACACACACATATATATATATATATATATTCTATAACCTACTTGACTTTATATCGAGAATCTTTATTCCAAATTTGATAAAAATCAGTTAAATTATTTTTATTAAAAATATTTTTCGTTCATTTTCTTTTGACACCTTTTGACAAAAAATCGAAAACATTCGTGAAACCTGTGAAATCTATGGAACATTTATTTTTTGATTTTAATACGAAAAAGACGATCAGAAAAATTTAAAAACTAAAAAAGGTATAATTAAACATGTGAATTATGTTATTTTTAACAAGGTTTGCATAAATGAAAAAATGCTGCCTAAAGACAATATATATATATATATATATATATATATATATTTATATATATATATATCATAGTATATATATATATATATATATATAGATATATAAATCATAGTATATATATATATATATATATATATATATATATATATATATATATATATATATAACGAGATTAAAGCGACAAAATGTGAATATTGTCCCAAGAAATCAAATTCAACGATTATATGGCGTACGATCGTTTCAAACACGATTTGGACATACTTTATTTTATTTTACGTCATGGTTCATAAGACTTTAAACCGTGCTTCTTCAGCACCCTTCACAACATCACATAGATAATACCTTCAAGGAAACATTTGAATTCCGTATTATTCGATAGAAACATATCTTCAGACAATATCGAAGACACAAGATCCAATCATGTAATCACATATAATACCAAACAGTCAACTCAATAAGGACAATGGCAGTCAAGGCACCTTAGAGACAGCAAATACCGCAAATTTAATCAAATTAAATACACTAATTAAATAAATTAAATATACAAATCATATATTAAAATATTCATTTATGTAGGAAGAAAAACAGAAAGAAGAAAAAAGGGGCTATATATGTAGCATTTCTACTGGTGCCACATCCTTATACGAACCTGTGGGAGAAGCAAATTTCTTTACCCCTTAACATGGTTCAAGAGAGTATTAATCGAAAAAAAGAAGTTAAATGAACGCAACAGTGGTTCCATCGAAAATTCATAGATTGACAAATTCAGTTTTTTCATGTATTTTGACTTGTCGTTACCTTTGTCAAGAACTCTTTTAACATTTGTTATTTTTTAGGAGAGAAATAACAATAATGTTAATTGATATGGTCTTCAAGATATTCTAAGTCGATGAATTTTTTTGTTTCAGCATAAAAATGAAAATGAATTCCTCAATAAAGGGGAAACGTTGATTTGTCAAATCAAACAATTTTATATTACTGAGTAATTCGAAATGGTGACTTTGTACGTTTCGCCTTTATTATAAAAGACAGAAAAAGACTTAATGAATATTAAAGAAGAATCTATTTTTTTGTAATTTAGAAAGAATAGAAAGGATTTTTTTCTTTTCTATGACAAATGTTTCATCATCATCATCATCATCATCATCATCATCATCATCATCATCATCATCATCATCATCATCATCATCATCATCATCATCATCATCATCACTACCAACATGTTGACTCCTTCACATTTTGGTTAGGAGCAAAATGTAGTATCTATTCTGATGCTGCACCTAGTTTTTCTGTCCTCAGTCAGTGAAGGAGAAATCCTTCTAGACCGAGGTAATTTAACTTTTTGTTATAATCCAAAGTTTCCCTTTTGGGGGAGCTTGGTTTCCCCACGTTAAATATTGACATTGTGCTTAACTCTGCTCTTGTGGGGGGAAGTAAATGGGAACATCAGTAGCAGCAGCAACAACAACAACAACAAAATTATTTAAAAATGAATAAAAACATGTATTTAATTATTAACAGAAAACTGTTATCAATGATTGCGTTTAATGCAAACTTTATTTTTAAAAAGTCATTAATCCAAAATTATCCAACAGTTTTCTGTGTAAATATACGCGTGCGAAAACGTAACCAAAAAAAAAATTAACCGGAAGTTATGATTTTGAATTTTAAACTTAATTCATTAAATCGTCGCTTAAAATAATATTAGTACTGCTAATTAATATCAAGAAAAGTTTTCGTACATATAAGAAAATAGCAGAATCAAATTATAAGTAAATCGTACTGAATATGAATTTATTAGACAATGTTAAAAAAATAAATATGCAAATAAGTTATAGCCCTGAGTGTTTAGTAAGGTTTCATGTGAGTTTATATACCGTATGTGAAAATATTTAAGTGTATAATTGAATTAGGTACTAGTAATGTTTTTTGTATGAATATAGTTCGGATAAATGAAAAAAAACCCAAACATTTTACCTATATATATATATATATATATATATATATATATATACCTTTCTTTTCGTTTCTGGGGCTAACACTTGATCTCTATATGAGATACATAGATATTCGAATGTTCTATTAAAGTTTTTCTTTAACTCTAAAACGATGAGTAAGTAAAAACGTTAGAACATTCATTTTTCTCTCCCCAATTGAGGAAGAAGAAGAAGAAGAAGAAAAAGAAGAATAAGAAGAATAAGAAGAATAAAAAGTCAACTATGTTATAGTATATCTTTCTTGTGGTCTCTTGGTCTCACTGGATTTCTGGACAAGAATTCATCTAGTCTGGTGGAGTATCCAGCTTAGTGGAAGTTACGAGAAGCAACATCACCTGAAGAAGGTGCACCATATATATATATATATATATATATATATATATATATACACACAATTATTAATTACCATATATGTATTAGCATATACTATCAGTGCCCTTTTACTTTGCAGTTTCCTTGAAAGATTCAGTTCGATGATTGTCAGTTCTGATGATTTTGTAATGTTTCAGAGATGATATTGACATGAAAATGTTGTTTGGCAAAAGACAAATGAAACAGACCGTAACAAATATATCTCATAGAAATGTTATGTTTTTTGGAAGTGTGAAAAAATAAAAATAAAAATAATAAAATAAAAACATGGTTATTGGAATATGATATGAACCTGACTCATATATATATATATATATATATATATATATATATATATATATATATATATGTATATATATATATATATATGCCAAAATGCCAAGAAGTCAATTTACGCTATCAATAGTTTCATGTGTGCATGCGTGTTGGTGTGTAATTAATTAATCAGTTTCATGAAACTATTGATAGCGTAAATTGACTTCTTGACATTTTGACATTATCTCATCAATGAAAAAGTGACAAAGAAAGAAAGTAAAATTACGTACGACTTTAAGTAACGGATACACATGCAAAAGTAAAAAAAAGCACAAACGACTAGGATATCAGATTCATCTTTTGCTTTCTTGATAATCAACCAGGCGTGTATAAAATTATTATCACATAGTGACTGACGCCCCAAATGAAATAATTCTTCCAGCTTCTATACTTTGCGACTTTCTTCATGTGCTTATTTTTATATTACATTAAAATATATTAGTTAATCCGCAGGGATAGACTGTTCTCATTCCGCGTTTCCTATCACCCAAGCATGCCATAAAAGTATTATAACATGGAGACTGACGTCCCAAATAGAATGAGTTTTATTCATAGCATTTACATAGTTTTTTTTCTACATTTCGTTCTTTCTTCATTTGCTCTTTTTTATATTACATCAGAATATGTTATTTAATCTGTAGCGACCGACTGTTCTCATTCCGCGTTTCCTGTCTTCGATCAGTTACTTTTTCTTTGTTTTTCATTTATATACCTAACAGAGTTTGAACTTGCAACCTCCAAGAAAATATAACTTCTTTTTTTTTTTTTAACATATTCCACTTTTTCAATTTTTGAAGACTTTTGAATAATTGAGCACTCTGTTGGATTCTTTTTACCAATCTAATCAATGTCTCTATCTATCTATCTATCTATCTATCTATCTATCTATCTATCTATCTATCTATCTATCTATCTATCTATCTATCTCCTCTCTCTCTCTCTCTCTCTCTCTCTCTCTCTCTCTCTCTATATATATATATATATATATATATATAAGTTAATTTACATTCCAAAAGTCAAGATTTTTAACATTTTTCTTACAAAGCATTTTTACAAAACAGATACATTTAAGTGTAAATTATTTTACGAATCGTTTTGCTTAAAGTGAACCAAACAACATTATTATGTCAATATAGAATAGATATGAAACGACAATTCAGAGTTCAACTCTAAATTGTCGTTTCAAGATGGCGGACCTCTGAGGGTCGCACGTGAGTTCTAAATTTTACTTTTGAACGTTTTTGTCTATCATGTCAAAATACGTCGTATAATTTTTTCAAATGAAGAACTTTTTATGTACTTTTCTGACGAACTTGAGGTGAACAGATCCAATATTGACATAATAATCTTGATAAAGTTTTGAAAAATTCTTTGTAAGAAAAATCCAAAAAAATCTTGGCTTTTGGAATGTAAATGAATGTTGCTTAGTTATATATGCTCTGTTGTTACTGGTTGACATTCATCGAGCTTTAATTGGAAGAGGTTGGTAAACATAAAGTATTGAAAGCATATGATAAAACATATATTTTAACACCGGAATTTGAATCATAACCGCCAACACCACCAGCGCGGAGGAACGTTTATCAAGTAACAAAAAAATAAGTTTGGTTATTCTTGTTTTTTGATGAAAAAAAAAATGACTCAATACTGGTCACCTCTGATGATGGAATTTTATTCCGAAATTAATAAGATTAATGTAAAAAAAATAATAAATTAATCTTGCATTGTTAATGGCTTATATTTTCAATTTTATTAATATATATATATATATATATATATATATATATATATATATATATATATATATATATATATATATTTCTCTCTCTCTATATATATATATCTTTCTCTCTCTCTCTCTCGCTCTCTCTCTCTCTCTCTCTCTCTCTCTCTCTCTCTCTCTCTATATATATATATATATATATATATATATATATATATATATATATATAATGTATATCATCCTTATTTAATATGTATTAAATAAGGTATACATTTCATTGAAATTGGACCTATTTGAATTTCCGGTGGACCTATGGTTTAGATTTCAGTGTCTGTGTGTGTGTGGCTTGTGTCCCCGGAGACCCTCTCAATATTATCAAAATTTGCTGAAATTTTGGGAATAGACATCTTTTTGGTCATTTACCTATGATTTAAATTTCATTTGAATCAAAGGTAAAACCGTTTTCAGGGGGGGGGGGAGCGGGGATCCTCTTAATTTATCAAAATATTTTGAAATTTTGGGAATAGACATAATTTTTTTCATTTACCTATGGTTTAAAATTCATTTGAATCAAAGGTAACACAGTTTTCAGTGGGGGTGTTGTGCCGCCCGGGAACCCCCAGTGTTGAAGAGATATATTTTAACAATAACAATAATATATATATATATATATATATATATATATATATATATATATATATATATATATATATATTTCTCTCTCTCTCTCTCTCTCTCTCTCTCTCTCTCTCTCTATATATATATATATATATATATATATATATATATATATATATATATATATATAGAGAGAGAGAGAGAGAGAGAGAGATAAGTGAATCCACTTCATTTTTGTTTTAGACCATACTTAAAATATAAAATCGTTGTTTTATGATTTAATTAGCTGCACCCAACCGGTATCTTTTTCGTGAGTCTTTTTACTTTCATATCGGTTTTTATTTAAAAAATATTACGTAATTAGTTTTTGTTTATTTAAAATAGGATTTTGAAAGTTAAATTTAAATTATTACGTAATCGTTTTGAATTTGTCGTACAACAATAACTAATTTCGGAAACCTAATGTTGTATTAATCTCCAACTATAAAATTATCAGATGTAAATAGCTCCAACAACTTGAAATCTTTTAATACACGAGAATTAAGCTAAGAAATTTAAATCCAGAAATGTCTTTCGATTCGACAGTTTAAATACTTCCAAATTCCTTTATAATTTCGAATGATCACGAATAAATTTATTCGCTAATAACAAAATATTAAAATGGCTGACTTGTTTACGATTACACTTAAATGCATTTTGATGCATTTATTTTCGTTATTAATTATTTTTTAAATAAGTTTTAAAAAGTTATTTTGCCCTATTGTATTTTCGATGACAATAAATATTTGATTAATAGTACATAACGATGTGATTATCAAGATTATGTTTGTGTGAGAAATACGCACACACGTGAAGTTGTCGCATAATTTTATTAAGATAGATAAAATTGCAATAATTACGACGATTAAACGATAGTTTCATATTAAATGTCTTACATGTTGTCTTTGAAGGGGATCTCTTGTCTTCCCTACACCGCCTTTCTCACAGAGGAGGCGTTGCTAGTCTCTCTCTACTCTATCTCCATTTCCACAGAAAATGCTCGACTGAGCCCCAATCTTTGTAAGACATTCACAGCAAGAACTCGTTTTTTTTCTATAATATCGGAAAATACTTTCTTTCTCTCTCCATGTGCGTAACGCTTGGCGGATTTTTCATAAACAATGCTTCGGTGCTCTTCCGATATGTGAACTACCGATGATTTGTGATCAACTATCGATCTACTATTCATGGCATGTGATCAACTATGAAAAAAGAAGACAAAAAAAAATGACATGAATTAATTATTGTAGTTAAAAAAAAACATGATTTTATTTTACCTAAATTCTAAAAAGGTTAAAATAAAGACATTTAGCGATTAAAAATTAATTAGTAGATCATATATTGGAATAGAAAAGACTCGGTAGATCACATATTGGATTAGAAACCATTCGGTAGAATACATATTGGAACACATTACCGCAGGACTGCTTTCCTGCTCATTACAAATTGGTCGTCTTCAAATCCAAGATCAGCAAATTCTTGTCAGAAAAAACAAAACAAAACAAAAAAAACGTCCCATAAGTAATAAGCAGTTCATACCATTGATCAATGTGGGTACTCCCGTAGTGTTCCTCATCTTTCAGCTAACAATCATTTCCGTCTCATTAATCCTTGGCCTTGATAAGTGGGGTATTAGACAATATTATGTAATCAACGAACTAATTTTTTCCGCCAATGCTGGCTGTAGCCATAAAAAAAAATACAAGCGATTCCCTCGAAAAAAGTTTCTTTAAAAAAAAAAAAGCTACGAAATGTTTATAAATCATTTTTACGAAATGAACTAAGCGTATAATTGCCGGATTATGTCTCCATATATCACATTTAAAGTAGAATTCATGTTTATATAAACTTTATGTTTTTTTTTGTTTCATTATGTTGGAAGTGAACTCCGAAACCACTTGACTAATTCTTCTGAAATTCGAGAAAATAAATTCTATGGACATCAGTTGGTAACACATAAATGTATTGATATTTCTGTTTACATGGGCACATATATTCGCAAATGAAAATATGTAATTTGTTTATTTATATGAATATTGGCGTTTTGGCTAAGATCAAAGTGTAGTATCTGTTCCGATGGATACTGCACCCCATAGACTGGTATTGTCTTGTCCTTCGGGGCTTGATTTACGCCGGTCAATGGATCTGTCCTGTGCAGTTCTAGGAGGTCCACCCTCCCAGGCTTCGCCTCCCCTCTTTGGGGGAGGAGTAAGTTTATTGCTTACTGTCTGAGGCGCCCCTACCGGGGAATGCCGACGGAGCTGCCCAGGCAATTTTTAAACCCCACTTTACCGACCCGACCTTGGGTCACATCTTACTTGTGGAAGTAGGATAAAAACTGGCCTTGTACCTAACTCCTGGAGAGGAGTAAATCAATACTCCAACATAATCTCATTTCAGATGTTATACAGGGTGATTCATAAGTCACTTAGCTATTTAAAATGATTACCATATGAAGCACAAATATACTATGAACTTTTGCATGTGAATTTGTTGAATAAACTTTCTGTTTTGTATTACCGCATTTTTTAACTTTAGAATTTCAAAAATAAATAGCTAAGTGAAGTGACTTATGAATCACCCTGTATATTCATAGAGTTTTAATTACCTACTAGACAACACCCTCGAGTGCTTCGGTCTCTCTGTAAAAGGGGTTGTCAGGACAACCTGACATGGGGATACTTCACCCTATAAGTAAACCCTGACCAAATATTAAAAATAACATAGTATTCGAAACCCAAATAAGATCCCTTTGACACGGCTATACACTTGCTCATACGAGGAATAATGCACCTTCTCCGAGTGATGTTACCTCAAGTAGCAACACTTAGCTGGATACTCCACCAGACTAGAAGAATTCTTGTCCTGGAATTCGGTAAGACCAAGATATACTATAACATAGTTAACTGGTCAATTGGGAAGAGGAAAAATAATGTTCTTTGCTTCTTTACTAACTCAATGTTTGAAAAATATCGGAGAACTTTTATGTGTGTGTGTGTGTGTGTG
Source organism: Sepiola atlantica (assembly GCA_963556195.1). Classification (NCBI taxonomy): domain Eukaryota; kingdom Metazoa; phylum Mollusca; class Cephalopoda; order Sepiida; family Sepiolidae; genus Sepiola; species Sepiola atlantica. The sequence goes on from OY744517.1 coordinate 36,133,820, forward strand.
TGTGGTGTGTGTGTGTGTGTGGTGTATGTGTAGAAAATTCGGTTGTATCCGTACAGCTACCTGTTCTTACCTTTTGGTCAAGATCAAAGTGTAGTATCTGTTCCGATGGCTACTGCACCCCATAGACTGGTATTGTCTTGGCCTTCGGGGCTTGATTTACGCTGATCATTGGGTCTGTACTGTGCAGTTCTAGGAGGTCCACCCTCGCAGGCTTCGCCTCCCCTCTTTGGGGAGGAGTAAGTTTATTGCTTACTGCCTGAGGCGCCCCTACCAGGGAATGCCGACGGGGATGCCCAGGCAATTTTTAAACCCCACTTTCCCGACCCGACCGTGGGTCACATCTTACTTGTGGGAGTAAGATAAAAACTGGCCTTGTGCCTAACTCCTGGAGAGGAGTAAATCAATACCTGTTCTTAATCATTGTCTTTATCAGTCCTTGTGTCATCCACGATGATTAAACGTATTCAATATGTCAGTCACGGATTACAGAAGCGGCTTCAACACGTTCATAACTACAGACGTGATAAAATAGTATACTAGCATTCTAATTGAATCGCTTCATAAACTTGTTAATGATTCTTTTTTGTATTCTCAATTATTGGATTGTTTTTGTTTAATGTAATCGGACATTTTAAACATGGTGCATCTTCTTCTAGTGATATTACCTGAAATAACAACATAGTTAACTGGAAGAGGAAAATTAATGTTCTTCACTTCTTTACTATCCATATATATATATATATTAAGACGTAGAGGAGAATCTTGATTGAACACTCGGATATCTATGTATCTCATATAGAAATAAGGTGTTAGCCCGAGAAAAGGGCTCC
>OY744517.1:36139649-36142149 GCA_963556195.1 Sepiola atlantica
TAAGACGCTGAGAAGTCTAAATTTATTTTTACCCGTGTCATACTTGAATAGTGATGATATATGATAGATATAAAACATATATATTGATATTTGAAACAAAAATTTGTCGAAAGTTCAATCCTCACAACAGATTTATATCCGGTCATGGCTGCCGAAACGAACCTCATCTATTTCTGTAAATAAAATAAAGGGTCCAGTTCAAAATTCCGTATAGATTCCCGATTCCGACAGATTGCACATAAAGAAAGTCAGCAGAAAGTTTAAACCTTAAATTTGAGACATTTTCTACAATCGAAATCACGTAATGGATTTTGATACTAAGAAAAAAAAAATACTCACTTAAGACTTCTAATGAGGCATGGCTGACGAAACGAGAACAATCTATCCTCGTTAATTTAATAAAAAGTTCCGTTCGGAAGACGCACCTGAAGAAGGTCAGAGGTTACATCGGCTGAAACGTTGGCGTATAACATTCAAGCTGAAAATTGTAGTTCGAATCTGTGTATCGATACTGTACATTCTGTGAGATTGAGATTTATATATGAATTTGGTTTTACATGAACAGTTGAAATCGGATTGTCGAGTTAAAACAATAGATGAGCGCAAAATTGACTTAATAAATAGATAAATAATAATAATAATAAATAAATAATAATAAATAAATAATAATAAATAATAATAAACAAATAAAAATACACAAGAAAAATTCAATATTTTCACGCAGTTCAACGTTCGACAACAATCGAATTATCATTATGTGTTTAAACAATAGTTTGGCGCAAAATTGACTTAATAAATAAATAAATAAATAAATAAATAATAAAAATAATAATAAATAAATAAAAATACACAACATTTAAAAAAAATAGTTTCACACAGTTCGACGTTCGACAAAAATCGAATTATCATTATTTGTTAAAACAATAGTTGAGCGCAAAATTGACTTAATAAATAAATAAATAAATGATAAAAATAATAATAAATAAATAAAAATACACAAAAAGAAAAATTTAATATTTTCACACAGTTCGACGTTCGACAAAAATCGAATTATCATTATTTGTTTAAACAATAGTTGGGCCCAAAATTGACTTAATAAATAAATAAATAAATAAATAATAAAAATAATAATAAATAAATAAAAATACACAACATTTAAAAAAAATAGTTTCACACAGTTCGAAGTTCGACAAAAATCGAATAATCATTATTTTTTTAAACAATAGTTGAGCGCAAAATTGACTTAATAAATAAATAAATGATAAAAATAATAATAAATGAATAAAAATACACAAAATCTTTTAAAAATAGTTTCACACAGTTTGAAGTTCGACAAAAATCGAATTATCATTATTTTTTTAAACAATAGTTGAGCGCAAAATTGACTTAATAAATAAATAAATAAATAATAAAAATAATAATAAATAAATAAAAATACACAACATTTAAAAAAAAATAGTTTCACACAGTTCGAAGTTCGACAAAAATCGAATAATCATTATTTTTTTAAACAATAGTTGAGCGCAAAATTGACTTAATAAATAAATAAATGATAAAAATAATAATAAATGAATAAAAATACACAAAATCTTTTAAAAATAGTTTCACACAGTTTGAAGTTCGACAAAAATCGAATTATCATTATTTTTTTAAACAATAGTTGAGCGCAAAATTGACTTAATAAATAAATAAATAAATAATAAAAATAATAATAAATAAATAAAAATACACAACATTTAAAAAAAAAAAGTTTCACACAGTTCGAAGTTCGACAAAAATCGAATAATCATTATTTTTTTAAACAATAGTTGAGCGCAAAATTGACTTAATAAATAAATAAATAAATAATAAAAATAATAATAAATAAATAAAAATACACAACATTTAAAAAAAAATAGTTTCACACAGTTCGAAGTTCGACAAAAATCGAATAATCATTATTTTTTTAAACAATAGTTGAGCGCAAAATTGACTTAATAAATAAATAAATGATAAAAATAATAATAAATGAATAAAAATACACAAAATCTTTTAAAAATAGTTTCACACAGTTTGAAGTTCGACAAAAATCGAATTATCATTATTTTTTTAAACAATAGTTGAGCGCAAAATTGACTTAATAAATAAATAAATAAATAATAAAAATAATAATAAATAAATAAAAATACACAACATTTAAAAAAAAATAGTTTCACACAGTTCGAAGTTCGACAAAAATCGAATAATCATTATTTTTTTAAACAATAGTTGAGCGCAAAATTGACTTAATAAATAAATAAATGATAAAAATAATAATAAATGAATAAAAATACACAAAATCTTTTAAAAATAGTTTCACACAGTTTGAAGTTCGACAAAAATCGAATAATCATTATTTTTTTAAACAATAGTTGAGCGCAAAATTGACTTAATAAATAAATAAATGATAAAAATAATAATAAATGAATAAAAATACACAAAATCTTTTAAAAATAGTTTCACACAGTTTGAAGTTCGACAA
>OY744517.1:36147149-36167149 GCA_963556195.1 Sepiola atlantica
TTACTCATACCCATCTTCATATATTTCTTTGCCCATTCCATTCTCAAATTCTTGTGTCTTGATGCAAGAGGAGGCTTTGTAAGTGGAACTTTCATAGAAGCCATTGCTTAAAACATTGCATTCCTTATTGATTTTGCTACGCCAGAACACCCAGCTGCTGTGAAGATTGATTTGCTTGATAGTTCAGGTTTTCTACGGGGTTGACGATCAATATTCCTCAAATCCTAGCTGGTGACAGTCTTGTATATTCTAGCATCTTATCGTTTCTTTCTTGGAGAAGAGTCCTTCAGAAATCTTTTTTACAGTATCACATTACGACTTATTTTTCAGGCAACTACACCAGGGGAAGTCCCTTTAGCCGTTTCCTTTATTATAATTTCTGTTTTTTTTTTAACGTAGTTAACCCCAAACAAGGCAGACCGCCACTGTAGACGTAAGGGGTTACTGAGAAGAAAGAAAAGGGGAGAAGGTTGGGAGGGGGGTCAACCTAAATTGGGTCTGCGCAGCGAGATGTCTGTTTACATTAATTTTAAATTTCTGCATGTCAGAACTGTCGGGGAAACAGGGGGTAGGGAGGGAGTTCCAAAGATCAGCAGCACGAGGAAAGAAGCTATTCGAGTAGAAAGCTCTCCGGCATCTGGGGACCTCCACAGTGAATGGATGGGATTTAGTTGATTGTCGAGTTGGTCTAGTGAATTTAGGTCCAGTTAGTGATTTTGAACGTCCCATTGCTGTTAAAGAAAGAAAACCTATTATCTCTGGCCACCCTAAATTGAGAAAAAATCGTTAATGACCGTACAAACTGTTCGTAACAATATGTGAATCAATCAAATAATAGAATTATAATATGAAAGAATTTCCGTAAAACAATTGCTGATATTGGTTAACAGAATAAATGAGTATATTTAATTTTTATTAGAAGGCTATTATCGCTGGTCACAGTGGATATCTATCTATCTATCTATCTATCTATCTATCTATCTATCTATCTATCTATCTATCTATCTATCTATCTATCTATCTCTCTCTCTCTCTATATATATATATATTTAAATTTAGTATACGGAACGTTTATGTTTTTGCCTTTTAAGGGAAGTGTGGTCTGATCAAATCTGCTGGGAAGCCATGAAATTAAATACTGTCTTGTTTTTAAATTCACGAAACAGTTTTTCATGGTAAACAACTGATGATCCCTTAAATAATGTTAGAAGCAAACTAATATAATAACTGTAAAAACTAAATTGACTTACATGAGTGATTTTCCACTGAACGACTTGGGACTTAAAGGTTTTTTTTTTAATTAAAAATTTAAAAAAAAAAGTTTTAATGGTTGAGAAACTTCCCAGACTATATATATATATATATATATATATATATATATATATATATATATATATATATATATATATATATATAAAGTAGAGAACTAAAATCGAACTTTTAGGAAAGGTAAAACCTATTGTGAAAAGTATACAGATCAATATACTGGATAGAGCAGATATCCAAGCAATTTCATCTGATGATAAGATTTTGATCTTTGAAAAGCCTGGCTTAAAGTAAAATTAATAAATTGCTTTTTTGCGGAATATATCTTGCATTGAGCAACTGAATTGAAAAAAGATCTGCCTCCGTCGCTTTTCTAATTCCTTTTCATCCTTCTATCTATCTATCTATCTATCTATCTATCTATCTATCTATCTATCTATCTATCTATCTATCAATTGATCTATCTATCTCTCTCTCTCTCTCTCTCTCTCTCTCTCTCTCTCTCTCTCTCTCTATATATATATATATATATATATATATATATATATATATATATGCAAACATTGTTGAAAATAACAAAATTCGTCTGTTTAATTATACCTTTTTTATTTGTTCAATTTTTCTGATGGTCTTTTTTTGTATTAAAATCAAAAAATAATAACAGTTTCATAGGTTTCACAGGTTTCAAGAACGTTTTCGATTCTTCGTCGAATCATCCTCAGGTGTCATAAGCATTTTGATGATTCGTCTCTTTAATTACAGACGAATTTAACAATGTTGCATAAATGAGAAAATGCTTCCTAAATACACACACACACACAATATATATATATATATATATATATATATATATATATATATATATATGGGAAGAGAAGGATGAAGGTAATCCGACGTATTTGGAAAATGAAAAAGGAAAACCAAAAAATGGATGTTTTTTAAAGACGAAACGTTGATGTACACATAAAAAACATCCATTTTTTGATTTTCCTTTTTCATATATATATATATATATATATATATATATATATATATATATATATATATATATATATACAGGGTGGGCCAAAATAAGGGTCCTATCTTTAAATTTGAATAACTTGAATTTGAATAACTTCCACAAAATAAAAGTTAAACTCACCAAACTTTATGTGTGTGTAGACTGACCCTTCCGAGAATTTTTGAAATAAACAAAACAAATTTTAGCCGAAAAACACTTCTTAAAACTTACAAAAACTAAAATATTGTTTTTTACACTGTTTTGAGTTTTTTAAGCAAAAATAATGTTTTCTAAATGAGGGTACGTTCCTTAGGGCTAATACGGCTCATGCTTGCTTCGGAAGGGGTCCTTTACTTATTCTAAATAAAAAAAATTAAAAAAAATCAATCAATAAAAAAGTTATGAATTTTTAAAAATAGGACCCTTATTTTTGCCCACCCTATATATATATATATATATATATATATATATATATATATATATATATATATATATATATATATATATGTGTGTGTGTGTGTGTGTGTGTGTGTGCGCGCGTATGTGTGTATATATTACCATAACCATCAGGGTTTTTGATCACTCGTGGATGAGGAGGAACTCATCCCTGGTTTCCGTCCACATTATATATATATATATATATATATATATATATATATATATATATATATATATATATATATATATATATATATATAGTAATCCAGGTAAAGTAAAAATTCACACGATAGAAAGCGAAAGAATTTTAACCGGTCTTATAGAGAGTGCTCAATATTAATAGAGCTTATATATATATGATTATTATTTATTTATACAGACATGTACATAATCTGCGATACTGGGATGTCGATGTTATTGATCAACAGCTGTTAGAAGCTGAAATCTCATGAGACAGAATAAAAATCTGACCCATCCCTTGGGTCATATTTGGAAAGGTTCTTTTTCCTTCTCATAAGATTCATCATAATTCACCTATCAATCTATCCATCTGATAAACACTTATGTTCGAGTGGCTTTTAGCCTTGATAAATTATGAATCATTTGTAAAATAAATATTTCAAAACTCTTGAATGACTGAAAACAATATTCTCTGTGATTGTCACAGAACATAAGACTAATTCGTATGCTGATCTTCCCTATTGCGTCACTACATGGACTCTTCCCGACACTATGAATAGTGATAATGGTTGTAACAGACAGAGTCGCTATGACCAAGCTAGAAGCAGTCTCTGGCAAGCCATTACTTCTGTACTTTCTGTAAATACATAATCTTGCTAACGCTACCTCCTTGTTGTCTTATGTTTTTCGGCCCTTTAAGGCCATATCACTAATCCACTTCGTGTAATTTTGATGTATTTTTAATCTTGATAAGACCTTAATAGGATTGCGGTACTTATAGACGTTGCGTTTGTACTTCGTGTCGTGCATAAATAATCGAGTCTTTTATAGGTCCTGTTTCTTTTTTATCCCCCCCCCTTTTTTGTTCTCGACACAACAGAAACTAATCCCACTCGAATCCATTGCTTTAAATCAGTCTTTAATAAGTTTCAGGTGCGTCCTTGTTTCTCATAGAGTAGAAATTATTTTGGGTTATCGCAACAGTCGTTTACCAGTGATTTCTCGCTGACAAAAAACCCTTGTCTGATTGGTGCTCTCTTCTCTCGCTCTTTCCATTCTTGTTGACCATTTGCGTGGTATCAGCCGATCAAGTCTGGTGTCACCACCTGTTTGCGTGTATGTTTTCTTTTTTCGGGGGGAGGGGGGTTGTAAGGTTATGGTATTTCTGGCAGTATCAGTTTCTTTGTTTCGTGCAGTTTTCTTTCTATATGTTTTATTCTATTTCTGTTTTAACATTCCTGTTGTTGGTCGGGGTCGTCTGATTATGTGACTTCGTTTCCGCACTCAATGATTTTCCATAATATTTCAGCTGTTTTCATCTGTACCGTGCGTTGTATGGCGTCAATATTCTCTTTGACTCCAATTTCTCCTAGTCTTGTTTGCAAGCTTTTCGGAACTGTTCCTTGTGCTCCTACAATTATTGGTATGACTCTAAATTTCTTCATGTTCATATTCTCTTCAGCTCTTTGGAAAGTTCCATGTAATTGCTGAGTTTTTCTGTCTGCTTCATTTTCACCTTGTGACCTGTTGGGACGGCGAAATCTACGATTTGGCAGATTTTTTCTTTCTTGTTGGCTATCATCACGTCCGGCCTCCTAGCTTTTATGCGCCTATTGTTTGTACTTTAATGTCCCAGATAATCCCATGATTTTCTTTTTCTGTTATTTGTGTTTTTACCATTCGTCTGCATGGTCAGGGTGCAGACGTTTGCATTGTTCCCAATGAACCGCCCCTCCACGTAGCCGTGCCTGTTTTTTTTTTTTTTTAATATTTTTTGCTAGTTTGCTGCATTTTGTTTATAATGTAATTTACCATTTAGTCTCTTTGTTCACAGTGTCTACATTTATTGCTTCCCTGTTTTTTTTTATATCTCGGTTTTTATAAAGTTTGTTTTGATTGCGTTGAAGTTTCCTTTTTGTAGTCATGTCCGTGTGTTTTAGCGTCGCTTATTTAGACATTATTATTATTATTATTATTATTATTATTATTATTATTATTATTATTATTATTATTATTATTATTATTATTATTATTATTATTATCATCACATCATCAAAAAGAGGATTGGCACCATAAAACCACAGCACTGATGAAAGCAGTCGAAATATTAAGAAATCCTTTAGTGCGGAAACCAAACAACATAGTCATGTAACATTAACACTGACACTGATGCTGACCAACCACAGTTAATCTACAGTACCGTCCAAAATTAAGGAACAAAAATAAAATCTTCCTAATCTCAAATAAATTATATTTTAATATTTGTGAAATTTTCACTATATATGTAAATTATGTAGTTGGACTTTTACCGGGATTTTCAGACGAAATCTGTAAAATGGTGGATAACTTTAAAAATATTATTCTAATTCATCTGAAAATCTCGGTAAAAATCCAACTACATAATGTGGATATTCCGTGGAATTTTCACAAAAAAATAATATATAATTTTGTTTAGATTCAGAAGATTTAATTTTTGTTCCTTAATTTTGGACGTTACTGTATATAATAAAAAGGTCCGGTGCGTTGCGCGGCATGAAGAAGAGGGGGTAGGAGTGGAGTAAACAAATAAAAAGGTGAAGAGAACAAAGAGTAAAACAGAAAGAAGGGAATAGGCAGAGGAGAGGAGAAAGAAAAACTGTTAATAAGCAAGCTCGAATATCAATCAACCATAAAAAATGAAACGCCATCTTAACTTGAAGTTATGTATGTTCGGGGGTGAAGTATTTTAATTAGCAAATTAATTAATATTTTATTTAACATTTAAAAGTTGGAAAAATACGTAAATCAAGCTACGAAACGGTTAAAAAAATACGTTCGAATTTCGCTGATTATAAACAATGCATTTTATAAACGAAATATTTTAACTTCATTAGAAATTTCGTTTACTTTAAGAAAATAATTTTTTTTTTTACATGGTTGGAAATAGAATAAAATGGCAATACCATCTCGCTTGCTTGACTGACTTTTCGTTGAAGGAAAAAAAAACTTTCATTTTGTTTATTTAATTAATTTAGTGATTTCTATTTTTACTTTAATTACTTTAATTTTGTCATCTATTTTTTTAACAATTAATTTTGTTTTATGCGATTGTGCTGTATAGCTAACAGGAAAAAATGGTGTAAAAACAAATTTACAACAAATAACTTCAACCAAACGCAAGCAAATATAATCTTTTATCGATCTGCGTAATTCTTTCAGGTTTGAGACGTTTTTCATTTTGTATCGTTGCTTTCGGAGCCCTGTAAACCCGGATTTTACTTGATGTGAAGCCTCGATATCGTATATTTAACAAACTAAACAAAAATACAACTAATAAAAATAGACAAATTGATTGAAAATTAAAGTATTTATACTAAATAGCTTTGAGCACTCTTCGTTTACAGGTATTTATAGATACGCATCACGTAAATCAACCTTCGAAAAAAAATTCCTCCGTTGAGTTCAGAATATATCTCTTTTGAGCTAAGCAGAGGGTAGTGCTAATACTTTAGTGCATGACTCAATCCTGTGAAGAAATTTGCACAAACCCAGATCCCTTTACATTTTTAACATAGCTGTACTCTATTTTCTATAATACCTTAATTTTTTGAGTCTATTTAATTCCTCGTCAATCTAATTTAATGACATGAATGGAACATTTCTTTTTTTAAAAACTGGTTGAATATTTGGTTTTGATTCAAACTTGGCGGTCAATTGACAGTTTATACGCAAACATAACATAATCTTACCTCCTTTCTGTAAAATCACATTTTTCTGTTGTACATATGCCATTAAATGTCAATCGACCGTAGAAAAATGAAACGCCATCTTAAATTGACGTTATGTATGTTCGGGGGGTGGAGTATTTTATTATCAAATGAATTAATATTTTATTTAACATTTAAAAGTTGGAATACGATGTAAATCAGACTCTGAAATGGTTAAAAAGAACCTTCTACTCTGATAGCTTCTTCTCTCGAACTGCTAGACCTTGGAATTCCCTCCCTGTTTCCTGCTTCACCGACTGTACTAACATGCAGAAATGTAATGTAAACAGACACCTCGCTGTTAAACTCCCTGCTTAGCGTGCCCCTGTAGGCATGGCCCCTAATTGAAAGTAGCCCTTTACGTCTCAATAGAAATAAAAGAAAAATGCTTGCCAAGTAAAATGGCTCTAAAATGATGAACAATTGTTGTGTTGCTTCTCGCAAAAGCTGTCATCGCCACATTTCTATTTCAGCGCTTATCTACGGGAATCTCTTTACATGCTCACGTGCGAGAATTGAATATTCTTTCGGAGATAAGATTAAAACCAATAGAGGAAAGGTCCACAAAGGGTCTGACAGAATAAATCTTGTTTCAAAGATTCTGTAAGGGTAATGTTGGAAGAAATGAATCTCGTTCCGATTGGACAAAAGCTCAAATCAGCAGTTATTTTTCAGCCAATCAGAGAAGCGGGAATATTCAGTGCGAACATATACAATTGTTGTCGTTTCCTTCTCACAAAAGCTGTCGCCGCATTTCTGTTTCACCGTTTATCTACATGATTCTCACTACGTTTTCACGTGCGAAGACTGAATTTTCTTTCGGAGATAAAATTGAAACCAATCGTTTTTCTGTTGTGAATTTAGCCGAATGTTTGATTATGACCGTGACATTGATAAATATTTTAACAATGCAGCATCTCGTGTTCGTTTGTAAGAAGACCGACTAATAGAATAGAATATTACAGGTAAATATATAAGAACTGGTCTTATTTTATTAGTGGCCGTTCAGGAACAGTTCTCCGAGAGAGTAAATAGGTCATTATTCATGACTGCTACAAATGCACGTAAATAGACTTCAAAAAATGTAACTCAGATCGGTCGTAAACGGGCTGAATTTTGTGTGAAAACAGTCATAGTCTTTCAAGGGTCAAGTTTTAAAAACAAGTCCTTTGATTGGCTGATTTTTTTAGCCAATCGCCATCGCCTTACAACTATATAAAAAAAGCGCCACTGAAGAAATATCATGTGTAATTGAAATGACGAATATTTGTATTTGTTATCAAATACAAATGTATATCTTTCTCGTCGTTAGTTTAAATTGTTCAAAATATGATGTTAGAATATTGCAATTTAAAAAAAATGGAGACGTGAGTAGATTATTGTTTTTAAAGTGGAAAAAATCTGTTTGTATTACGTTTTTACATTTGAGAATAAAAACGAAAACCGAAAAAGCAAAACAACAAAAGAAACAAACAAAAAACAAAACAAAAAACAAACAAAAAACAAACAAAAAACAAACAAAAACAAACACAAACAAAAAACAAACAAAAAACAAACAAAAACAAACACAAACAAAAAACAAACAAAAAACAAACACAAAAAAATAACGCTACTTGAAGACGTTTTTCTTTTTCTTTCATAAAATTTGTTATTCACGCGAAAATATTTATCCATGTAAGAGATAGATAAGAATTGGTTAAAACTATTACCATTAGTATAATTGTTCAGACACGCACACGATATATATATATATATATATATATATATATATATATATATATATATATATATATATATATATATATATATATAATGTTATATATAATGTTATATATATATGTAATGTTATATATATATATAATGTTATATATATATATATGTAATGTTATATATATATATATATATATGTAATGTTATATATATATATGTAATGTTATATATATATATATATATGTAATGTTATATATATATACTAGCGGGGCTACCCGGCGTTGCTCGGGGTCATGAAAACATATAATTGAAGAAAACTCGCGTGTGTAACATCTTTATATTCAAACTTCTATTTCCCCCCCCCCTCTCTCTATAGCCGTCTCTTTATCTTTCTACTTTTCTCTTCATTGGTCGCCCCATTTCACCGCTACTTTCTAATTTTGCCTTTTGCGAAAGCTGTTTCTTCCCCATCCTACATTTCCCAGGGCAATAGTATGACATATTTTTATGAAAAATAACACCTCTGTCTGCGCCTTCTATATAGGTACTTATCCCCGCTCCGGTGTTCATACTATATACATATCTATCGCCGCCCCAGTGCACATACTATATACATACCTATTGCAACCCCGGCGCAGATACTATATACGTACCTATCGCCGCCTGGATGCAGATACTATATAAGTAGCTATCGCCGCCCTGTGTGCAGATACTATATAAGTACTTATCGCTGCCCCGGTTTGAATGCTAAATGCGTACCTATTGCAGCTCAAGTGCGAATGCTAAATACGTACCTATCGCCGCCCCGGTGCGAATGCTAAATACGTACCTATTGCGGCCCTGGTGCGAATGCTAAATACGTACCTATCGCCGCCCTGGTGCGAATTCTAAATATGTACCTATCGCTGCCCCGGTACAAATGCTAAATACGTACCTATCACCGCCCGGTGCGAATGCTAAATACGTATGTTTCGCCGCCCCAGTGCGCGTGCTATATACGTATTTATCGCCACCTTGGAGCGCATGCTAAATACATACATATCACCGGCCCGGTGCGCATGCTATATACGTACTTATTGCCGCCCATGTACACATGCTATATACGTACCTATCGCCACACCTGAATGCTAAATACATACCTATCGCAAAATAAGGCACTTCAGGCGTCAACTCTTTGTCGACAGTAATGATGAAAAATAAGGCACTCCGGGGTCCGCTCTTTGTCGACAGTAAGGATGCCAAATAAGGCACTTCGGGGTCCGCTCTTTTGTCGGGAGTAAGTATGAAAAATAAGGCACTTCGGGGTTTGCTCTTTGTCGACAGTGAGGATGCAAAATAAGGCACATCGGGGTCCGCTCTTTGTCGACAGTAAGGATGCAAAATAAGGCACTTCGGGGTCCGCTCTTTGTCGACAGTACGGATGCAAAATAAGGCACTTCGGGGTCCGCTTTTTGTCGACAGTAAGGATACAAAATAAGGCACTTCGAGGTCCGCTCTTTGTCGACAGTGAGGATGCAAAATAAGGCACCCCAGGGCTCAACTGTTTGTCGACAGTAAGGATGAAAAATAAGGCACTTCGGTGTCCGCTCTTTGTCGACAGTAAGGATGAAAAATAAAGCACTTTGGGTCCGCTCTTTGTCGACAGTAAGGATGCAAAATAAGGCACTTCGGGGTCCGCTCTTTGTCGACAGTAAGAATGCAAAATAAAGCACTTCGGGGTCTGCTCTTTGTCGACAGTAAGGATGCAAAATAAGGCAATTCGGGGTCCGCTCTTACTCGACAGTAAAGATGCAAAATAAGGCAATTCAGGGTCCGTTCTTTGTCGACAGTAAGGATGCAAAATAAGGCACTTCAGGATCCGCTCTTTGTCGACAGTACGGATGCAAAATAAGGCACTTCAGGGTCCGCTCTTTATCGACAGTAAGGATGAAAAATAAGGCACTTGGAGGTCCGCTCTTTATCGACAGTAAGGACACAAAATAAGGCATATCAGGGTCCGCTCTTTGTCGACAGTAAGATTGAAAAATAAGGCACTTCGGGGTCTGCTCTTTGTCGACAGTAAGGATGAAAAATAAGCACTTCGGGGTCCTCTCTTTGTCGACAGTAAGGATGAAAAATTAGGCACTTCGGGGTCCGCTCTTTGTCGACAGTAAACATGCAAAATAAGGCACTTCGGGGTCCGCTCTTTCTCGACAGTAAACATGCAAAATAAGGCACTTCGGGGTCCGCTCTTTGTCGACAGTAAGAATGCAAAATAAGGCATATCGGAATCCGCGCTTTGTAGACAGTAAGAATGCAAAATAAGGCATATCGGGGTCCGCTCTTTGTCGACAGTAAACATGCAAAATAAGGCATATCGGGGTCCGCTCTTTGTCGACAGTAAGGATGAAAAACAAGGCACTTCGGGGTCCGCTTTTTGTCGTCAGTAAGGATGACAAATAAGGCACTTCGGGGTCCGCTCTTTGTCGACAGTAAACATGCAAAATAAGGCACTTCGGGGTCTGCTTTTTGTGGACAGTAAACATGAAAAATAAGGCACTTCGGGGTCCACTCTTTGTCGACAGTAAGAATGCAAAATAAGGCACTTCGGGGTCCGCTTTTTGTCGACAGTAAGAATGCAAAATAAGGCATATCGGGGTCCGCGCTTTGTCGACAGTAAGAATGCAAAATAAGGCATATCGGGGTCCGCTCTTTGTCGACAGTAAACATGCAACATAAGGCATATCGGGGTCCGCTCTTTGTCGACAGTAAGGATGCAAAATAAGGCACTTTGGGGTCTGCTCTTTGTCGACAGTAAGGATGCAAAATAAGGCACTAAGGTTAGCATCTTGGTGGTGGCCTCTCTGATAAACTCGTCACTCATCGGCGTTCGAAGATCGAGTGAAAAGACTCGTATGATTTAGGCTGGAATTTTCTACATTTGTATAACTCTAGACAACAGACATATCAGTATCTCACGCTGTAGTGAAGCGCTTAGTTGGTCTCTTTCACTGTAACATTTGTGATAGGTAGGCATACTAAGTCAACCGTTCTGATCTCATATGACTAATGCTGTGTGAAATAGTCAACATATTTAAAACCCTTGTCAAAACTCCGCGACCAGAATTTCTCAGCAAACATGAATGAAAATGAATACATAGAAGATGCTGCCAAGTCTTCTGCAAAGAAGGTAAGCTCCCTCTACCAGGCTAGAAACTTTCAATACTTTATAAGCCACCATTCGCCCGTGCATGGAGTATTGTTGTGACATCTGGTGCACCAATCACTTGCATCTCTTTTTGGGACAGGATGCTAAAAAAAGAGAAGCTTCTTACTTAATAGGTCACGTACGGTTTGCCAAGATCCAGCTTCTATCACATCGTCGCAGTGTTGCATCCATGTGTTTGTTTTACAAGTACTTCCAGTGAATGTGCTCCGATGAACTTACTGCATTTGTCTATCAACGTAAATACCCTGACCAACCCGACTGCCGAAAAAATCCCCCCCCCTTCACTGTAGAGGTCCATCGGTGCTGGGAGATTTTCTACGTTTATAGCTTCTTTCCTAGGACTGCTTGTCTTTGGAATTTCCTTTCTGCTCCCTGTTTCCAACAACATTTAAATGTAACGTGAACAAACAACTCCTCACTCAGCTATATAACAGTAGCCCATTTCGCTTCAGTTTCCCTTTGCCCTGTTTGAACTAAACAAAAGTGAAAAAAAAAGCATCACTCAAAACCTCATACCCTAAGTAAATTCGGCACTCTATTTATGTTGACAGCTGAAAGGAACGGGTTTAGCCTGGCACCACATCTTCTGCCAACATGTAAAGAAAGAAGAACATAGACTTGATCTAAGAAAAATATCTTTTCCAATATTCACTTCTTTATATGCATAATTATACTAAAACTGAGTTTATCGACATTCGTTTTCCAAAAGCTTTTTCCTATATACTTTCATAACACAAAATACATGCTAACATATAATTTAGTTCTGGGATTGAGTTATGTTTGAAAAAATGTATTAATAGTTCTAATAAGCAAAAATTTATAATACACTGAAAGTCACCCATAGTTTCCTGAGCTATCTATGTATTTCTGTCACCCTTCTCACCATTCTCTGACATTTTTAAATGTCTCTGTGAGTTTTTAAAGAAAGTGGGACTCTCTTCTTTAAGCATTGCAACCTAATTTACATATGCGTATCTGTAAAGACCATAAACGCGCATGTAAATTAGATGGCAGAAATAAATCTCTTTATTTCAGTATAAGAATGACAATTCATATATATAATAATATTGAAGTGAAAAGACTTATTATTTTTATTTATGCAACGGGGATGTCTTAAACGATCTGTTACAGTAAAATCAAAGTAGAATAAATATATATACTTATATATATATACTTATATATATATACATATACATATATATATACTTATATATACATATATATATACTTATATACACATATATATATATATATATATATATATATATATATATATATATATATATATATATATATATATATATATATACAGTATATGGGAAATGAAAAAGAGAAAAACCAAAAAAGGATGTTTTTTTTATACTGTATATTCATCAACGTTTCGTCTTTATTTATAAGACTTCCGCAGGATGATAATTTTAAGAAAAATGTCATGCAAGTACGTGAGAATATTTTGTTGACATGATGGGTTGATGAGAAGAAGTTGTAGCCTCTAATGGGGGCGCAGGACCGGGCTTTCATTTCCCATTACGTCGGATTAGCTTCATTCTTCCTTTCTCATATATATATATATATATATATATATATATATATATATATATATATATATATATATATATATATATATATATATATATAAATGAACTTTCCTAATTTATATATATATATATATATATATATATATATATATATATATATATAACGTAAAATATAATAACACGAAATTACATAATTGTCGCTGCAATAATTTATTTCAACCTCGTGGTGTTATTCAAGCATCAATATATATATATATATATATATATATATATATATATATATATATATATATATTTGTGTTATAATGGAATTTGATGCTTGAATAAAACCACAAGGTTGAAATAAATTATTGCAGCGACAATTATGTTATTATAATAAATCTATATATATGTAATTATATATATATATTCATATATATGTAATTATATATATTCATAGATATATACATATATAAATATATACATATATATAAATATATATATAGATATATACATATATAAATATATACATATATATAAATATAAATATATATATATATATATATATATACATATACATATATATATATATATGCACATATATAAATATACATATACCTATATATACATATGTACATATATATACATATAAATATATATATTAACATATATATACACATACATATATATGCATATAAATACATATATATACATATATATATATACATACATATACATACATATTAACATATGAAAATACATATACATATATATACATATATACATATATATACATGTATATACATATATAAATATATTTACAAATATATATACATATACATACATATATGCATATATATATACATATGCATATAAATATATATATATATATATAAATACATATATGCATATATATACATATATTTATATACATATACATATATATATCCGTATATATACGTAGATACATACATATACATATATATTTATGTATACATATACATGTACATATACATATAAATATATATATATATACATATATGTTTTTGTAGGGAACATGAACATGAAGAGGGCTTACTTGCGAAACGTCCTCGGGTTTGCTTGTCCTGTGCGCTGCGAGTGAAAGAAAGAAAGAAGGAAAGAAATCCAACATGGCGTCCCTGAATGTTTATTACATACAGTTCACGCAAAATCTCGCAAAGTCTCGCTGCACGTATGGAAATTAGGTGTGACTGGATATTATAAAAAGCGAGTCTCGTACCGTCTCAGAGAAACGGAGTGTGCGAAGCGAGTGCACGTGTCGAGCAGTAAGAGCTGCTTTGGAGGTTAACAGTGACTTGCGACCTACGTTATAATTTCAAGCTATTTCGACGATGGACAAGTTCGACTTGGGGTTGATACCCGAGTTCGACGGCTCCCCCTCCGGACCCTCTGTAGTCGAGTGGTGGGAGAAAGCCGAGCGCGTCTGCAGACTTTGCAATATAAAGGATCCTGCACTGGTCATCCCGCTGAGGCTGACCAAAGGAGCATATTCGGTGTATCAGCAGCTCGGAGACGAACCAGGCCTGGAGGAAATTAGGCAGGCGTTATACGCAGCCTTTGCTGTGGACCCTTTCGTCGCCTGGAGGCAGTTCACCGAACGGCGGCTTGGGCTAGATGAGACTGTGGACGTCTACCTGGCCGATTTGAGGAGGCTAGCCGCGCCGTTTGGTGGAACAAGCGAGCGAATACTGGGATGCGCTTTTCTGACTGGACTCCCAGACGGCGCCAGCAGACTGCTGCGAGCATCGTCCAGACTCAGTGAGATTGGGCTTGACGAGTTGTTGGCCAGAGCCCGAAACATTTTGAAAGAGGACACAGAGCCAGTTTCGGCAGCTGCGGAAGCGTCTTCACCACCAACAGAAGACGTGAGATGCTACAAATGTGGCGGGCCGAATCATTTTTCAAAAGACTGCCGTAGCCGAAGCGGTGCAAAGGACGCGCCCGATCGAGGAACGTTAAAACGCGTGCGTTGTTACCGGTGCAACAAGCTGGGTCACGTGGCAAGAGGTTGTCCGGGAAACGGGCAAGGGGAGTAAGCTATAGCGCCAGTCTTCTCCCCAGATCGTCGCCAAATAAGGCGCTACCCACAGTGAGCGTGCGCGTAAACGGGCGTGAGCGCTTCGCGCTCGTAGACACCGGGTGCACGCAGACCCTCGTGCGCAAAGCATGCTGTGACGCATGGGAGAAGGAAAGGATCCCGGTATTGACGGTTGGCGGTGGCTCGATTGCCTCTTGTGGCGTTAGCATCATTCGCGCAGGTGTCGGCGATGGGCCTACAGTAACCGCACGAGCCTTGGTTATAAACGGTGACCTGCTCGGTTACGACCTACTCCTGGGAATGGACGTCATCAAGGAATTGGGAGGTGTACGCATTGATGGTGAGGGTAGGGCACATTTTGCAAAAGCGGGCCTTGCTCTGAGTGCAGCTATGAAGCTGGAACAGCCTGATTTTTGTGCGGAATTCGACCAGCGCACAAAATCCTGGACAGCCTCCTGGAAGTGGTCGGAGGAGCAGCCACCCGAGAAATTATGCAATAAGGTGCCAGAATACAAAATTCCCCCCGGAGCTCGTGCAGAATACGACAAGGAACTACAAACTTGGATTAGTAATGGATGGCTAGTTCCGTATTCAGAGAAGGAATTGGGTCCTCCAAAGTGCCTGATCCCGTTAATGGCGGTTATCCAACAGAATAAGCAGAAGGTGAGGCCGGTGCTCGACTATCGAGAATTGAATGAGCACGTGGACCCTTTTACAGCTCGCGCGGACGTATGCACTGAAAAGTTGAGGGAATGGCGGCAAGTGGGATCTAATGTATCTGTACTGGATCTTCACAAAGCATACCTTCAAGTGCGTGTACACAAATCACTATGGCCCTATCAAACGGTGCTCATCAAGGGGAAAAGGTATTGCCTAACCCGCATGGGGTTTGGACTTAATGTTGCGCCATCAATTATGCAAATGATTGTTGACACCATTCTAACTAAAGATGAGCGCATTCAGCGGGCAACGTCTGCATATATTGATGACGTGTACGTGGACGAGGAAATTGTATCTGCGGCGCGCGTGAGGGAGCATCTCTACAACTTTGGCCTTCTCAGCAAGGAACCGGAAAGGCTACGAGATGGCGCACGGGTACTTGGTTTGCAGGTCTGGGAGGAAGATGACGTTCTGTACTGGAAACGAGGAAATGAAACCCCGGACATGCCTTGTATTGTTACACGACGAAACGTATTTTCCTTGTGCGGAAAGTTAGTTGGACACCTTCCTGTCGGCGGCTGGCTTCGTGTTGCGGTGGCATTTATTAAGCGAAGAGCCTCCGACGTCACCACTGGATGGGATGACGAAACTCATGACGTCCCTCTCAATACAATGCTCAAAGAAGTCCTCACCAGGGTGCACAAGGAAGACCCAACGCGAGGCAGATGGTGCGTCGACAGCCAGAACCTTAGTGTGTGGGTTGATGCAAGCTCTCTCGCCATTGGTGTATCGGTGGTCCATGATGGAATGGTGGTGGAAGACGCTTGCTGGTTACGCCCAGAAAAGGACTCCCAGCACATAAACCTGGCAGAACTTGATGCGGTTATCAAGGGGATAAACTTGGCAATCCTTTGGAAGACGACCACCCTGCGACTATTCACGGATTCTGCTTGCGTCCATAAGTGGATTTCAGATACTCTCACCGGGAGGGCCAGAATACGAACCAAAGCCACGAGCGAAATGCTCATCCGACGGCGGCTCGACACGATCATGAAGCTGGTGAACGAATATGCGCTGTCAATAGAGGTGTCCCTGGTCAAATCCAGCCTGAACAAAGCAGATTGTTTGACGAGAGTACCTCAAAGATGGCTTGATGCCATAAGAAAGACTATTGAACCCATGCAGCCCGCCTGCGCCGCTTCCATGAGCCCCGTTCGATCTAATACCATCAAAGAAGTCCACCAACAAACCGGGCACCCTGGGGTCAAGCGGACCCTATATTTCGCTAAGTTGGTTGAACCAGGAGTACAAAAGGCAGACGTCAGGAAAGTGGTCAAAGATTGTATAGCATGCCAATCCATTGATCCAGCACCCGTTCGCTGGGAGAAAGGAAAGCTGGTAGTGGAAAGCCATTGGAACCGGCTGGCGATGGATATTACTCACCACAACGGTGAGGATTTCTTGACTCTCATTGATTGCGGTCCATCCAGGTTTGCGATATGGCGCATGCTGCGCCGGCAGGATGCAGCCAGCATCATCCGTCAGTTAAACAATATTTTTCTTGAACGTGGCCCCCCAACGGAGATATTAACCGACAATGGCGCTGCATTCACTAGTGAGCAGTTCAGAAAGTTTGCTGATGACTGGGGAGTACACCTGAGGTTTCGATGCGCCCACGTACCGAGTGGAAATGGGGTCATCGAGCGGAATCACAGAACCGTCAAAACCATTGCGGCCAGGACGGGCTGCACGGTATTTGAGGCAGTCTACCTGTATAACGTAACCCCAAAGGATAATGTTTCACCCTCTACAGCGCCGGCTGACACCTTGCACAGGTATCACGTCAGGGTGAAAGGCATAGAGACTAACCCGCTGCCCGAACTGGAAGTAACCAAAGAGAAACTGAAAAAAGGCGATGTCGTCTGGACTAAGAACCCGCGCGGCAAGTGTACGACGAAATACGGAGTTGGACGCGTCACCGAGGTAATCAGCCCACAGGCGGTGCGAGTCGACGGTATGCCCCGTCACATTAGGGACCTACGGTTAGCAACGCAATCATCACTGAACGACAAGAGCGAGTCGGAGTCAGAGAGCAGTGAGGCATCGCTCTGGCTTGCAGCAGCCCCATCGGACAGTGACTCGGATATCAGCAGTATCCCAGCGGACGCGATGTTTCCCGACCCTCAGACCGCGGACGAGAGCACAAGCGAAGATGAGGCTTGCGTTGTCCCCCTCCGAAGAAGCAACCGGCGAAGGCGATCTAGGCCTCCCTGCCATCTCTGTGATCATGAGATCAGGGGGGAGTGTAGGGAACATGAACATGAAGAGGGCTTACTTGCGAAACGTCCTCGGGTTTGCTTGTCCTGTGCGCTGCGAGTGAAAGAAAGAAAGAAGGAAAGAAATCCAACATGGCGTCCCTGAATGTTTATTACATACAGTTCACGCAAAATCTCGCAAAGTCTCGCTGCACGTATGGAAATTAGGTGTGACTGGATATTATAAAAAGCGAGTCTCGTACCGTCTCAGAGAAACGGAGTGTGCGAAGCGAGTGCACGTGTCGAGCAGTAAGAGCTGCTTTGGAGGTTAACAGTGACTTGCGACCTACGTTATAATTTCAGTTTTAGGATAATTGGTGATGCATGAAGCATAACAACTGTTGTTGTTTTTGTAATTATTATATCATATTCTGATATTGCTCTTTATCAAAAATGCTACGAAATATCAGAATAGAAATTAATAATTACAAAAACCGCATCGTCTTAAGAAATTGAAAATCAGAGAATCTTGCATAACTGGTATGTTATAGGTAGGTATAACATTTAATGTAAATCGGAAATATTTTAATTTTCTAATGTACTTATATTATACTATCTAACACCCCTTTAAAATGCCCAAATGTTGGGAATATTCATGAATTGATATCTAATAGAAATTATCTTTTAGTTTATTTAAATCCACCCCAAGAGGTTAGACACAAGGTCAAGTGTTGGTTTAATGTAAAGTGTTGCTGTGGAATGAGCTTGATTCTAAATTGGCAAACCCAGGATTTCAGTAGGCGCCGTTAACCACTTATCCACTAGATGGGTATTCTTACTAGTATATTCAAACCTCTCCTCCAATTATGAAGTTTTCACACAGGCCGCTCCATATTATAATAAAACCCTCCGCGACAGCGGATTCCACGATGGAATCTCATACATCCCAAACCAGAATATTCCACAGAACAACAGCCGCAAAAGGAGGAGATCGATTATCTGGTTTTCGCCGCCCTTCTCCAGCAGAACAAAATCAAGAGTAGGTCATATTTTTCTCTCATTATTAAACAAACATTTCTCTCTAACAAACAGTTTACATAAGTTTTTCAATAAAAACACCATCAAGGTCAGCTACTCAACCATGCATTCTTGGCCTTTTGGTCAAGATCAAAGTGTAGTATCTGTTCCGATGGATACTGCACCCCATAGACTGGTATTGTCTTGCCCTTCGGGACTTGATTTACGCCGATCTATGGGTCTGTCCTGTGCAGTTCTAGGAGGTCCACCCTCCCAGGCTTCGCCTCCCCTCTTTGGGGAGGAGTAAGTTTATTGCTTACTGCCTGAGGCGCCCGTACCGGGGAATGCCGACGGGGCTGCCCAGGCAATTTTTAAACCCCACTTTCCCGACCCGACCTTGGGTCACATCTTACTTGTGGGAGTAAGATAAAAACTGACCTTGTGCCTAACTCCTGGAGAGGAGTAAATCAATACTCAACCATGCGGCCTATAAGGAGTTACATCACCAGAGAACAAAGCACGGCAGTCGACACCGGATGCTCATGCCAAAATAAAAATTCTTGCCCCCTCGAGGGAAATTGTAAAGTTGACTCAGTTGTATACAAAGCTGTGGTTACGAGTCAAACTGATAACAGTACAGATGTATACTACGGCATGACACAAGGTTCCTTTAAACAAAGGTATTATTCACACCTATATTCCTTTAGATACAAAGATCGCGCAAACACATCTTTGGCTAAACGAATTTGGGAACTAAAAGAAGAAGGAACTCCCTTTTCTATAAATTGGAAAATCATAGAGAGAAAACCCATTTATTCACCTATATCTAATGTTTGCCATTTGTGTAATGCTGAGAAGTTCCATATTTTTAAGGCCATTATGAACCCAAACACCAGATGTTTAAATGTACGCGATGAGGTTTT
>OY744517.1:36172149-36194649 GCA_963556195.1 Sepiola atlantica
TTTACTGTGTCTTCCCATCGAGGCCCTTTATATATATATATATATATATATATATATGCAAGTGTGAGAAAAAAAACAATGTTTCAGACAATATGTAAAAATAAAAATGGAATAAAGAATAAGCAATTCAACAACTAACAAAAATAAACTCAAAAATTCATGTTGTAAAGTTCTACCGAGATATTTCGGCCGTCAAGATACGACCATTTTCGTTCAGTTAGTAAACTTTATTTCAAAACGGAAAAGTTTTCAAATTTATACAAAGAATGCGATTGGAAGAAAATGTCACGTGCAGAGAACAACAAAAAAAGGGGAATAGGGACGCGAGGAATGTTATGAAAAGAGAAAGAAAAAGAAGATGAAGAAGAGGAAGAAGAAGAAAGAGAGACCAATCAACCAGTGTCTTTAGAACGTCAGTTGAAGAAGAAGAAAAAGAAAAAGAAGCGAAAGCAAGAGCAAACGTAAGAAAGGGTAAATCGACATTTGACTGTCGAAAGCTACTAAAGAAGAAAAAGAGAGAGAGAAAAAATCAGTGCTTGGATATCGCCTGCTGATTGATTCCAATTCGGATTGAGAACGTCAAAAGTCTACTAGGATTAGTAGTAATTTAAAAAAACTGGCTTGAGTAATGAAATTGAAAGAGAAGAATAGATATTTTTATTCACTAAATGCTCCTTGTTCTGAACATTTGAAGATATTGATTGGCTTCCATTTGCAGGTCTAATTATTTTTCATTGACTCATCATATATATATATATATATATATATATATATATATATATATATATATATATATATATATATATATATATATATATATATATTTATATACACTCTTTGTTCATTCAAAACATTTTAATCACAAGCAATTGTTTCTGCCCATTTCTGTAAATATACACATTTATGGTTCGCAAAATTTACTAAACATTTACAAAAGGCTACATCAGTGTATAACACGCATCAGTTCGGCTGAAAACCAACCAGACAAACAAAATTATACACTATTGAGTTAATATATAAAGTTTTATGCAAACGAAAAGAAACACACACAATTCGTCTGTTTAATTATACCTTTTTTATTTTTTCAATTTTTTATTATTTTTTATTAACTTACTTTAATTACTTACTGTTAATATCGTCAAAACTATTGCATATGCATCGGTTAATAGATTTTGTTTTTGAGATCTGTCTTGCAAATACCTTTCCAGTGCGAGGGGAAATAATATTAATAAACTGTTTATATTTAGTATAAATATATCTTATATGTAAAGACGATCCTTCCATTTCATTTGACATTAATAGCTTTCTTAGCAAAAATATTGTTCCATGTTCTTAAAAACAAAAATTTCTTTTTCACTCAATTTCATCGATTTTAATATTTAATCCTGATCAATCTTTTACTTTGCCTTTGTCATAAATAAAGGAAGCGGAGGAGTTCTTGTTCTCTCAGCACATCTACTCCCACACTATGAACATCGGAAAAAATTAATATGATACATTTTCGATATTCACCGGAAGTTGAATTCGGTGGAAAACTCATTCTATTATTTTGTCAAAGATGGCGTCGTCTTCTACGACAAAGTAACTAATTAAAAATTCTCGAAAAAATAGTAATCACAAAGGAATAAATCCCGCAGTAAGTAAATAAATAAAAAAAAACAGTTTTTCACAAATAAAATTCAAGATATTATGTAATTGTCTAAAAACTATTTCTCAAAAGTAAGTTTTAATACTTTTCTAGCTTTCTGTTACAAATAAAATAACAAACAATATTCTATTATTCTCTGTCCAATTGCGTAATCAAAACAGATGACGTCTAATTAGCTAACATAGGTTGATCTGTATGAAAAGTTGAATAATTATACAAATGTCTTTGTGGGACAATCGTTAAGCCAGCAGCCTGTTATCGTGTTCAATTCCCATTTAGTAGGCTGAATAATTTTCTCTTAGATTTATTTTTAAAAACATATTTAAGCTGCCATAAAATTACGTAGAAATGTTCATAATCAATGTTACAATTTTCATTTGATTAATTTAAAGTCTTATAAATTCACGTGTGTGTGTTTTTCTCGTCACAACGTAACTTCGATAATTGGACGGTGAAATGTTTATTATTATTTATAAAACTAGCGGGACCTGTGTCCCGCCGTTGCCTGGAAAAATCGAGAAAATCAAGAAAATTCTGCTCCCACCCCCGAACCTCATATTACTATTTTTATTCCATTTTTTTTATTACTTTCTATAATATCTATATTCAAGTTATACATAAATAAAAGAAAGTAAAACGTTTCATGTGCTGTTGATGGATGTTCTACGCGAATGCAGACCCCACGATATTACTGTAAAACCCCAATGAAAAAATTAAAATGAAAACTGTAATTTCTGAACTAAATTGATATTTATTTTATAACATCAAAGTTTCAAAGCGAATAATCTAGGACGCTGAAAACGTACGTAGAGAAGTGATTATTTTATATTTCCAAGAATAAGAACGCATAAAAAGTAGGTTGTAAATTCAAAGATTGATTAAAGTTTAAAAAAAAATAGTAAAAGTAGTTTTGATGAAATAAAGCTGATATTTGCCTACCGCTCATATTTCTGAATAACTGACCCGTTTCACTTCTGTAACTCTTACGTTATATTGAAGCGATCTTTGACGTTTTCAGTGTTTCCGGTACTTGCAAGAAGATGTTGTTTGTTTGTGAAAATGTGGGATGTTTTTATTTTTAGTAGTCTTATCGTAAAATATGCGATATTTTTTTGTTTTATCTGTGTGATGTCGTTTAATGGCGAGTAATTAAAATCAAGTTCTTTAAAGGGTGGAATATTTAAGATTCCGGGGAATCTCTGTATTTGTATCTCATGAAATTTAATAACGGTGTCGATAGGCGAGTGAGAGTACATACAAGTGAAGGGATACGTTCTCCTCACACTTCCTACACAAGATATAATATTGATTAGGACAAAATATTAAAATCGAAAAAAGCGATCAAAAGTATTTTTTTTACTAACAACATAGGCTAATATGTGTCATCCTTGAGTTGAGACTCTAAAATGCTACAAAGCAATAAAAAAACATTAAATGTTGAACACCGTATGAATGTTGAGGATTACACCACTGAACTTATGGATTTTAAAATGTTTTGATGTTGTAGTTTGGTTTTGCTGGCAATTTTAATAATCTATTATTATTATTATTATTATTATTTACTCACTAGGAGTTATCACACTGGTCATCGTCAGTGGTCACCCACTGCCGACAACCTGTGGTATTCCCTGGAGTCTGAGTGACAACAAGTCTCCTCAGGCCTCCAGTATGCTCCACCTCTTTTCGTTCATCACCGCTGATGACCTTTCGGTAATCGCAACAGCCACCTACCAACGATTTCCCGCTGATAAGGGCCATTGGTCCCCTCTGGGGCCCGAGTGGCAACAAGCCTTCCCAAGGTCCCAGAGCTGTCCGCGCTCTTCCAGTGGAGGTCTGGTTTTGCGCTTTCCCTCCTCGACCCTCTGTCCATAATTTTCGTGGCGTCAGCCTATGCTTGCGCCTCTCTCGTTCGGTTGTATTTTCCCCGGTTCTGTTGTTTTGTGCTTCCATGTGTTTGTTCTCCATTCGTTGCTTATGTGGGTTGGTTTCCGCATTCGAGGACATTTCTCAGGATTGTAGCTGTTTTGATCATTACTGTCCTTTGTATGGTCTCAGTTATCCCTTTGATTCCTATTTCTCCTAGTCTTTTCTCCATGTTTTTGGGGACTGTTCCTAGTGCTCCTATGATTATTGGTGTTATACTGACTTTCTTCATGTTCCATATTCCTTTCAATTCTCTGGCAAGTTCAGTATATTTGCTTCTCTTTTCCGTCTCTTTGATCTTCACTCTGTGGTCTGCTGGAACGGCAAAGTCCACGATTTTGCAGGATTTTTCTTTCTTGTTGATTATTATCATATCCGGTCTCCTTGCTGTTATGGGTTTGTCTGTTTGTACATTCATATCCCATATGATTTTGTGTTTTTCGTTTTCTAGTACCGTTTCTGGTTTGTGTTTGTACCGTTTTCTTGCATATTCGAAATTCAGTTGTTTGCACATTTCCCGGTGTACTTCTTTCCCCATGCTGTCATGTCTGTTCTTGTATTCCCTTTGTGCTAGCTTGCTGCATTCACTTATTATATGATTTATCGTTTCGTCTCTTTGTCCACACAATCTGCATTTGCTGTTTTCCTGGGTTTTATCTATTTTTGCTTTAATAAAGTTTGTCCTAATCGCATTGTTCTGTGCGGCCGTCAGCAGAGATTCCGTTTCTCTGTTCAGGTTTCCTTTTCTTAGCCATGCCCAGCTGTTTTCATTGGCTTCATCGCTTGTGAGTCTTATAAAGCGTCCATGTAGTTGTTTTTCTTCCCACTTTTCCTTTCTTGTCTTTTTGTTTCTGGGTTCAGTGCTTCCGGGGTTGTTTGTTGGGCTGGTGTCTCTTGCTGTGGTGATCAGTCTTTCCGTGTTCTGGGTTACATATTTCTCCAGCTCTTTTTTGGTGTCTTCCACACAGTCTTCTATACTTACCAGTCCTCTACCTCCTTCATTTCTTTTCACGTAGAGTCTGTCCGTGTCGTCTTTTGGGTGCAGTGCATTGTGCATAGTCATTAGTTTTCTAGTTCTTTGGTCAAGGTGCCTGAGTTCTTCTTTGGTCCAGCCTATGAATGGTCCAGAGTATCTTATTAGTGATACAGCCCATGTGTTTATCCCTTTTACTAGATTTCTGCTATATAGTTTAGTTTCTAAGAGTTTCCTTGTTCTTCGTAGATATTCTTTTCCAATCTTCTCTTTCATTTCTGTATATTTGATTGTGTCTGCTTCCAGAACTCCCAGGTATTTGTAACTATCTTGTTCTCCTAGCGCCCTCATCTCCTCTTGGTTGGGGAGTTCTATACCTTCTGTCTTTTCCAGTTTTCCTCTTTTGATCTCTAGCAGTGCACATTTTTCTATTCCAAACTCCATTTGGATATCCTGACTGAATATCCTGGTTGTGTTTATCAGCTTTTCCAGTTCTGTTTTGTCTTTTGCAAACAGTTTAAGGTCATCCATGTACATCAGGTGGTTTATTCTTTGTTCTGTATCCGTAAACCTGTATCCGGCATCACACTTTCTGAGTATGTAGTTGAGTGGCATCATGGCTATTATAAACAGTAGTGGTGACAGAGAGTCTCCTTGAAAAATGCCTCTCTGTATTTTTATCTCAGACAGGTATTGTCCTCCGGCTGTCAGTTTTAGTCTCCATGTTTCCATTGCTTTCTGGATGAGATTAATAATCCTGTCTGGTATCTTGTATATTTTTAAGCATTCAATTATCCATGTTTGGGGGATTCTGTCGTAGGCTTTCTTGTAGTCAATCCATGCCATGGTTATGTTCTTTTGTCTGCTCTTCACCTCCTTCAGAGTCTTTTGATCAATGTATAGTAGATCATGTGTACCTCTTTGTCCTTTCCGGCATCCTTTTTGTTCCTCGGGGAGCAGTCCACGTTTGTCCAGGGATTGGTAGATTTGTTCTCTCAGTTGTGCTGTGAGAATTTTCCACATTATTGGTAGACATGTTATCGGTCTGTAGTTGCTGGGGGTCGTTCCCTTTTTGGGGTCTTTTTGTATTAGTGTTGTTCTTCCTTCCGTCATCCATTCTGGTATGTCTGTTTTGCGGATACATCCGCTCAGTTTCTGCGCTATTCTTTCATGCAGGGTCGTGAATTTTTTAAACCAGTATGCATGTATTCCATCGTGGCCTGGTGCTCTCCAGTTTGCCATTTTTCTTAGGGTTTTCTTGATCGTTTCTTTGTTGATTTCTGTTTCGGTTCCTTCTTCAATTTCTTGCAGTTCATCTTTCATGTTTTTCAACCATTGGGCATTCTTGTTGTGCTTTTTTGGTTCTTCCCATATCTTGCTCCAGAATTGTTTTGTTTCTGTTGGGTTCAGTTGCTCTGTCGTTGTTTTTTCTCCATTTACGTTTTTGTAAAACTGGCTTTCATTGTTTTCAAAGGTCCTGTTCTGTTTGCTCTGTTCTGATTTGTACCTGTATCGTCTCAGTCTTCCTTCTATTGCTGCTATCCTTTGTTTTATTTCTTCATGTTTCTCATTTAGTTTTTCCTTGCGTTTCTGATTTTTGCTTCTTAATCGTTTCATGTCCTCCTTCCTTCTGTTCACGGTTTTAGCTTCTTTCCGAAGTTTGGTGATCTGGGTTTCCAGTCTGATTTCCCATCCAGGTTTTGTCGGTCCTCTCTTTTGTCCATTCTCTTCGTTTCTTAGTTTCATACTTACCGATTTTGCCCCTGCATATATCAGGTTGTTTAGGTCTGTAATAGTTTCTGTTGGGATGTGTGTGAGGAGTCTGTTTACTCTTTCTGTTTCTGCTTGTAAATTATTATTATTATTATTATTATTATTATTATTATTATTATTATTATTATTATTATTATTATTATTATTATTATTATTATTATTATTTGTACTCACTAGGAGTTCTCACACAGGTCATCAGTGATTGCTCAACGACAACTGGTGGTATTCCCTGGAGTCTGAATGACAACAAGTCTCCCCAGATGTCCAGTATTCTCCACCTCTTTCGATAGCCACCGGAAATATCCTTTCAGTATCGCAACAGCCGTTTACCATTGATTTATCGCTGGTAAGGACCATTGGTCTTCTCTGGTATTTGGGTAGCAATAAGCCTCCACAAAGTTCCAGCACTCTCTGCAGTTCCAGTGGAGGCCTGGTTTGTGCTGTCCCTCCTCGGTCTTCTCATCCTCCTTGACCCTATGCAAATATTTTGTGTGGTGTCAGCCTAG
Organism: Sepiola atlantica; assembly: GCA_963556195.1. Lineage (NCBI taxonomy): Eukaryota > Metazoa > Mollusca > Cephalopoda > Sepiida > Sepiolidae > Sepiola > Sepiola atlantica. The sequence continues at coordinate 36,178,973 of OY744517.1, forward strand.
GTTGGTACCATTTAAAAAATAATTAATTAGTTTTTTTAGGGGACGGAGGAGTTTATGGGGTTTCTTGCTATTTCTGTTAATTGGTTTATTTTTGTGTCGTGTCAGCTGAGGCTGGTGCCATTTATTGGGGGGGGGCTCATAAAGTGATGTTTCTTGCATTTTCAGTTCCTTTGTTTGTGATGTGTTGTTGTTGTTGTTATTATTATTATTATTATTATTATTATTATTATTATTATTATTATTACTATTTTTATTTTTATTTTTATTAATATTTTTATTTTTATCATTATTATTATTATTATTATTATTATTATTATTATTATTATTATTATTATTATTATTATTATTATTATTATTATTATTTTTATTTTTATTAATATTTTTATTTTTATTATTATTATTTTTATTATTATTATTATTATCATTATTTTTATTTTTATTTTTATTTTTATTTTTATTTTTATTTTTATTTTTATTTTTATTAATATTTTTATGTTTATTATTATTATTATATTATTATTATTTTTAGTATTATTATTATTTTTATTTTATTTTTATTTTTATTTTCATTTTAATTATTATTTTATTTACGTACGGCTTTAATACTACTACTACACTCAGTGGTAACACAAATTCAGTTGAGGTTTTCTGAATTCTTTAATAATTGCAAAAGGTTAGACATCACATTATTTAAAAGTAACGAAACACATATACTTATGGTGATAATCTATATGAAAATACAGATTACATGACTGAAGTTCTGATCTTAAAATATTTTAATTTTGTTGAATGAAAAGTCATATCAGGCCGTTCTGAAGTATAACTTTATATAGTTTTATGCCATTTATATATAGATTAAAATCTTATTAAAGAATTTTCAGTGTATGATATACAATTGACAACCTACCCCGCCACCTGGCGGCTATTAATCTAGCTCTGAGTATACTTCTAAAAATGTATAACTTACATTTCACATCGTTAATATAGATCTATTGTAACTTTAAGAAAGAATTGTTTTCATTTCAATTACCTCCCTTGAAAATTAATGAATATAATATTTGAAGAAATAATTGTTTTCATTTAAATTATCTCCCTTGAAAATTAATGAATATAATATTTGAAGAAAGAATTGTTTTCATTTCAATTACCTCCCTTGAAAATTAATGAATATAATATTTGAAGAAAGAATTGTTTTCATTTCAATTACCTCCCTTGAAAATTAATGAATATAATATTTAAAGAAAGAATTGTTTTCATTTAAATTACCTCCCTTGAAAATTAATGAATATAATATTTGAAGAAAGAATTGTTTTCATTTCAATTACCTCCCTTGAAAATTAATGAATATAATATTTAAAGAAAGAATTGTTTTCATTTAAATTACTTCCCTTGAAAATTAATGAATATAATATTTGAAGAAAGAATTGTTTTCATTTCAATTACCTCCCTTGAAAATTAATGAATATAATATTTAAAGAAAGAATTGTTTTCATTTAAATTACTTCCCTTGAAAATTAATGAATATAATATTTGAAGAAATACTTGTTTTCATTTAAATTACCTCCCTTGAAAATTAATGAATATAATATTTAAAGAAAGAATTGTTTTCATTTAAATTACTTCCCTTGAAAATTAATGAATATAATATTTGAAGAAATACTTGTTTTCATTTCAATTACCTCCCTTGAAAATTAATGAATATAATATTTAAAGAAAGAATTGTTTTCATTTAAATTACTTCCCTTGAAAATTAATGAATATAATATTTGAAGAAATAATTGTTTTCATTTAAATTACCTCCCTTGAAAATTAATGAATATAATATTTGAAGAAATAATTGTTTTCATTTAAATTACCTCCCTTGAAAATTAATGAATATAATATTTAAAGAAAGGATTGTTTTCATTTAAATTACCTCCCTTGAAAATTAATGAATATAATATTTGAAGAAATAATTGTTTTCATTTAAATTACCTCCCTTGAAAATTAATGAATATAATATTTAAAGAAAGAATTGTTTTCATTTAAATTACCTCCCTTGAAAATTAATGAATATAATATTTGAAGAAATAATTGTTTTCATTTAAATTACCTCCCTTGAAAATGAATGAATATAATATTTGAAGATATACTTGTTTTCATTTAAATTACCTCCCTTGAAAAGTAATGAATATAATATTTAAAAAAGAATTGTTTTCATTTAAATTACCTCCCTTGAAAAGTAATGAATATAATATTTTAAGAAAGATTGTGGTGATTAATCTTTTTTATTAACTCACTTTAATTAATTACTGTTAATATCAATAAACTTATCAATAAACTTATTACACACACACACACACACACACACACACACACACACACACACACACATATATATATATATATATATATATATATATATATATATATATATATATATATATTGTTGAATATAAGAGACAACTCATGTCTAGATATCCTTTGGTAGATCCTTTCAATATTCCGAATCAGGATCTTAGTTTCGGCGGGGAATTGGCTGATGAATTTGCCATAGTTTTGATTTGTGTCCCAAGTACTTTCAGACCCATCCGGGTCCATCCATAATACTAACACATGGTCTGTACCTGATTATTCTCATTTCCCTGAAGATGGACCCGTGCCGGGAGCTCGAATTAGTTTTACCTAATGAGCTATGCTTTAAAGTTGGCGATATCTTTACAAGGGAGGGAGCTTCGTATAGTCATCTACATACAGACTGTTTCGCGCCTAGACCAGTTAGTGCCTCAAGCCGAGATTGAAACTCAACCGTCAAGCTGACAATCGGTGCTGCTAACCCCTGCGCTATCAGTAAAATTACAAATGGATAACATCAAATATTAATTTATTAAAATTTCGTAAAAATACTTATGTAAATTATGCATATGAATGGTTGTGTGTGGGGGTTTGCTGTCTATAAATAGTACAGTATTTCACAAGACCATGTCATAATACTGTAGTAAAATAACAGTTGAACGTTTTGATTCTAATATAGATGTGATAAATGAAAATAAAAACAACAACTTTCGCATTTATTTATTTACATGCTGCCATTTTAGGGGACCATTTCATTAGTAAAAATATATAAATCCAATTCCTGAAACCAATCTGTATTGGTAGTGGATTATTTCTTTCCAGAGTATATGTTTGTACGTAAAATAGTATATGTGTTTGTACGTGAAATAGTATATGTTTGTACGTAAAATAGTATATGTTTGTATGTAAAATAGCCCCAAAGTTGTTAGCGGACCCACAGACAGACTGACGTCTCTCCTATAAGTATAAATGCGTTTGTATATCTGTTTTTTAAGATAGGAAATTAATTGCTTGTTTTAACGAAATTAATTGAATTATCAAATTATCTGTATTACGTAACGTCGCCAGTTTCAATCAACAGTTAAACATTTTTTTTGTTATCTGAAAAGATTGGATCAATGACCGTGGGTGTTTCTATTTTATCAGTGAAACCAAGGCTGGCATTTGCACTCAACGAACCAAAACAGTCTTTGATGATATTTATACGAGAACAAACGAAAATCCCTTCAGCAAAAAGAAGAAAAAGAAAACAAACAAAAAACAAACAAATAAAAAACACAAAAAAACACAAAAAACCTCATCCCCTATTAACCTTGTCTCCACATGAGTATGAGACGAAGACAGCTTTTAAAGTGAGGAAAATCTAGCGCCCCCCCATAGAGACAATTTGGATTAGGACAAAAAATAAATAAAAATTATCTCGATCAAGAAGGATTTATGCTCATCTTCCTTAATGTGTGATGTGGCCATTTCTGAACGCAGCAAAGAGCGTCCATGGCCGGTAACACCTATTAAAACTACCTCAGTCTACGAGGATTTCTCCTCCTCTGACCGATAACAGATACAACACTTTAATCCTAACCCTAAGAACAGATTTGTTTACCCCCTATACACACAGCAGTAATATTATACATAGAGTAAGTTTATATCCAGCTGTCCAGAAATAGACATAATATTAGTGCGAACACTGGCGAAGCATCATTTTTGACGGACGGTGTACAGTACACTAGTATATATTGTTCTTGTTTTTTTTTAGGGGAGTGGGGTCCGATAAACTCTGCTGGGAAGCTATAGGATAAAATACTGTTTTGTTTTTAAATTCCCGAAACAGTTTTTCATGGTAAACAACTGATGATCCCGTAAATAATGTTAAGACTAGCGTAAATTCTTGGAAGAAACCTAATATAGTGACTGTAAAAAGTTAATTGACTGATAAGCAAAGTAATTTTCTAACGAAGGACCTAGGATTAAGTGTTTTTTTAAATATATAGTTTTAATGATTGAAAAACTTACAAGACTATATATTAACCCTTTTCCTCGAGTAGCTTTTGGACCTTGATAAGCGTGACTCGATAGCACATACATACATAGATTATATATATATATATATATATATATATATATATATATATATATATATATATATATATATATTTATTAACATCGGAAAAATTTAATATATATATATATATATATGTGTGTATGTGTATGTGTGTGTGTGTGTGTGTGTGTGAATACACTTCCGTATAAAATCGTGATACTTAAAAAGGGCGCAATCCGAACAAGTGTAGACAACCCTTTATCTTTGAAGGAAATGTTTATTTGATAAACCATTTAGCCTAATTAAAATCACATGGCACATTTTCTTTCCATAAAACCGATGCCAATCTGTGCGGTAATTCTATCCATAGCTGAACGTTAGCAATGCTTTACGCTTCACCACAAAAGCAAGTCTGACGCAATGTCAGTTCATGGTGGTGTGTCCTGCCTTATTATAAGCACATTACTGATTTAGAACAAAAATACACAACACCCCTTTTATACACTCCCTATTTGAGGAGACACAACAGGGATTAAGAATTTTTTAACAGTAAGCTAAATCTACCCCACTTTTCCTGTTATTAATATATCTCTAAGTATTCTTATTAAATGTATTAGTTACATTATATATAATTAATATACATATATTGTAATTAAAAAAAATAATAGTTTTCATTTAAATTAATGAACATAATATTTTAAGAAAGTTTTTTATTACGTCACTTAAATTAATTAATATTAATATTAACAACATATATATATATATATATATATATATATATATATATATATATATATATATATATATACACATATACACATATATATACACACACATATATATATATATATAAGATAATAAAATTACAAATTAATAACAGTAAACATTAATTAATTAAAAACTGCTATAAAATAGTAATACAAATTAGGCTTACAAATAGATATGTTTGAGCCTTTGCTCTCTACTATATATACAGTATTTCAAAAGACTATCTGATACCATTAAATAAACTAACAATAAGCCGTTCTGATGCTAATATACGTGTGATGAATAAAATAAAACAGAAACCTTCGCCTTCGTTAATTTAAATTAATCGAATATTTATTGAGATAAAAAAATAAAACAAGGGAAAACTAAAACGAACTTTAAAAAATCCTATAAAAAAGTTGTAAACATGATTATTTTGAACTATATTTTCTAAACACTCCACCAGACAATATGTCTTCACCTGGGCAAAGACGGGTAAATACAGCCAGTATATAGTCATCTGTTAAGTACTATGTTGTGTACCTTCTTAGCGCCATCTTGTCTGCAGGGAAGAATACGTTCTTAACTATTTTCGAGAACACTGGTATATTCATTAAATAAGATAACGGGAAAGTTAATTTTTATCTATATATTACTTACTCAACTAAATGGATCTCCAATTACGTTACCGGGAGTTCATTATGCGCTATCTCCATATGAGGAACGGCGAGTAAGCGCCCTATTTTTCGAACCTTACATGGCGTTCCAGCGTCGCTAAACTTCTGGCAGCAACTGAATTTAATTTCTAATTTCTCCTACGTCACGCGGTTAAGCTAACCAATCCAATAAATTCTTATCTATTAAATACTACGGAAATGCTTTCCTGGTGACTACAACTTAGTCGTCTTCAAGTCCAATGTCAACAAATGGCACGAGTTCTTTGGAATTGTGTGATGTATTATCTGCTTCTTTTGTTCCAGCTCGTTTGACTCATTGGTTTAGTGGTCTCCATCAATTCGCTGTTTTTATACCTTATTGTAATACAGCTTCCCATTCCATTAGCTGCTTTCCAAGAACTGCAGGCTTGTGGAACTCTCTTCCTGCTGACTGTTTTCCTCCTACCTATAGCCTTGGTCTTTTTAAGACGAAGGCCAATAGGCATCGCCTGTCTTTGCGATAATCATCTTTCGTTCTTATCAGTTCCTTACATCAAGTGGCTTCATTCCTTGTCTGGAGCGATTTCCATAAACAAATACTTGTTGAACCATCCTCTTAAATAATCAAATCCTTCCCTTTTCATTCATTGTTTCCAATCCTCTCATAGTATTATTCTACATCCAATTGACAATCTCATTAGCCCCTATCCTCGAGTGGTCTTTGGTCCTTAATAAATAATAACTCATTAGTGAGTATTAAAAACAAAACAAATATCTACTGTTTCTAAAATGTTCAAGTTGACCCTAAAGACCACTCCGTCGATTATCCCGAATAAACTATTGCACCTAGAACTATGTCCACACTTCACTTCAAAATATTGTTAATGTCAAGGAATATGCAACGAAACCACCGCGATGAAAAGTCTAGGTTTGATATATTCATTCTTCTTATCGTTTAATGTCTGAATTGCAAAAATAAAAAAAATGGATTTATCGCGTTTTGCATTTGAACTTTTCAAATGTTAATACAAAAGGCCGATGTTACCTCCAACATTCTTCAGAGGCATCTTGCCGAACCCAAGAATCTTTACGTCGATCTCGGGAATCTAATTTCGAACCAAAGCATTTATTTAATCCATGAGAATGGATTATCGTTCCGCCAGCCATGACTGGGTAGAAAGTTTAAGTATTTTTTTTGATTCTTAGTTAGTATCGCCTGTAATGAAGTCTGAACTTTCAGCCTGAAAAAGACTGTATCTATTGCGTTGCGTGTCCCTGAAAACACAGACACAATTAGTCTTTTATATAGATGAGACTAGACCCTCCGGGCCTAATTCGGTTGCCAATTATATATATATATATATATATATATATATATATATATATATATATATATATATATATATATATATATATATATATATACACGCTGATTTTTGTTATTGTTATTTTCCCGGGCGATATATTTGATGTTGTATATACATTTATGTATTTTTCTATATGTATTTTTTAATATATTTTTCAAAGTTTAATTTTTATTATCTGCAGTAATATCATTGCGGTAATGGTCCTCTGAGGAGAAGATTTTCTTTGAAAACTCATGAGTTAAGGACTTTAAAGAACTTTGCCTGAACTTTGAATTGTAATAAAATTTGATTCGTACCTAATTTTATTCTTTCACTTTATCTATTGCTATTAATGCTCTATTCAGTATATTGAGCTTTATTCTGACCGGATGTCCACTAATTGAAGATATTAGTTGCCTCTTATATCTTTTGTTGTATTAACCTTATATATATATATATATATATATATATATATATATATATATACACACACATATATATATATATATATATATATATATATATATATATATATATATATTAATAATGGAGTTTATGTATCTGTCTGTCTGTCTGAAGCCGAAACTCTATCAGAATAGCATGGCTATTTACTAAGTCTGCCAGCTTCCTTATATACTGCTAGAAAAACCACCGGAAACACTATACGCGTTTCTCAATTTACATAATCAATTGCTTATCAACTTCTAATAAATTACTATTCGCAAATATACATTCATGATTGTTCTCTTAAGATTTCCATATATATATACGCTATTTTGCACGCTAATAATCTTACTTATAAATTATAATTTAGACAGACAGATACATAAACTCGATTACATATACACATACATGTACTGCGTTACGTAGTTAACAACGCTGGCGGTTTAATCAGTGGTTTCCTCCCTCCCTCCGGTAATTAAATATGGCGATCTGATTAAACAGCCAGCGTCAATACGGCGCATTAAATAAAATGTAAACAACGCTGGCATTCACCGTGCTTATTTTTTCATTTTTAAAACAGTTCTAATTTGTTTATTTTCTTAATCTTATTAGCCATTATGTTTTAAAACACAAATTCACTGAATCAAACTGTTTAATTAAAATAATAATTTATTTAAAAATTACTATTAAAAAACACGCGCACACACACACACACACACACACACACACACACACACACACACACACACACACACACACACACACACATTATAACGAAATTAGTTTTCCACTTTAGGACCCGCGCTAACTTTTACCCCGTCGTTACGGATAGGGTCAGTATTTTGTTTTTTAAATTGTTGATTTTAATTTACGCACACTTTTTTTCCGCTTTGAAAAACATAAAATATTAATTATTATATTCTGACGTGGATTTGTCGCAAAACTATTGCGAGCAGACGATACTTGGGGGGAGGGGGCCACCTACTACTGGGCAAGTAAATAACTGTTTTTAGAATCGTATTCGCTGTATTTTTTATTGTTACTTTTATTTTCGGTACACTTTTCTTTCTTCTCTTTGAAAAACTAAAACTATTATTATTTATTATTTCGTAAATTCATACCTTGATTAGGCGCAAAACGATTGAGTGGAAAGAAATGCGAGCAGACGATAACTTTTGAACGAGTATTCTGAAAATACTGGCGGCAGTAGCAAGACGTTCTTCAATCGTTAAGAATTAAATTATTTTTCCAAACTGTGAATTTTCTAAACTAAAAATATTTCTATTCATGGGGAAGATCAATACAAACATCGGGGTGGGGTCGAATTTTTTTTTCTTTATTTTCATCTAAAAATATTTTTGGTCATAAACAAAGAATATCAACGTCTAACCACCAGAGAAATATGACTGAGGCTCCATCGGTTTACACGTCAGCGTTCATTTCTGACGCGGCAGCCTAGCAAAAATATGCGACCGGAGGGAGCATACATTTGCTAGTATATATAATAGACAAACACTTAGGTCGTGACAAGAAACTGCTTCTTGTGTCTGGAGCTATTCACATGTCAAAACAATATACTAGCAACTGAAGAGACGTACGTTATCGCATCGATATAAATAATATATATATATATATATATATATATATATATATATATATATAGAGAGAGAGAGAGAGAGAGAGAGATAGAAGAAAAAAGAGTGATAAATATGCGACGATTGTCTAACTTTATTTCAAATTTCAATTGTTCAATGCAAGGTGTAATCAGTAATAAACTAGTGTTTATTTTTCTTTCCTTAAGCCAAGGCTTTTCAAAGATCGAAATCTTATCATCAGAGGAGAAATACAGATGGATAAGTTGGCTTTCGAAAAAACCAAAGTTCAAACATTTGAAAATTATGAGAGTTGTTATTAAAAAAACGTATTGAATGAAGAGAAAAGTTCCGTGAAAAGATAAGCAAAAATGTCCGGGTGGTAAATTTCCGTTGAAAAAAGTCCGGTGAAAATTGTAGAAATATATATATATATATATATATATATATATATATATATATATATATATATATATATATATATATATATATACGGGCCTAAATTCTAGTATATATTATATAATAAATAGTTTTTAACGTTAATACGTGGTTAAAGCAAACTAAACTGTTTTGCACGATTAAAAAAAATTCCAACGCTATTGATAATGTTTAGCCATTCATTTATTTATTTTATGATCGCTCATGTTTGAATTCATGTTTTAAAACATGGCATACATCTACGAAATCACGTCAAAGCTATAATTATGTTGTTGAGGTAATGTTTTAAGATCCACTTACAAAATAGCTCAGTTCGTAGAATATCAGATTAAAGATCTCAAGGTTTTGATTTCGATTTCCGGTCATGGCACCCGCTTTATTTGTTGGGAATTCATTAGTTAGTATTAATGCAATATTTTCCCTTTCTAAAAGAAGTTAAGATATTTCTTTAAAAATTGTGACAGACAGACAGACACAGCAAATGCCCCGTATATTATGAGTGGCTGAGAAATTGAGAAAATATCTTGTTTGATTTTAATCATTTTTAAGCGAATGAACCAAATTTATCAGATAATCATGTTTATAGGTAATTACAATGAATGGAACTCGTAGTTACCCGGATACACGTGTAACTGTTACGTTTTGATGAACTATTTTATTGCAATGTAAGTTTATCTTCTTACGCGGAGTGATTGATCTATTATAAAATTAAATCACTCTGCGTGGGATGTACTTCCACTGAACTATTTACATAGTTGTCTCCACTTTTTAAACAGTTAACCATAATATTTCAAAGCAAAAAGACGCCCAGCGCGTCTGCTCCAACTTACGAGCGTCATGGAACCTTTTCTTAACCTTTCACGTCAAATCTTTTCATTACCCTTTTCTATTATTTAGCGAGTGAAATAAAGCTGATATAAAAATGTTAGAACAAGAGTTTGTCATTTTCAATCAATAAATCAATCGATCAATGAATTGTATTGACAAAAATAGCAAAGTACAACAAGCCATATAAAAAGGACTAAGGTAGTGCATCTACATACCGTCTGAATGTTTGTCAAAGGCGACTTTAAATTTGGATATGGTAGGCATCGTAACAACCTCCTCTGGTAGGCTGTTCCGAAGGGCAGAAACACGGACAGAGAATGGTGCCTTTTCTTCTGATGAGACGAAAATGACTAGGATACATCTTCGAGTGTCCGTCTGTAAAGGTAGATTTACTTTCCTGTTGATGATGCAGTATGCCAGAATCACGTCTCCTCGCAGCCTTTACGTATTAAGTCAAAATAAATTTAGTCTTTGAAACTGTTCTTTGTAGGTAAGCATGACGAATCACGTCACAATCCTGATTGCCAATCGTTCAACATGCTCTAGATGTACGATATCTTTTTGTAGATAAATATATGTTGGTTGGATAGCATATTCAAGAATGGATAGTACTAGAGTTATGAGGTTAGGGTTAGGGTTATATAAGGGACGCAATTGTCTACATTTAGTTATACACGCCACAATCACGTTGACACACCGGTTCCCATTAGATCACCGAAGTTAAGCGACGTCGAGCATGGCCAGTACTAAATGGGTGACCATTTGGGAATACCAGGTGCTGTATATGCTCTCTGCTTATCTCGGCCTTGTTTCCAGTCGTCTTGAATTGCTTGCCATTGGAACCAAGCAGTGCCGACTCAGGAGAGATGTTGCTAGGAATTGCGCAACCCTTGCGTCATAATTACACGCGCAGCCAGCCTTACAGGGGTGTCCATAGTCTTTCTAGACTGACCGGAGGGCTTGACTTGCTTGAACGTTGTTTAGTAGTTTATACTTTTGTTTTGGGCTTATTATTTGATAGTTCCCCTATAGACACAACCTACTGTCACGTAATCAGGTTCTGCTTTGATGATTTCACATTTCATGCTGGTGGGCATGTTTCTTTCTATTTTGATCTCATCCATTTTCAGACAGACCTGTACTTTTTTTGAATGATGTATTTCTGAGGGTCATCGCATGGATGTGTAACGCGCTTTTAATGTATGTTCTGTAGAACCTATGCACTTATATTTACTCTTATTTAATTGAATACGCACCGGAAGGACCCCTTTTCTAACCAGGAGTGTCTATTGTTTAATGTTTAATATAAACCAATTCTCTTCACGGATTTTGCACGTTTTTGCTTATTAAATTTGCATTTCGTTCATGGCTAGATTTTTAATTAATTGATACAGGTTTTTTTAAAAATAAATTAGTTTTATGATTCTCATTTTTTTCTAAATTATTTACCGTTTCATGGTTTATTGTGTAGTTATACTGACTGAGAGGAATTACTCTAATTTATTAAATTTTGGTTTTATATTATTTGATCAATTAACTTTTACTTACTTGTTGATTTTTATATACAGCAGTATAAATGATTTGGAAATTGATTTTATTCAACAATAATTTATATTTATTTGTTTCGATTTCGTTATTCATTTTTCATTCTCTGTTCAACTAGCAAAGCTTCTATGTGCGTGGGTGTTGGCTAATGTGGCGTTTATTTGTAGTCCTATACTTTAATGAGGTCTCATATAACAGAGAAGATATTTATTTAAATTAAATTAACCATTAAATTAAATTTACATGGCAACTAAATTGCAAAGTGAAACACGCCATGTAAAGAAACAGGTGGAAGCTATTTAAATCGACATACAATCTGAATTTCTTCTGAGGCCTCTTTAAACCTGGATACGCTTGTAATCGTCACAACCTACCATGGCAGGTTATTTAACCGAACACAAACACGGACAGAGAATGATGCCTTTCTTATATTAAGCTGAAAGCGACGGTCGTAATCTTTTGCAGTGTAGCGCAGAAACCATGACTTAACGCTGGGATGAAAAAACCCTAGAAAAGTTGAGTTACATTCCTGTTGATGATATTGTGCGCCAGAATCAAGTCTCCTCGAATCCCCTGTTGTTCAAGTGAGACGAGATTTACGTAACTGTGGAGACTCATGTCAGCATCCTGGTTGCCAACCGTTGAACACGATCCAGGTGTACGATATCCTTTTGCAGATAGGGATTTGTTGTTTGGATGGCATACTCAAGAATTGGCCGTATCAAAGTTATGTTTAGGTTACGGTTAGGGTTAGAATGGGCCGTATCAAGGTTAGGGTTAGGGGACTAGCGACTAAACATATTTCTATTCTACACACGCTTCTCAAAACGGTGTTTTTTTTACATTGTTTCAATAAATCAGTGTCTTTTGTAATATTTTATTTATATCGATGCGATAACGTAAGTCTCTTCAGTTGCTAGTAAATTGTTTTGACATGCGAATAACTCCAGACACAAGAAACAGTTTCTCGTCACGACCAAAGTGTTTGCTTGGATTAAGTTTCGGAACAAAATGTTGAAAACATTGATTAAAGGCTTTGTCTCAGTCTAATGATTCGAACAAAAACTTCATGACAGTTTATTTTCTTTCTTTTCTTTCTTTTTTCTTACTTCCATTTTTCTTTTTCGTTTCTTCTTTAATTTCTGTTTTTTTCTTTTATTAATTTTTTTCTTTCCTTTATTTTCTTTTTCTTTATGTTCTTTCATCCTTATTTTTCTTTTCATTTTTTTTTGTTCCCATTTCTTTCTTCTTTTGCTTTCGTTAACCGGATTTCTTTTTTTCTTTTTTCTACTTTACATTCTTTTTCTGTTTTTTATTTACTCGTTTTCTTTTCCTTTTTTTTTTTTTTTTTTTTTTACTTATGTCTTTTCCTCCTTATCTCTCTTTTCGTTTTCCTTTCGTTTTTCTTTAATTCTTTTTTCCCTTTCTTTGTTCGTTTGCTTTTGTTTTCTTTTTTCTTTTCTTATTTAATTTTTTATCTTCCTTTATTTAATTTTTTTTCTTTTCTTTCTTTCCTTTCGGAATTTTGTTTCTTCTTTTGCTTTTCTTTCTTTTTTCTTTTCCTATTTTTGTTTGTTATTTCTTCGATCTTTTCTCTCTTCTTCCATTTCTTTTCTTTTTTTAATGACACCCTTGCTTTCTTTCTTTCTTTTTTCTGTTCTTTCCTTTTTTTCGTTTTCCTTGCTTTTCTTTTCTTTTCTATCTTTCCTTTCTCTTTTTTATTCATTGTCTTATTTCCGTTTTGCTCGTCATTTTTTTCTCGACATCTTTTGCTCCTTTCCGTTCTTACTTTTCCTTTCTTTTATTTTTTTCATTCTTTCTGCCTTTTCTCATCTTATTTTGTAATTTTCGTAATTTTCGAAATTTTCTTTTCTACTTCTCCATTTTATATTTCATATTCTTTTCTTTCTTCCTTTTCTTTTCTTTCTTTTCATTTTTCAAATATCAAAACAAATATTATATTTCGGAATTTTTAAGATGAGGATTGATAATTTGTATTATATTGAGATTATTCGACTCATTGGACGATTAAGAAACGTTGGTTAATAGTTCTAGGTGATAGTCTTCTGGAGTTCGAAGGTTCGATCCTTATCATAGGCGATAAGAATAACATAAATTAAGACTTCTACCCGATCACTGTTTGAAAGAGATCAACGCATGCCCAAAACATGTTAAACATGTTAAACAACCCATTCGTTTGATCACTGGTTGCATGAATCCTACAAAACTGAACAACTTTCATCTCCCCACTGGAATTTCCCCTGCAGATGTGATACAGAAAATTACCAGCCGAGTAGAGATCACAAAGGCTACCAGTGATGACCGCCATCTCCTTCATGGACGGGAACCAACAGCCGAACCACTGAAGTTAAGTAGAAGCTTTCTCAGCCATGTCGAGCCCTTAACAGCATTTCAAAAAAGACCAGACTACATCTTCGGACCAGAGGGATAGAAAATGGTCTCCCCCTACTAACATTAGGATCCCACTTCTGAGGCATTGGCTCAGAAGCACCCTGAGAACTGAAATGGGGCGATCAAAAGTTGCTATGACTAGATGAAGCTACAAAACTGACCCAACCATCTGCAAATGGAGAGAGGATGCACTACTGCATTGTCTGCCCTCTACTGCCTAACCAATGCAGCTCGAAACATATTGCAGAGTACAACAATAATGCAAAGTACTACGTAGAAAAGTGGGAAACTGTCGTATGACCACATGCTTCAAATACACGCAAAGAAGAAGGACCCGATCATGGCTGACACAATGAGAACAATCTCCCCCTCCGTGACTTAAATAAAGTGTTCAGTTCGAAATTCGGTATAGGTTCTCGAGTTCGAAACACATATTTACAAGTTCTGAAAGATGCACTTGAAAAAGGTCGGAGGTTACATCGGCTGAAACGTTGCGAATATAACAACCAATATCAGTATAGTAGTCAGAATAATCCAAATAATACACACTATTAAAACTTACAATAAGAACTCAGGCAAAAAATAAATGTTAATACTTAGTTCAGCTGTATATTTTAATTTAAATGCAGTAACATGAAAATGATTCGATCAAAATATACAAGGAAAACATTAAACGTAAACCCTACCATAGACTTTCTAACCAATAACACTCACCAACGTTCCCTCTATGTATTTGCTAAATCCAAACCGTTAAAATCTTTCATAATTTGAAAACTAAATCAATAAAACAAAAACAAAACAAAAAAAAAACGATAGCATATTCTCTCGGCTTCGCCACATGACTGAGAACAAAACTTCAGCTCAAAGGGCGGTTGTTCCGTTTTATCAACACATGTTTGGATTAGCATATAGCATATACTGAAGTACTTGTTTAAGGCATCTTCAGGGCTGTATTTTTTTTTGCAGGGAGGTGTCACCATCCTCCTACATACAACACCTGGTATTCAAAAATGATCATTCATCTGGTACTGGCCAGGCTCAACGTCATTTAACTTCGCTGGCCAGGCTCAACGTCACTTAACTTCGCTGGCCAGGTTCAACGTCACTTAACTTCGCTGGCCAGGCTCAACGTCATTTAACTTCGCTGGCCAGGCTCAACGTCACTTAACTTCGCTGGCCAGGCTCAACGTCATTTAACTTCGCTGGCCAGGCTCAACGTCACTTAACTTTGCTGGCCAGACTCAACGTCACTTAACTTCGCTGGCTAGACTCAACGTCACTTAACTTCGCTGGC
>OY744517.1:36199649-36207149 GCA_963556195.1 Sepiola atlantica
ACTCCTGTTGTGACTGAGGTTTTTATCCACGAGCGTCTCTATGGATGTGCATTCTCACGTGCAGTTAAAGTCTCACAACAACCAAAGAATAGAGCATATTCTTAATTTTGAAGAAGGACCATTTATTTAGCTGTTGATGTCGCCTTTTCTTCTGCTAGCGGCGGATGGGAACACATTCTGGGGCTACGAACACCTGGGTACAGTAATGCAAACGTCACTTACGGTCAGTGTGGTTTTAAACGGTATGAGACGTTGAGAGTTACGATATGTGTCCCTTTACTTGGATAAGCCGACACAGACAGTCAGACATACATGCTTACACAATTCATGAATGGTTAATCACATTTAGGAAAATAATTTAAACGTATACAACTCAAAACACATTATACGACAGACCACTTGATGTTCGACGCCAATTGTAAATTGCAACACATAAGAATGAATCTATCTTAAACATTTCTTCACCAATAACTAAAGGTCCTTCCAATTTAGGCAAACCGCCTTTCAATTCACTACTTTGTGAAACGCTCTCAGCTATTCTATCATTATAATAATAATCTATTCTATAATTATAATATAACGAGCAGGTTCTCTGTCTGTCTTTCATTCTGTCTGTCTGTCCGTCCTGGAGAAGTTTTGTAAACGTAAGATTGGGGGGGGGGGGGTAAATACTATTTAATTAAGTTCCAAGTCAGAAACATAAGAAATACATTAGGCCACATCTAAACAACTAAATAAACAATAAATAATTTAGACGCCGAGGTCGTGATTTGAACTCGCAACCTTAACGTCAAAGTTAAGTACTGAAATGTTTCTTTCACTTCTTTTACTTAGCAATGAATGATCTTAAAACGAGGCTACGTATCAAAACTGGTTCTTCGATATAGTGTGGGATTTTTTGGGGCGAGGGGGGGGGGGGAAATCTCCCCTTCCCCCCTCAATTTTTTTTCCTTTTTAATCAAAAAATATTTGGAGACAATTTTGTTTTCTTTTTTAACGAAAAATATTTTTGGTCGGAAACAAAGAAAATCAATGTCTCACCACCCAAGAACGCGGCAGCCTAGCAAAAATAGACGACCGTTACGGAGTCTATTTTTGCTAGTCATTATAATAATCTATTCTATCATTATAATAATCTATTCTATCATTACGGAAGAGAACGCAAATGGGACACAATGATAAATCCAGCACTGTGCCCATATATCCAATTTAAAACTTTTTATTTACTCATTTACTTTTTAATATACTATTTTTTATATACTAATGAGTCACAACTTACCGAGGCCGAAGGTCACTCGAGGATAATGGTTAATGATATAGTCAGTTGGATGATGAACAATACTATGAGAGGATTAGGACATAATTGGATTACTTAAGAAAACAGCTCGGTAAGTATTTGTTGACATTGGACTTGAAGACTTGTTGTAGTCAGCTTGGAAGCAGCCCGACAGTGTTGTGTTCCCCAGATTGGGAAGTTCTCGGAAATAAACTCTGTTCATAGAAGTTCTGTTTGGTTTTTGGTGCACAGAGGAAGAAAAGAAAGTTATTTGCAGTGGTTGTAGCTAGACGAGTTTTGCCGTGAATGTTTTATAGGGGGAACCAAATATTGGAGCTGAGTCAAGCACCATTAAAATAAAGATAGAGTAGAGAAAGACTAGCAGGTAAGAGAAGAGATCATCTCACTAGATTGTGAAGTTTATTTTGTACCCTTGAACATTATAGAAATTTAAAAAGTAAGAATAGAAATGGGGTTCAGGGCTTGGATAAAGAGTACACCATATTCATTCCCAAGAAACATGGCTCGTTGTAAAGTCTACGTTATTATAAATTAATCGAAAATTATTTAAAAAAACGTCACTTTACTTACACGTTATCCTGCAGAATCAATGAGTAAATTCTTGAGCCCCACTCCAAAAATTTAATTTATGAAGTGTAAAAATTACTAATAAAAAACTTAATATGGTGTAATGGGCTGGTAACAGGAGAACGTAAGGTTTCTTATTCAATCCCGGACAACGCCAGATCATCCTGCTAGTGTTTAATAATAATTACGAAATTTGATTCAACTCTTTCGTTTTTGACAGAATACAAAATCGACTTTGCAAGTTAAGGATGAGTTCTCTTCTCTACAGTCCCTTACCTACAAAAGAGACGTTGCTAGTCTTTCTCTACTCTATCGTTATTTCCATGGAAGGTACTCGACTGAGCTCCAATATCTGGTTCATCCTTGTTAGACATTCAGCAAGAAATCGTCTTGTTACCACACCTGCAAAGAAAGGGTGCTCTGAGTGTCCCTCCATTGTAGAAAGTATCTGACAATTATACATGGAGAAACCCAAGCAAGCAATTGTATTGCTCTTAATTGTCTTCATTTATTAGTTTGCATATTTAATGGTATTTCAGTTAATCCCCTTGTTTGAACAGGGTCACGTAAAACTACTCTGACATTTTTCACATTTGGTAGAAAGATGGTCGATGAGGCACAGAAAAAAAAACTGCGCGTCAAGCAAAATATGTTGACCCGGAAATTCTAAATGTATTAATTTCATTTTTTTCGAAAGTTCTATAATTATTTTGGTAAAATAAAATATATCCACTTCATGAACGCCGTGTCTGAGGTAGGAAGTTGCGAACCGGTGTTGGTCTAGAAAAGGTCCCAATTGTTTTAGGCCGCATAGTTTTTGGCGGAATTTTTATTTTTATAATTTCTAAAGAAACAGTTAGAATTTACAATTTGTTAATAATTGTTTTTGTAATATAATTATATTTGATTAATATCTAATAATAGTTAAACTATTAAAGAAATAATATTCTAATTATAAGAAAGTTACATTTGATTATTTCCTAAAATATATTTTTTAAATGAAAAACATTTTTTTCAATTATAAAACACAGTTTGATTTTATTATTTGTTAGCAATTAAAGAAATTGTTGAAAACAAATTATTATTTGCAAAAGAAAAAAAATCTGTCCTAAAATACAATTGAAATTTTTTTTGGATTGGCACCGGTTCGTAATTTTTGATTTCGGATACGGCGGCCATCCTCTCTAGATTATTCAATCTCTGTTTGTCTCAGTCCTGTTTCATTTCTTCTTGGAAAGAGTCCTTTGTTGTCCCTATCTTTAAAAATTCTGGTGATCGGTCTGACCTAACTAACTATCGCCCTGTTATTCTCCTCTCCGTTATTAGCAAAGTTTTTGAAAGGTTGGTCAACGGCAAGCTTGTTCATTTTCTTTAAGTCTGGGTGTCTTTAGTGATGTTCAGTATTGGTTTCGTGGTTTTCTTTCAATTGCTGATCTTTTAACTGTTGTAACTGAGCGGATCTGTCGGTTTATATATAATTCATGAGAGGGTAGAGCCACTGCGCTTGACATTTCGAAGGCGTTTGACAGGGTGTGCCATAATATGCAGATATCATTGACCTTCGAATTAAAGCGGTCACACTAGATTGTATTGATATGGTCGAACGACAGGAGAGGTTTGAGATCCGTTTTCCTTCTCTTAGCTGAGTTTTCTTACCAAATTAATGGGACTCCTCTACTCAAAGTACTCATTTTCAGGAGCCAGGTAACCTGACTTCAACCTTTATTTTATGAGTATTAGCGGTTCTTCCCAGTTTATATCTAATCCACACAAGCAAGATAGGAGCTGTCAGAGGCTGTTAGAAACGCATATCGTAAATGGCGTTTTATATACTATGAAAGCTTTTCCCAATTGCCAGCTTCGGTTATGATAACCTTGAAATCAAGAAGTGGTTGTAATCAATAGAATTAAAAGAATGAAGCAAACGCGAGAAGAGAAAGGAAGCTAGTGGCTTAGTAGGCCAGGAACTCATTTCGTTTGGCTAAGATCAAAGTGTAGTATCTGTTCAGATGGGTACTGCACCCCATAGACTGGTATTGTGTTGCCCTTCGGGGCTTGATTTACGCCGGTCTATGGGTCTGTCCTGTGCAGTTCTAGGAGGTCCACCCTCCCAGGCTTCGCCTCCCCTCTTTGGGGAGGAGTAAGTTTATTGCTTACTGCATGAGGCGCCCCTACCGGGGAATGCCGACGGGGCTGCCCAGGCAATTTTTAAACCCCACTTTCCCGACCCGACCTTGGGTCACATCTTACTTGTGGAAGTAAGATAAAAACTGGCCTTGTGCCTAACTCCTGGAGAGGAGTAAATCAATACTCAAATTTGCAACAATATGCACATATTATTGGCCTTCGAATAAAAGCGGGTCTTGGGATCAACAAAAACTAAGTAACACAAGACCATATTAATAATTTAAGCTGGGTTGTTCGTTAGTTTGTCTATTGTCTAGCGAGAATATCTGTCGCAGAACGGTTTCATACTTCCCAGAGACTTTAATAAGTGCAACTGGTTAGGGTTTGACACCAACATACTTCAAAGCCGTGAACAACAGATACTTTGATAAATATTCTATCAAAATAAAGCTTTAAAAAACTTTTTAAATGTTAGACATATATTTGTAGTTTTAATTAATGTCTGTATCATATTGACAGCAACACGTAAAAGAAAACATTTTTTGTTGCTGAATACAGCAAAAAAGAAAATCTGTAATATAACCCTAACCCTAACCCTAACCGCAAAAAAAGAAAATCTGTAATATAACCCTAACCCTAACCCTAACCGCAAAAAAGAAAATCTGTAATATACAAGAGAAAGATAAGATTTCGTCGACTCCGGTTACGGGTGAGTCATTTTTATCTATTTTAATATGTAAAGAGTTCCCCCCGAGAGGACACAAATCTCATAAAAGAAAATCATTATTATTATTAACCCACTAGGAGATCTCATAAAGGTCACGATCAGTGATTTCTCACTAACAAAACCAGATGAGGTTCTCTGGAGTCCAAGTGACAACAAATCCCCAAAGATCTCCAGTATCTCAACCTCTTCTGGCAACCATTGCAAATGATGTTTGCGTCATCCGCCTACCATCGATTTCTCGCTGGCAACGATCCTTTGTCTTCGGTAACAGTTGGGTCGCAATTATAAGCCTTCCCAAGGTCCCAGAACTCTCCACACTCTTCCAGTGGAGGTCTGGTTAGTGCTCTCTTTCTTCGGTCTTTTCATATTCCTTGAGCCTTCACGACTATTTTGTGTGGTATCAGCCGAGGCTGGTGCCATCACTTCATAGAATTTCTTGCAGTTTCAGTTCTGGTGTTCTTTCTATGTTTTTTAAAAATTTCTATTGCAACTTCCATGTGACTGCTTAGCGTTTTCAGTTTATGTGGTTTGGTTTTTGCATTCGAGGATTTTCTTTAAGATTTCAGCGGTTTTCATGATTGCCGTCCGTTGTATAGTCTCAGTCTTTCCCTTGATTCCAATTTCTCGCAGTCTGTTCTTTTTACAGATTTTTCGGGACTGTTCCTAGTGCTCCTATGATTATTGGTATTATATTGACTTTCTTGATGTTTCATACCCCTATTCAGTTCTCTGGCAAGTTCCGCGTATTTGCATTGCTTTTTTTGTCTTCTTCTTCTTCTTCTTCTTCTTCTTCTTCTTCTTCTTCTTCTTCTTCTTCTTCTTCTTCTTCTTCTTCTCATCATCATCATCATCATTTAAAATTTAATTTAATTTAATTTATTATTATTTTTTTATAACTTTTTTAACGGTGAACACCGCAACAACAACAACAACAACAAAAAATAATCTTGTAAAATGCAACAGTCGGATAATGTCGATCAAAAGATGAAGATGAGGATAACTTTTTATTTAATAAAATGATAAACTCTGATGAGCCACTAAGACAAAAAAGAAAGAGAAATTGACACACCATCAAATAGACGGAAGAACAATATGGTCGAGGGCGATGGAAATAAGGGAGATATATGTTGTTCCCTAAGGTTCTAACGTCGACTTTGGTCGCGGTGAAATCCTCGACTAACATAAAATGAAGCGAGGTCAAGTTATTTACCTCCAGGAGGTAAACCACAAGGTCAAAGTATTTCTTATTTACCTCCTCTCCAGGAGGCTAGACGCAAGGTCAGGTGTGCTTAGTCGGCGCACTAAGACTAGTGCACTCTGGCCAACAAAAAATACCTGAGCAGCCCCGTCGGCATTCCCTGGTAGATACACATCAAGTGATTAGCAATAAACCAACCCCCTCTCAAAGAGAAGGCAAAGCCTGGGGAGGTGGACCTCCTAGAACTGCACAGGACAGTACCTCAGACCGGCAGAATCAAGGCCCGGGGGCCAAGACGTACTGGTCTAGCATCCATCAGAACAGATACTACACTCTGATCTTAGCCAAAAGGCCAGTTATTTATTTTCCTCCCACAAGGTAAGATGTGACACAAGGTCGGGAAAGTGGGATTTGAAAAGCCAGCGCCCGAGAAGGTGAGCACTCTGACCTACAAAAAAATTGCCTGGGGAGCCCCGTCGGCATACCCCGGTAGGGGCGCCTCAGGCGATTAGCAATAAACTAACCCCTTCTCAAAGGGTAAAGAGGCAAAGCCTGGGAGGGTGGACCTCCTAGAACTGCACAGGACAGACCCATAGACCGGCGTAAATCAAGCCCAGAAGGCCAAAACAATACTGGTCTATGGTGTGCAGTATCCATCGGAACAGATACTACACTTTGATCCTAGCCAAAAGACCAAGCAAGGTCAATCGACCTAAATATATTAATATATGTAACGAGATGAACACCGAATGAGAGAAAAAAAAGGGGCAGGGTAAAGGGCAGACTGAATACTCCGATTTACAAGGTCTTGAAAAAGTATACTTTCTGTCTACACAGAGACAGCCTCCGCATATTGATAATGTTTTTAGGTGATGTTTGGACTGTGCTCTGTACAGTACAGAAAACGCCCCGTCACTGTAAGCTTTGGCACAGGACTCGTTCTCCAACAAATGTTCATCCGTGTCATTGGTCTCAGAAAACCACAAGACGAATGGTGCTTAATGGGACAACATATATCTCCCGTCGCCTTACCCATATTGTCTTTCATCTATTTGATGAACCCTAACCCTAACCCATATTGTCTTTCATCTATTTAATGAACCCTAACCCTAACCCTTACCCATATTGTCTTTCATCTATTCAATGAACTCTAACCCTAACCCTAACCCATATTGTCTTTCATCTATTTAATTAACCCTAACCCTAACCCATATTGTCTTTCATCTATTTAATGAACCCTAACCCTAACCCATATTGTCTTTCATCTATTTAATGAACCCTAACCCTAACCCTTACCCATATTGTCTTTCATCTATTCAATGAACTCTAACCCTAACCCTAACCCATATTGTCTTTCATCTATTTAATTAACCCTAACCCTAACCCATATTGTCTTTCATCTATTTGATGAACCCTAATCCTAACCCTAACCCATATTGTCTTTCATCTATTTGATGAACCCTAACCCTAACCCTTACCCATATTGTCTTTCATCTATTTGGTGAACCCTAATCCTAACCCTAACCCATATTGTCTTTCGTCTATTTGATGCTTGATCCATTACTCCTTTCTACCTTAGTAGCT
>OY744517.1:36212149-36234649 GCA_963556195.1 Sepiola atlantica
ATAAGTATATTAAAGTAAATATATCACGAATTAAAATAAATAAATAAATAAATAAGAATATTAAAGTAAATATATCACGAATTAAAATAAATAAATAAATAATCATATTTAAGTAAATATATCAGGAATTTAAATAATAAATAAATAAGTATATTAAAGTAATATATCACGAATAAAAATAAATAAATAAGTATATTAAAGTAAATATATCACGAATTAAAATAAATAAATAAGTATATTAAAGTAAATATATCACGAATTAAAATGAATAAATAAATAAGTATATATATCACGAATTAAAATACATAAATCAATAAGAATATTAAAGTAAATATATCACGAATTAAAATAAATAAATAAATAAGTATATTAAAGTAAATATATCACGAATTAAAATAAATAAATAAGTATATTAAAGTAAATATATCACGAATTAAAAAATATAAATAAGTACATTAAAGTAAATATATCACGAATTAAAATAAATAAATAATCATATTAAAGTAAATATATCACGAATTAAAATAAATAAATAAATAAGTATATTAAAGTAAATATATCACGAATTAAAATAAATAAATAAATAAGTATATTAAAGTAAATATATAACGAATTAAAATAAATAAATAAATAAGAATATTAAAGTAAATATATCACGAATTAAAATAAATAAATAAATAAATAAATAAGTACATTAAAGTATATATATCACGAATTAAAATGAATGAATAAATAAGTATATTAAAGTAAATATATCACGAATTAAAATAAATAAATAAATAAATAAGAATATTAAAGTAAATATATCACGAATTAAAATAAATAAATAAATAATCATATTAAAGTAAATATATCAGGAATTTAAATAATAAATAAATAAGTATATTAAAGTAATATATCACGAATAAAAATAAATAAATAAGTATATTAAAGTAAATATATCACGAATTAAAATAAATAAATAAGTATATTAAAGTAAATATATCACGAATTAAAATGAATAAATAAATAAGTATATATATCACGAATTAAAATACATAAATCAATAAGAATATTAAAGTAAATATATCACGAATTAAAATAAATAAATAAATAAGTATATTAAAGTAAATATATCACGAATTAAAATAAATAAATAAGTATATTAAAGTAAATATATCACGAATTAAAAAATATAAATAAGTACATTAAAGTAAATATATCACGAATTAAAATAAATAAATAATCATATTAAAGTAATTATATCACGAATTAAAATAAATAAATAAATATGTATATTAAAGTAAATATATCACGAATTAAAACAAATAAATAAATAAGCATATTAAAGTAAATATATCACGAATTAAAATAAAAAAATAAATAAGCATCTTAAAGTAAATATATCACGAATTAAAATAAATAAATAAATAAGTATATTAAAGTAAATATATCACGAATTAAAATAAATAAATAAGTATATTAAAGTAAATATATCAGGAATTTAAATAAATAAATAAATAAGCATATTAAAGTAAATATATCACGGATTAAAATAAATAAATAAGTATATTAAAGTAAATATATCACGAATTAAAAAATATAAATAAGTACATTAAAGTAAATATATCACGAATTAAAATAAATAAATAATCATATTAACGTAAATATATCACGAATTAAAATAAATAAATAAATAAGTATATTAAAGTAAATATATCACGAATTAAAATAAATAAATAAATAAGTATATTAAAGTAAATATATCACGAATTAAAATAAATAAATAAATAAGAATATTAAAGTAAATATATCACGAATTAAAATAAATAAATAAATAAGTATATTAAAGTAAATATATCACGAATTAAAATAAATAAATAAGTATATTAAAGTAAATATATCACGAATTAAAATAAATAAATAAGTATATTAAAGTAAATATATCACGAAGTAAAATAAATAAATAAGTATATTAAAGGTAATATATCACGAATTACAAGTAATAAATAAATAAGTATATTAAAGTAAACATACCACGAATTAAAACAAATAAATAAATAAGCATATTAAAGTAAATATATCACGAATTAAAATAAAAAAATAAATAAGCATATTAAAGTAAATATATCACGAATTAAAATAAATAAATAAATAAGTATATTAAAGTAAATATATCACGAATTAAAATAAATAAATAAGTATATTAAAGTAAATATATCAGGAATTTAAATAAATAAATAAATAAGCATATTAAAGTAAATATATCACGGATTAAAATAAATACATAGGTATATTAAAGTAAATATATCACGAATTAAAATAAATAAATAAGTATATTAAAGTAAATATATCACGAATTGAAATAAATAAATAAATAAGTATATTAAAGTAAATATATCGCGAATAAAAATAAATAAGTATATTAAAGTAAATATATCACGAATTAAAATAAATAAATAAGTATATTAAAGTAAATATATCACGAATTAAAATAAATAAATAATCATATTAAAGTAAATATATCACGAATTTAAATAAATAAATAAATAAGTATATTAAAGTAAATATATCACGAATTAAAATAAATAAATAAGCATATTGAAGTAAATATATCACGAATAAAAATAAATAAATAAGAATATTAAAGTAAATATATCACGAATTAAAATAAATAAATAAGTATATTAAAGTAAATATACCACAAATTAAAATAAATAAATAAGCATATTAAAGTAAATATATCACGAATTAAAATAAATAAATAAGTATATTAAAGTAAATATATCACGAAGTAAAATAAATAAATAAATTAATAAGTATATTAAAGTAAATATATCACGAATTAAAATAAATAAATAAATAAATAAGTATATTAAAGTAAATATATCACGAATAAAAATAAATAAATAAGCATATTAAAGTAAATATATCACGAATTAAAACAAATAAATAAGTATATTAAAGTAAATATATCACGAATTAAAATAAATAAATAATCATATTAAAGTAAATATATCACGAATTAAAATAAATAAATAAATAAGTATATTAAATTAAATATATCACGAATTAAAATAAATAAATAAGTATATTAAAGTAAATATATCACGAATTAAAATAAATAAATAAATAAATAAGTGCATTAAAGTATATATATCACGAATTAAAATGAATGAATAAATAAGTATATTAAAGTAAATATATCACGAATTAAAATAAATAAATAAGTATATTAAAGTAAATATATCACGAATTCAAATAAATAAATAAATAAATAAGTATATTAAAGTAAATATATCACGAATTAAAATAAATAAATAAGTATATTAAAGTAAATATATCACGAATTCAAATAAATAAATAAATAAATAAGTATATTAAAGTAAATATATCACGAATAAAAATAAATAAATAAGTATATTAAAGTAAATATATCACGAATTAAAACAAATAAATAAGTATATTAAAGTAAATATATCACGAATTAAAATAAATAAATAATCATATTAAAGTAAATATATCATGAATTAAAATAAATAAATAAATAAGTATATTAAAGTAAATATATCACGAATTAAAATAAATAAATAAGCATATTAAAGTAAATATATCACGAATTAAAATAAATAAATAAATATGTATATTAAAGTAATACAAGTAAAGTCAATTTGTATGAATCAGAATGGTACAACTTTCTTGACCGGTTTGACTCTGTTGTCGGCATTCTTGCAAGGGGCACCACGCAATGGTTGTTAACACCCCTAAGTGAAAGTGGTATCATGGAATCGACTGGATTCGAACTTGGTACACCCAGGTCGTCAGTTTGTGTCGTTATCCACTTAACCACCGTAATTCCCTAATACGCACATTAATACAATACAAATCTTAGACTAAACGAACACGTTAATTATTATCAATGTTATACACTGAACAGTTCAACGTGCCGCTTAAAAAACAAAAACTAACATAATCAAATAAATAAATGAACATGTCGTCGTGATGGATTTTATGTATCGCTATCATATGATTAATCCACGTATGAGTTATTGTAATTACAATTGCGTTTCTCGACTAATAAGGAGGAATTTCCTCACATTAGAAAAGTACAAATAAATCATAAAAGCATGTAAATAATAGGTGTTAATTTTCATGTTTCGGAAAGTCTTTTCCTTTTTCAAGAAAATGTATAACTTGATAAAATGAAAGTAACACTATTATGAATATCAAGACATCGGATACCTTTAAAAGACTTCTTTCTTTCTGACATTTTCCTCATCGTTTCGCTATTTTTTTTTTGGAATAATGAAAAACAGTTATATCAACAAGTATCCTTTGATTACACCCTCTATTCAAAATAAAATTACTTGTATAATGACATTTTTGTTTTAATTAAAACTAACATATGTTGACTTCTTGAAGCGCAAATAAATGATCATGTAATAAAGTTTACATTAAATATATGTTTTATATATATATATAGCAAAACTCAGCGTATATATATATAAATATATATATATATATACGCTGATTTTTGCTATTGTTCTTTTCCAGGGCGATAGTCGACCGGTGCTTACCGGTGCGTTTTTATTAATTGTCGCTACTCTGAGCGATTTGTTTATTTTTCAGAATATGCAGCGACCGCATTTTTTTTTAATTCACCCTTAGTCGGACGTGTCATCAATTTTTGTATATATAGATTTTTAATTGATTAATTTATAAGTTAATTTTTGTATATATAGATTTTTAATTGATTAATTTATAAGTTAATTTTTGTATATACAGATTTTTAATTGATTTATTAGTGAGTTAATTTTTGTATATACAGATTTTTAATTGATTTATTAGTGAGTTAATTTTTGTATATATAGATTTTTAATTGATTAATTTATAAGTTAATTTTTGTATATATAGATTTTTTTAATTGATTAATTTATAAGTTAATTTTTGTATATACATATTTTTTAATTAGTTAATTTATAAGTTAATTTTTGTATATACAGATTTTTTAATTGATTTATTTATGAGTTAATTTTTGTATATATAAATTTTTTTGATTGATTAATTTATAAGTTAATTTTTGTATATATAGATTTTTTTCATTGATTTATTTATGAGTTAATTTTTGTATACATAGATTTTTCAATTTATTAATTTATAAGTTAATTTTTGTATATATATAGATTTTTTAATTGATTAATTCATAAGTTAATTTTTGTATATATAGATTTTTTAATTGATTAATTTATAAATTAATTTTTGTATATATAGATTTTTTAATTGAATTAGTTATAAGTTAATTTTTGTATATATAGATTTTTTAATATATTTATTTATAAGTTAATTTTTGTATATACATATTTTTTAATTGTTTAATTTATAAGTTAATTGTTGTATATATAGATTTTCTAATTGATTAATTTATGAGTTAATTTTTGTATATATTGATTTTTTAATTGATTAATCTATAAGTTAATTGTTGTATATATAGGTTTTAAACAAATAATTTTTAAATTAATGTTTCTGTACACAAAAAGAAAGACATGGAACCGTGTTTATGGCTGTATAACACACGGTAAACACCGGTCGACTATCGCCGGTGAAAAACAATAAGAAAAAAATCAGCGTTACATTATAGGCGATAAAAAGTTGAGCACAAAATGTGACAGGTCATTCTAGTCTTGGGGTAAAACGGTAACCTATGAATACTTACATCAAGGGTTCGATCTCTGCCCGGATAAGTCATGCTTGTGACGGCTTATAGCCAGAAATACGTGTCCACGTCTTCCTATATGTATATATATATATATATATATATACATATATATATATGCATTTGATATATATTATAAAGTTACTATTATATATATTAGTATATGTATATTATATATATATATATATATATATATATATATATAAAATTTAGGGTTCATATTTTTTTTAAGCATCTAATTGAAATTTAATAAGGAATAAGGTAAAATAAATACCTCTGAAGCATTTAAAGATGTGATATCAATTTTAAAAGAAAAGTAAATCGAAACCGATTTTTTTTTTATAAAAACAAAATTATTATATGTATATGCGGCGGGGGGGGGGGGGGAAGGAGAATGAATATCGGCCAAATCTCAATGAACTATGGGGAAACCAATTTCTGCAAGGTAATCCGGTGCAGAATAGA
Organism: Sepiola atlantica; assembly: GCA_963556195.1. NCBI lineage: Eukaryota > Metazoa > Mollusca > Cephalopoda > Sepiida > Sepiolidae > Sepiola > Sepiola atlantica. Next base: position 36,218,307 of record OY744517.1, read on the forward strand.
AACAAATATTAACGAGATAGAAGCAAAGTATTATTTTATTTTATTTAATAGTTCTCACTTTGGTGATAGCTTTTGTTTACCTGCAGAGCGAAGGCCTCCATATGGTGACACTTACAGCCTTCAAAACACTAAGGCGTTGGTCGGAGCGGGCCTTGTGTACAATGTTAAAGCATGTTGTCCTATAAGTGCTGGCCAATGAACGACTCATGTGTGATTTATTATGACCCCGTTCGTTCTTTTTAAAACCCTAATAAAATTTTGCACCACCAAAAATCTTTATATATATATATATATATATATATATATATATATATATATATATATATATATATATATATGTATATATCTACTTACGTATCGAGCACTGTTGAAGTAAATACTGAAAATTGATACATAAAAAATTATATCTCTTTATAAAATGTTATGTGGATACATGAAATACTAATATATATATATATATATATATATATATATATATATATATATATATATATATATATATATATATATATATATATATATATATATATATATATATATATATATAACGCGTCCAAACGAGAGTGACACGTGACTTCACATTTCCGAAACAGATGACAACAGAAGCTGAAGATGAGCCGGATAGCTAAGCCCTTCTGTGCTTGAAACCGACGGTACAAATGTTGTACTAATTTTTCTGTACCAATATATATATATATATATATATATATATATTAATTTAAGTTTCTATTTTGCCATTTTTTTCTTTTTCTCTAATTTTCAATGTCTCACTCTTTCTTCCTCTCTCTCTCTCTCTCTCCCTCTCTCTCTCGATTATTCTCTTTTGTTATCTCCGTTTACTTTCTTCTGTTCTTTTTGTACGCGCACGTGTGTGAATTTTGGTCTCTGATTTCGTCTCGTTTATTTCTCTATGAATGAAATTTGAAAAATAAAATCACCAGCAATAAAAATGAAATAAAAAGCTAATTTTCTGCGTAGGTTACTTGCTATAAATATAGCTGTACTCATGTATTGAACACTGCCGACTTAACTACTGAAACACAAATATATACACAATAGATTATCTTGTAATAGGCTATATATATATGAAACAGTAATATACATATATACGCATATATACACATATATGAGACTATATATATATATATATATATATATATATATATATATATATATATATACCTATATTCATAGACACATACATGTATATATATATATGTATGTATAATTATACGTGTATATATGTATATGTGAACACATACATGTATACATACACATACACATTTTTATGTATATGTATATATATGTACATGTATATTTATGACGATGTATTCATATATGTATGCGTACGTATATCTCTATATGTATATTCATATACATATGCATATATATCGATATATACATATATGTATTCATATGTATATATATATATATATATATATATATATATATTCGTATATATACATATACTTATATATGCCTATGAATATACATTTATATGTATATATACCTTGGTAAGATTGGTAGAAATAAAATCCAGCAAAGTGCTCGATTATTATAATAACATTTTTACAAAAATTTAAATTTAAAATAAGAGTCAAATATTTATTTACATATAAAATATATAAAGCAAGTCAAAACAGTATGATACCGTCGGTTTCAAATCAACGATCTTTCAAACGAAAAAAAAAATATGATGCGGAAACGTGTCACCACGCGTGAACTCCTATTTTAACAAACAGGACTTCTCAGTTTGACTGAAGATAATCGGCGAATTTTGAAAAAATCGCTGATTTGAAACCGACGGTATCATGCTGGTTTCACTAGCTCTTCTGTAACACTATATATATATATATATATATATATATATATATATATATATATATAAAATAAAAATAAATTAATAAATTAATAAGCAAGTAAATAAAAGAATAAATATATATATATATATATATATATATATATATATATATATATATATATACATATGTAAATTAATAGATATGACCAAAAATTAAAACAATAAATACAGCTCTTCAGTAATAATAAGACACAGCCTCCTGAATACGGTCGCAAGACCGAAAGCGCTCGAGAAATGGCCCAAGATACAACGTTAGGCGCCATAATCCACCAATTGACACCGGAAAACCGACAAATTGCTCGCCGCGTCGAGAAATTAACCAGAAAGATAGCAAAGAAAGAAAATTCCGTGGTCTTCAATAACACATGTACAATAAATGACTTGCTGCCGAAATATACATATATATATATATATATACATATATATATATATATATATATATATATATATATATATATATATATTTTTATATATATATATATTTTTATATATATATATTTATTTTTTTATATAGTTTTAATGGTTGAGAAACTTCCGAGACTATATATATATATATATATATATATATATATATATAAATGTGTATATATTTATTAATATATTTTTTACATACATATATGTATATGACGATTTGTCTGACTGCCTACGCCAATCGACACATGATATGGCCATAAATTCATGAAAAATGTAACCTTGCTTTAAAAGTCAAGATTAAATATACATAAAACATGCGTTCTCTCTTGAAACAGAATTCGGCATTAAATGAAAACAAAATCTGTTTAAGTTATGTAAGATTTGATCTAAAAAATAATTCCTTCCTGTAAAAAAATGATTTCCCATTTATTAAATGTGATTTAATACATTCTAGATATTCTGGTTATTCTGGTTATTCTGATATTCTGGTTATTCTGATCATTCTGATATTCTGAGCATTCTGATATTCTGCTTATTCTGATATTCTGATATTCTGGTTATTCTGTTATTCTGCTATTCTGATATTCTGGTTATTCTGATATTCTGGTTATTCTGATCATTCTGATATTCTGATCATTCTGATATTCTGCTTTTTCTGATATTCTGATATTCTGGTTATTCTGTTATTCTACTATTCTGATATTCTGGTTATTCTGATATTCTGGTTATTCTGATCATTCTGATATTCTGATCATTATGATATTCTGATATACTGGTTATTCTGATATTCTGGTTATTCTGATATTCTAATATACTGGTTTTTCTGACTATTCTGATATTCTGGTTATTCTGACTATTCTGACTATTCTGATCATTCTGATCATTCTGACATGATGATATTCTGGTTATTCTGGTTATTCTAATATTCTGGTTATTCTGATATACTGGTTATTCTGATGATTCTTATATTCTGATATTCTGGTTATTCTGATATTCTGGTATTCTAGTTATTCTAGAATATGAATCACACTGTGTTAATTGACGTGTACGTCTTTGTCAAATGAGACAAAATAAAAATGCCCAAGGAGAGTTAATCAAAATAAACTATACATTATTTGTATTCACATAGCTCTCTATTTATATACGGCAAAATTCGACGTTATTCATCAACATAGTCTTCTTCTAAGGGGATGCACTGATTCATACGCTTCTATAACAATTCACTGCCTTTTTTGTAGAACGATTTGTCTTTGGCCTCAAAATACGCCTCAGTTACCGATATCACTTGTTCATTGGAGCCAAATTTTGTCCCCTGATAAATGCTTTTGAAGTCCGCAAACAGCCAGTAGTCGTTGGGGCCATATCTGTAAAATAGCGTGAGCGCAGAAGCAATTCGAAGTGCAATCAATGTAGTTTGACCATCGGTTCGATCGACTTGTAACACGGTGCATTGTCTTGGTGAAAGAGCACTTTTTTCTTTTTCATTTGTAGTCGTTGTTTGGTGATTTCTTCTTTCAAACATACCAATAATGCTATATGCCATTCGATAGTGATGGTTCTTCTTTTCTCTAGGTAATTGATCAACATAATACATTGCACATCTCAAAATACGGAGGCCAAAACCTTGCCTGCTGATGTTTGTGTCATTGGCCATTTGGGAGGGATTTCATCCGCTGCTGCTAACTCAGCTGACTGCCAATTTTACCCCGGACTGAAGTGGTAGATCCAGGGTTCATCCATTGTCACATATTGACGCAAAACACCTTCCTGTTGCGTTGAAACAGTTACAATCGACGCGTTGTTGTTTTTGATCGACTGTGAGCAAATGCGGCACCCACTTTAGAACACAGCTTTCTCATTGACAAATGTTTATGCAAAATGATGAATACATTGCCTTCTGATATCTTCAACCTCTCTGCTATCTCACACAACTTCGATTTACGATCAGTTACGTGTTTGACACTAAACCATACAGCGTTTTTTTCGGTTGGCATAATCTCTAAGAGTGAATTATTATGTATTGAGAAGTCTTTCGAGATAAACCCTCATAAACCTTGCCTTCCTTTTTTTGGGAAACGGGTTTGTTTAATTGCGAATAGAGCGCTCTTTTTTTACGACCTTCCGGTATTGTGACACGTCTTCCTGTCACGGAAAGAAAGTAAATAAAGCGGATTCACAAAAAGTATTTGATTTACAAAAAGAAAAAAAAAAAATGATGTATTGCACTTTGTAAACCTGCCGGCAGAAAAAAATGAATTAACACCATGAATACTTCTAGGGAGCTTAAGCTGTGCTATTTTAATTGTGTTTGTAAACGACTATTAAATTGAATGCATTTATTTTAATCTTCTATCATCAATCCTCTGTCACTTACACTTCTTTAGGTGTTATTTATTTATACTGTTTATACATCATAACATATATATATATATATATATATATATATATATATATATATATATATATATATATATAATGAAATTAAAATGGAATAAGCGGAAGACTTAAAAAGCTCAACGTTTCGCCCAAATGTTATATGGGCTTTGTCAAGAGCGAACGAAAAAATGCATATAATATTTTGGCGAAACGTTGAGCTTTTTAAGTCTTCCACTTATTCCATTTTAATTTCATATCGTCGGATTATTTTATCCTTTAATCTATTCATATATATATATATATATATATATATATATATATATATATATATATATATATATATATATATATATATAAATATATATATATATATATATAAATAAATATATATATATATATATATATATATATATATATATATATATATATATATGTTTTAGTAAAGAGTTCCACTGTATAGAATGCATTTGAATTTTGTGGACTTTTTTTCAAATGTTTTCCAGGACCACCGCCGATTTTAGGCTACTCGAGCGTTCAGCATCATTTGTGTCTGTACAACCACGTTTGAAATTAGAATACACACTTTTAACCATCGTCTCTTACGACGGAACAGAGTCCAAATAAAACTTATCAAGCCACTGCTTTGCTCGAACAGTATTTTTTCACATCAGAAACCAATGTTTTATCAACACACGAAATTCAGATTTTTCTATTGTTTCGAAAATTTGTAACAATAGCTTCATTAAATAAGTGTAATTTTTAAACTCATAATCCGATTGGATTCAAATTTAAACACGTGCCATTTGAAGGTTACTATGTGTCAGGGCCGGAACTTATTGAGTGATATGTTATGTATATACTTGAATGTACAGGATTCACCCCTTGACTAATTAATCAATCATTATGAATTTTGGAACATCTTCTAGGCGTGAGGGGTAGTAATGTGGGCTATCTAAAGTTGAATTTAGTTTCATGTAAAAGAAGTTAAAAAAAAGAAAGGAGGACCTTCCTAAAAATTGATACCTCCGATTTTTGTGAAATTTTAACAATAATTATTAGACATAAATTAAATATTCCCCAAATTTCGTTTTCGTTGATGTATTTAAAGGGTAAAACTAGTGACATAATTATAATTTATTAGTAAGATTGTTAGCGAGCAAAATAGCGTAAATACATGTGGAAATCTGAAGAAAACAATCATGAATGTATATTTGCGAATACTAATTTGTTATAGGTTTAAAAGCAATTAATTATATAAATTGAGAAATGCCTATAGTGTTTACGGCGGTTTTTGTAGTAGTATATAAAGAAGCTGGCAGACTAAGTAAATAAATAGTGACATTTTTAGTGGCATCGATACAGTTTAGTACGGTCTGTCGTTGCTCGTACTTATCTTCCTCCCACCACAGGAAGATGTGACACAAGCCGCACAAAAGGAAGCGGACTATGACTCATAAAAATGCCTAAATAGCCCGTCGGCATTTTCCGTTCGTGGACCTTCAGACAATTTGCAATAACAAACTAACATCTTTTCAAAAGCGCTTGAAAGTAAAGTCTGGGAGGGTAGACTTTCTAGAACCGCACAGAACGACACCTCAGCCCGACAGACGAACGGCCGCCTAGCTTTAAAAAAGATGGCACAGATTCTGATTGTCGAGGATCGTGAATGTATCCTCGAAGGAACAGCCTAGCCTTTGTGTCTGAATTCTTATTAATATACTGTTTTCAAACGAATTGAACATGGCAATAAAAACAAAGCAAGAATGGCCGTGTCACCCAAGTGCCCCAATTACGGTAACCTGTGGCTTCAAAGACTAGGTTACAGAACATCGAGAATTGTAACGAAGGAACACGAAGATTATTGTTCGTATGAAGCGAAGTGTAATTCGTAACAGATGATTGGAAGAATGAAACCGGACAATCGGTTGATAAATACACACTTTAAAAACAATTCACATAACAACATATGCACATCGTAAGTGTTTTGAAGTATTTTAGCAGACAAGATCGCAGACATTGATACGCCATTAGCATTGCTAACAAACGTTTAATAGTTCGAGAATGTATATAAAACATTCATCATTCGTTTCTTCTTCATACACAAGACTGTTGTTTATATGCCTGAAAAAAAAAAGAGTTAAATTAAAAATTCATAATACGACATGATAAAAAATAAGACCCGCTTTTTCAGAATCATAATACAGGATGATGTTAAAAGCTGCTTGAATTAAGGAGTGTTTTGTTGATCTAAAAGTGTATAAAATTGACCATAAACTACGAAATAATTTGGTATTGGACTTCGCTATATATATATATATATATATATATATATATATATATATATATATATATATATATATATATATATATATAATAAAGAGAATATTTAAGAAAAAAAATTTTTTGAAGCCTGAACAACGCAGAATTTTTTTTTTTTAAATAAATTATTTATTATCTTAAAACCCTTTTTTTTTCGTTTAAACTTGAGTACTTTCGGTACTAGATACCTTCTTCGGAAGTATAGTCATTTTCTTTTTCTCTTCTATTTTTTTCTTCCTAAATAATTTATTAAAAAAAACAAATTTCTGCGTTGTTCAGGCTTCTAAAAATATTTTTTTTTAAATTCTTTTTATTATTGTGATTTCATCAACGCTTCAATGTGCGACCTCTCGAAATATATATATATATATATATATATATATATATATATATATATATATATATATATATATATATATATATATATAGCGAAGTCCAATACCAAATTATTTCGTTGTTTAAGGTAAATTTTATACACTTTTAGATCAACAAAAATCTCAGGTTCATATTATATTCCAATAACCATGTTTTTATTTTATTATTTTTATTTTTTCACATTTCCGAAAAACATAACATTTCTGTGAGATATATTTTTACGGTCCGTTTCATTTGTCTTGTGCCAAACAACATGTTTATGTCAATATCGTCTCTGCAACATTACAAAATCATCAGAAAAAATTCATAAAGAGTAAAAAGTTATTGGATTAAAGTGTCTTGAAAAAACCTACACCATACAGTACTTCATTTTTGGGTGAAAGCAAACAAAACACAAAGAAAAGAGCACATGGAGAAACCCACTAATACGCCATTTTAAATGTTTTTTTTTAAATTTGAAAAAATGAAAATAAAAATAATAAAATAAAAACATGTTTATTTGAATATGATATGAACCTGACTTATATTTGCTCTGTTGTCACTAATTGACAATCATCGAGCTGAATCTTTTAAGGAGACTGCAAAGTAAAAAGGCACTGATAGTATATGCTGTTATTAATAATTATATATGTATATATATATATATATATATATATATATATATATATATATATATATATATATATATATATATATATATATATATATATATATATTATTTCATGTATCCACATAAAATGTTATAAGGAGGAATACTTTTTCATGTATCAATTTTCAATATTTACTTACACAGTGCGCGATACGTGAGTAGAGCTAGGCCACCCTATAGAAAACGGAACAATAGAATAGAAAATAGGAAGTAAAATCAACCGAACCTTTCTTTGTGAGAAGCCCAACGATTGGCTAAGAGAACAACAAAGAATCTGATTGGTTAACTAGCTAGAAGTGTATATAAAAACAGCTGGCAAAACTAACTCCATGCACATTAGCCTGACGAGTCCCTCAGGGGATGAAACGCGGAAGCCTCTGTGTAGCTTAATTGCCATAAATATATTTTCATAACTTACTATATATATATATATATATATATATATATATATATATATATATATAAAAGTTATGAAACTAAAATAGAATGCATACTTTTAGAAATTTGAATGTGAAGTGATTAAAGCTCAATATACGTGACAGAGCTATTATATAGATAAATAAAAGAATAGAAAAAAACATTTTCTTCAGCGGACATTTTGTCACTGGACATATTTTAATCGGGCATCTTTTACATTTGATAACCTTCTCACACTCTCATCTACTTTTTATAACTTTTTCAAATTTTTCAAATTATGATTTTTGGTTATTCCTCAGCAACTTATCTATCTATGTAATTCCTCTTATGATAAGATACCATTCTTTGAAAAGTCTGGCTTAAGAAAATAAAAAATAAACATGCCTTTATTGAATACACCTTGTATTGAACAACTGAAAATAAAATAGATTTGTCATTCTTATATTTTTTCTTTTTTCATCTCTCTCTCTCTCTCTCTCTCTCTATCTATCTCTCTCTCTATATATATACATATATATACATACATACATACTTATATATATACACATACACAGATACATATATATATATGTATAATTAATGCAAAGTAATATATAAATATTTTTGTTTTTTATGTATTTTTTCATATATATATGTGTGTGTTAATATATATTTTTATATGTATATTTTATATATATATATATATTCTTATTAGTTAACGTTAGTAAGAAAATAAAATAATGTTGTTTTGCTGTCTTTTTTCAAACGAAACATAGTCGTAAGAATTCAAAAAGTGTGGTGCGATTATGACATGAAAAGAAGGTTTTTTTTCGAAACGAACTATAGTCGTTAGAATTCAAAACGTATGATGTGTTTATGAAATGGAATGAATATCTAAAAAAAATAATGTTATTTTATTTTATTTTAATTTAATATCGATGTTATGGACGAAGTTATGTTGGGTATGTGATGTAAAATAGCTAGCGTAGATCTAAATTCAAATTCTGTTCGATTAGTATTAACTTGCTGATTAAAGATATTATATTGTAGAAACCGTTACGTTGTTTAATTGTGTTAGCGTTTATAATGATTATTGATCCAAATAGTGTTCGCCGAGATTCATTTAAAAGAGTCACCACTTATCAAGGCTCAAAGGCCACTCGAAAATAAAGATTAATGAGTTTGTCATGTAGACAGTGAGACAATACCGTAAGGATTCGTAACGATGGTCGAAACTGGACAAAATTTGATTATTTAAGGAGACGGTTCTACAAGAATGTGTTAATATTGGACTTTAAAACAACTATGTTTTAGTCAGCTGGGAAGAAGCACCGTAGTATTGTGTTCCACAGACAGATAGTTCTAGGAGAGAAACTTTGCTCATGGAAGCTCCGTTTAGTTTTAAGTACACACAGAGAGAAAGGGAAATTATTGACAGTGGTTGTAGCTAGACGAGTTTGAAACTGATGTATAGTTAGCTTATGTGTTATAGAACATCAGAAATTTAGAACATAGATATTAAGACAAAAACAGTAAAAGAGAAACAGTCTACTTGATGACGGTTTCCGGTTTTGAAATCGGAAGTATACGATTGGTGTTTATCAAAAAACTGTTACCCATCATATTTTAGGTATGATGTTTTTGGGGGTCAATTAATAATTTGTTTTCACCATTTTTTAAAATTATTAGCACATAAAAACATCAAACTGTTTTTATAATTGGATATTTTTATTTATTTTATCACAAATAATAAACTACAACTTTTTTGCATAGAATTCAATACAATATGGGAACCTATAATTATAAATAATAGATAAGTAGTGATCTATAGTGATAAGTAGTTAGATCAAAAACAAGAATAGGTTTAAGGCTCCCAAAAATATATACTAGAATTGTCCGCAACGACCCGTGGCGCAGTGGATATAGGACTAAGTGACAGTCATCTTAAGGGTGAAGGTTCAATCCTCAGTGCGGGCGATATGAAGAATTGCGAATTACTGAAGACTTCTCATGAACGAGAGCATGCTACCACCGTGGATTTAATAAAGGGTTCTGTTCGAAATTCCATCCGGGGACCCGGGTTCGACAGAAAGATTCCCGGTTTCGACAGAAAGATTCCCGAGTTCGACAAGGTATACCTGAAGAATGTCGGAGGTTACATCGGCCGAAACGTTGTGATAAAAACACCCAAGATTAGAACAGTAGTCCAAATATACTAAAATTCTACAAATTATCAACCTTCATCTAAAAAATTCCGAAACATAAAAACTTTTTAATAATTGGAAATAGTTAATAAACTAGTAGAAAGAAACTTTTTAAAAAATATATAAACAAAAAACATTCCAATTATAGAAAAAAAACAACACTTTTTTTTTATATAATTGGAATGTTTTTTGTTAATATATTTTTAAAAAAGTTTCTTTCTACTAGTTTATTAACTATTTTTTTATAATTGAAAACGAGTTTTTGTTGTGAATGTTTTAGAGAGGGGGAACCATAGATTCGAGCTCAGTCGAGCACCTACCATGAAAATAACGATAGAGTAGAGAAAGACTAGCAACATCTCTTCTGTGAGAAAGAGGACATCCCTCACTTTTAGGTAGAATAATTTCTAAAAAATTTCTCGTTTCAGGTTAAATGATTCTTCAAATAAATTGGATTCTCTTGAAACTTTCTTCCAATAACGAGCAAAGTGTACACGACATTGCTTTTTAACGTGACATTAATAGATTTCGTCATTCCATTCTTGTTTGTGTTACTCGATATTCGACACTGACAGACCATTCACCTCGTATTAAAATCAGCAAAATCAGCAAAGAAGTGCAAAAAAAGCTCCTATTATATCGACTTTAATTATGAATAAGCTTCGACGTCTCCATTAGTGTCTACAGTTCTTGTTAATCTGATTATGGCTCTCGATATATAAATAAATAAAAAAATACTTAATAATTAACAATTACTGAATTTCGAAAGTTTCATTTATTGAATCATTAAAACGAATGTTCGTTTATTAATTAAACAATTAAGTAATTGGTCGAGGCAAGATGGCGGTATAGAATTGATAAAGAAGGTTCGAATTACAGATGTGGCCACCATTGAATATGCAGCATTTATGCTACGTGGAATTGATACGAAATCAGAGTATCCCCGCGCTCCTTACGCCAAACATTTGAATAAGTTGACAAATATGTGTCGTTACTGGGATGTCACGATGGTTGAGCGAGAGAGGGTAAGAGTCATAGACAGAAACTTTTTAAGAGATGGATGACTTAGTGATTACATTGCAAATTACGATTAATTAGAACAATCGAAATGGATTTCCTTTAAAAAATAACTTAATCTTCATATGAAGGAATATGTTAACGTTTTTGTGTGTGATTAAAATATAAGGCTTCAGAGAAACACACGTTGATTAACTCAGTTTATATACTACTACTACTACTACTACTACTACTACTACTACTACTACTACTACTACTACTAATAATAATAGCGCAACAATATAGACATTCTGTGGGAGCTGCAATCCCACACTTACAATCCCTTTTCGCAGACTTTCCGTTGCCCTCGCGGTGAGGTGAGTACAATCGTAGCAGCTCTGCAATGAAAATGGCAGCTTGCATAACACAGCCATGTTGTTTGTAATCGGAGTCGTTGAGTGCGATCCGAGATGTCAACTTAAATATCAACGTTGAGGTAAACGGCTGCCGGGGGGTTAAAGATCAAATCAACTGTCATCCAAGATCTGTTGAAACTCAGAACAATGACAACTGTATTCTATGTATCTCTCTCCCTCCCTCCCTCCCCCCTCTCTCTCCCTGTCTCCATCTATATATCTCGCTTTTATATAGCGATAGAGATTGAAACCAGTTCGATGTTAGACACAGCAGCCCAACTAAAATTCGGGGTTTAAATATGTTTTCTTCGGCATTAATAAGTTTATCTTTTTTATATATAAAGTGAAATGCGTTGTTCCCTCGTTACAAGCCTTGATTTCCAGAAGCCGACGGTCCCAGCAGATGATTCATTCTAAGGAGAGAATTAATGAACCCAGCCTGATGACGCCTGTTGACGCCGCCCTGCTAACCGACAAAGTACTCGTCCGGGTCTAATTAACCCTTTCATTAAAGAGGTGTGCCAATCGTTGCCACTCGGGGAGCTGGGTACGTGTCAGGACTCTAACTGTCCTTTCCAAACACGTCCCCACGGCATGGAGCACTGAGTCCACACTCCCCAAGGAAGCGATAGTACTACATTTGGATGCCGTTCCAGGACAGGAAATCGGTCGTACTACTACTACTACTACTACTACTACTACTACTACTACTACTACTACTACTACTACTACTACTTTCAAGTCTTGCCGTTGCCGTTGCCGTTGCTGTCCTCTATCAATACCATAGTTTTTTTTCTAAAGTAATTAAGTCGGTCATTTTGGCCATGGAATAAAAATTTAAAACATTTGTACTTACACGTTTTGTATCGTTTAACTGAACTCAAGTTTCGGCTGTTGAAATCTTCGACCTTCTTCGGTAGCATTGTATCGGAAGAATGTCGAGTCATACGAAAAACTCCTAAAATGGTACTTGATGCCTCCTTGCTAAACACTCAGCATTATAAGGTGGATATCAAGGGTAAGTGGAGCAATCCTGGGGAAGGAGTGGCGCCCTTTCCCTACATCTCGATGTAGTAGCTAATGAAAAGGGAGCCTTCGGGTCGCCTTCAACTACGGTCAACCACTTTACATTTTTTACGCATCTACATAAGAGACTCTGTTGGGCCATCCGCCATACCGTCTGTCTGTCACGTTTAACTTTGAAATAAGCATTTTCATCACTAATTACACAGATTGGACGGACGCATCTTATAAATAGCCGTTTTTGGTCTATTTCGTGTAATATTTTCAAATAATCCCAAGAAGTTACGGTGTTTATAAGATAGTGCTCAATAACAAGTAGAGTCGTATTTTAGTATACATTTTTTATTTTGTACAATCATTTTTAGCTACACATGTGCATACATAATTCAGCTAAGACCTTATTGACAGTCTAGCTTCTTCAGGCCACCGACGGAGAAGATTTTGAAAAGGCAAACCTTCATCTTTTCAGAATCTTTGTCAGTGACTTGAGAAGCTAGACGTTGAATAAAGTCGTAGCTGAAACATGTATTTACATGTGTAGCCAAAAATATTTATATAAAACGTTTTCAAATAGTATTTCATTTTTTTTATTGATTGGTTTTATTGATGGCCTTCGAGTTCTGCGTTGCTCTGGCTTTTTAAACTTACAGATTTCTATTCAAATTTACACAACGCTTTTGAAGAGGAAACATCTCTCTCTCTCTCTCTCTCTCTCTATATATATATATATATATATATGTATATACACACACACACACACACACACACAAACACACACACACACATATATATATATATATATATATATATATATATATATATATATATATATATATATATATATATATATATATCCCTGAGAAGGAGCCGAGACGGTTCTGAAACAATTGTCGGATACTCAAACTATGTTTATTTTAATATATATATATATATATATATATATATATATATATATATATATATATATATATATATATATATATATATGAGTTAGTTCATATAATATTCCAATCACCATGTACTTATTTTATTATTTAAATTTTTATTTGTTAACATTTCCAAAGAACATAGAATTTCTGTGAGATATATTTTTTACGGTCCGTTTGATTTGTCTTGTGCCAAACAACATTTTTATGTCAATATCGTCTCTGCAACATTACAAAATCATCAGAAAAATTCACAAACAGTAAAAAGTTATTGGATTAAAGTGTCTTGAAGACACCTACACTATTCAGCGGTTCATTTCATAGAAAAGAGAAAACTGTCACGTGGGGGAACCCATTAATACGCTATATATATATATATATATATATATATATATAGTCTCGGAAGTTTCTCAACCATTAAAACTATATAAAAAAAAAAAAAACTTAAAAAAAAAAAAAACAAAAAAAACAAACTTATAGTCTCAAGTCTTCCAGTGGAAAATCACTCATGTAAGTCAATTTATTTTTTACAGTTATTATATTAGTTAGTTTCTAACACTATTTTAAGGGATCATCAGTTGTTTACCATGAAAAACTGTTTCGGGAATTTAAAAACAATATATATATATATGTATATATATATGTATATGTATATATATATATATATATATATATATATATATATATATATATATATATATATATATATATATATATATATATATATATATATATATATATATGTATATATATATATATATATATATATATATATATATATACCTTGGTAAGACTGGTAGAAAGAAGTTCAACAGAATGGTCGATTATAAATAGAACAATTAAAAAAAATTGAATTTGAAAATAAGAGATCATCATCAGCATCCTCCTCCTCCTCATCATCATCAGCAGCATCAGCATCATCGTCGTCGTCATCATCATCATCATCATCAGCAGCATCATCGTCGTCGTCGTCGTCATCATCATCATCATCATCATCATCATCATCATCATCATCATCATACTCATCATCATCATCATCATCATCATTATTATTAATTCGTCTCCTATTTTATTTAATTTATTTTGTTCAATTTCTAACTTTCATAACTTTATGACAAACACGCTGAACTAACGCCCTTAAAAGAAAAAATGGAAATAGAAATAAACAGATAAATAAAGATAACATGTACGTTTATTACAAAGTGTCATCTCCCAATATTTCAAACAGGACTTCTAAACTGACTGAGGATAGTCGACGAAATTTGAACACTTGCTGACTTGAAACTGACGGTATCATGTTGTTTTGACTTGATCTTCTGTAACATCATATATAAATGAATAAATCAATAAATATATATATATATATATATATACACACATACATACATATATATATATATATATATATATATATATATATATATATATATATATATATATATATATATATATATATATATATATATTCCCCTCCTATGCTATTAACATATCAACCGGTGACTCTTTCTGTCAGTGGATGTTTCTCTACAACGAGCTGTTTGATTCTTTTCTTTGACTTTCTGTAAGACGTGTTGCTAAATGCGCTGATGAAGACACATTTTGGATTAGCTTTATTAATTTATAAAATAAAATAAAGTATTTCCAAAATGTTTTGGAAACGATCGTACGCCATACTGGATTTGATATTCTAATTCTTGGAACAATTGTAATGTTTTAATTCATTGAATGTTTATATATATATAAACAGTTTTTCATGGTAAACAACTGATGATCCCTTAAATAATGTTAGAAGCAAACTAATATAACTGAAAAAGAGTGATTTTCCACTGAACGACTTAAGTTTTTTTTGTTTTTTTTAAATATAGCTTTAATGGTTGAGAAACTTCCAAGACTATATATATATAATTATTTATAAATATGTTTACACATTAATCCATATGGAAATGTGTTTAATTCCAAACCTGCAATCATTAGTATGGGAGGAGACAATCACTGCCGGTCACACGGTTCGAACCCAATACGAAAGTCATATTGACTCAGTAGTCGGAGCGTGTACCGATGTGTCCACCACGCATTGTCGTAGAAATGGGAGAGTGAATTAACGTCTAAATGGCCAATTCAGCGGACATATTAGCAAGAGAACTAAATAGGTGGGGCCTAGAGTATTGCATTACGCTATAAATAACGGCTTCTTGTTAACTCACTTAAAGTGCTCAATCTTCATATATATTAAGTAAAACCGACACTCACTGGTGTTCACGCTTGTGATTGTTTGATCTAAAACTTCTAATCGTTTCAAATCATGTTGCACAATGTCCCTTTGTTGACCAGTATACTACATAGTTTTATTCCCGACTAGTGTACACCTTCCGTCATAAATGACTGAAA
>OY744517.1:36237149-36252149 GCA_963556195.1 Sepiola atlantica
CACTAACGTTTAAAACATCTTCGGCGATGTCCAATGGGCGCCTTATTTTCCACGCTCAAGTCTCCGGAACGAAAATTTGTAAACCAATTTCATACTGTTATGACATCTGAGCCATAAATACTGCATATTTTTTACAGTGTCTACACCACCATTTTAGTGTTTACACTCCCACGACATCACGTGTCGAATATATAGGCGTTTAAGTGCAGTAAAAGTAAAAACCTGAACTATAACTGTCTTTATTAAAAGACAATTATTTAAATTTAATTGTAAACATACCCCCATATTTCTTTTTCTCTTTCTTCCTTCCTCTCTCTCTCTCTCTCTCTCTCTCTCTCTCTAAATGCCTGTCTGTGTATATGTGTATATTCCCTATAGAAAGAAAGGTTAGAGAATCTACATTAAAACTATAACTGTCTTTATTAATAGACATTTAAAACAAATCAATTGTAAATCTACCCTCTCTTTCTCATTCTCATTCTCTTTCTCTCTCTCTCTCTCTTTTTCTCTCTCTCTAAATGCCTGTCTGTGTATATGTGTGTTTTCCCTATAGAAAGAAAGGTTAGAGAATCTACATTAAAGCTATAACTCTATTAAAAAACATTTTTTTAATTGAACTGTAAATCTACCCTCTATTTCTCATTCTCTTTCTCTCTCTCTCTCTCTCTCTCTCTCTCTCTAAATGCCTGTCTGTGTATATGTGTATTTTCCATATAGAAAGAAAGATTAGAGAATCTACATTAAAACTATAACTGTCTTTATTAATAGACATCTAAAAAAATAAATTGTAAATCTACCCTCTCTTTCCCATTCTCATTTTCTCTCTCTCTCTCTCTCTCTCTCTCTCTCTCTCTCTAAATGTCTTTCTGTGTATATGTGTGTTTTCCCTATAGAAAGAAAGGTTAGTAAAGCTACATAAAAATATAAAAGTATATTAATATGCACACTTTTTCGGGGAAGACAATGGAAGTGGCCACGGACCTCTAAGTGTTTCTCTAATAGAGCTATGAGAAAAGAACCCCTCTAAGAACTTCAAATATATCCTATTTTTATGAAATTTAAATCATACGTATACCATTTTCCGAAGAAGCTGGATTTTTAATAAAGTCGCAGTGAAACATGTATGCACATTTGTAGCCAATAATGTTTGTATGAATGAAAAAAGTATACTATATATATGTGTGTGTGTGTTTCTATGCGTATGCATATACACTATCAAGCCATAATCACACATGTACGAAACTTTCACTTACACGTAACTTGAAAAATGTATAAAAATAGAAATGGTTCGTGAATCTATAGTGGATTAACTCATGTATTATATCGTAATGTCGAAACCAGGCGTTGTCAATAAGTTTAAACATTTTATCACATCTAATTACTAATGTAGATATGGGATATGCATGTCTCTATTTACTTGCTTTTGCCTCCCCACGAGGGCAGAGTTACACACAATGCCGGTTTTAAATATCATGGAAATCTAGCTCCCCAAGGGGCACTCTTGATTGGGACAATAAATAACTCAATCTGGAAGGTTTCTCCTTCACTGACCGAGGACAGAAATAATGAAGTGTAGTATCAGAACAGACAGTGCGATTTGTTCTGAGCCAAAAGACCACAAAACACCCCAAAACACCCCAAAACACCTCAAAAGCCCCCAAAGGCCCCCAAAGTTACCGTACTAATGTACTATTGTATTATCTTTCAATGCTCAATTCAGATGGGTAGGGTAAGTATATGTTCTATCGTCATGAGACACTCCTCCCTAAAATTACCTTCTCTTAAAGCGTTGTATAGTATGTGTTCATTTGTCATGATAGCATCGTCCGAGGCATTGCCCCTTCTTTTTGTGGGAGGGGTAGAGTAGTATCTATTCTATTGTCATGAAACACTCCTCCAAAGCATTACCTCCCCTTTGGGGTAGTGTAGATATACACATATATCTAACTTAATATAAGTAATTGTGCACTCCAATTATTTATCCTATGTTACTAAATTTCATATACACATACACACACACACACACACACACACGCACACACATATATATATATGTGTGTGTATATGTATATATGTATATATGTATATGTATGTGTACATATATATATATATATATATATATATATATATATATATATATATATATATATATATATATATATATATATATATATATATATATATATATATATATATATATATATATATATATGTATATATACAGGGTCGGGCAGATAAATTGGAACTAATTTAAAATGCTAATATCTTTTTTTATTTTTGATCATATGATTACGGTTTTTTTACTAAGGATCCTTAAACACTTTATTGCAAGATAGCATAATTATATTTACTCAAATTTGTTTTAATATGGTGGAATTAGCACGAAGAATAACTATATGCGAAATGAGACACGCCGGGAGTTATCCTTCGGACATTGTTAAGAGCACTGGCTATGCAAAAACGACTGTCTATCGGGTTTTGGCTTATTTCGATGCCGAGTGTAAGGTTGAGAGAAGTTGGCACAGTACTCGTAGTGATCGAAAGGGCACAAAAACTTTCCTGGTGGGACTAAAAATGTCGATAAAGGCAGACCCAAGTCAGTCGATGTCGAAACTGGCAAAAATCGCAATGTGAGTCGCAGAACTATCAGCAGAGCAATCAACGAAGACCTTGGGATGAAGTCCTACGTTAGGAGACGCCGTAATCTCCTCACTGCCCGTTCAAAAGCTATCAGAGTTGAAAGATGCCCCAAGCTTATATACCATCTGAAACACAAAGGAGGACATGTGCGCATTTTTGTTGATGAGAAAAAGTTCATTGTGGATCAGGTTCCAAATCGCCAGAACACTCGAGTTATTGCCTGTGACCCTTCGGAAGTTCCTCCTGTGATGCAGAGCAAAACTACTGCTTCTGTGATTGTTTTTGCAGCCGTGGTAAGTGATGGAAAGGTGATGCCTCCTCATTTCATCGAAACGGGTCTTAAAATCAACACAGCGGAGTATTTGAACATTCTTAATAATGTTTTATTGCCTTGGATCCGTAGAAACTACGATCCTACGAAAGTCATGCTCATCCAATACTCGGCACCAGCGCATTGATTAAAGAAAGTCCAAGATTTCATGAAGGAGAATCTTCCCTTGTTTGTTCCGAAGGATATTTGGCCCAGCAGCTCTCCAGATGTAAATGTTTGCGACTATTATCTATTCGGCGTCGTCGAGGGAAAACTAATGTCAATCCACACCCAAATACAAACTCATTGAAGACAGCCATTCAACGAGCATTTCGCAATCTCGATCCCAATAAAATAAAGAGGAGCTTTTTACGGTTTCGTCAAAGAATCTCCAAAATAATTGATGCAAAGGGTGCTCATATTGAATAATTTTGTTCAATACTAGACTGTAATAATTAAATAAATAAATGTTAAAATGATATCTTTCCATATTTAATACTTTAAATTATGAATTTTGTAAAAATAAAAAAGTACCAATTTAGCTGCCCGACCCTGTATATATATATATATATATATATATATATATATATATATATATATATATATATATATATATATATATATATATATATAATTTGATTTGATTTAGGTTGCCAATATCAGGATTTTGGAATTTTAAGTGAGTTTATTGAACTTTCTATATTATTTGATTCGATTTATTTATCGTTGTAATAATTAACATAAACATTGGATACTTTTCACTTCATCGATTATTGACACATTTCGCGACTGGATAACTTTGTCAGCTCCTTCAATTTCTCGTATTTGGACTGCTATTTATAACCTGGATTAATCTTTAGTCAACCCTCTGGATGTCTATCCTGATTATTTTTTGCAAAATTGTATGACCTGGATGTATTGTATAGATTCAACAAAAAAGTATGTTTTTGGGTTGATATATTTGATGTTATGTATTTTTATGTATTTGTGTATATATTTTTATATATTTTCAAAGTTTAATTTTATTACCAGTAGTGTTATAACTGCGGTGATGGTCCTCTGAAGAGAAGAATTATCTTTGAAAACTCATGAGCAAAGGACTTTTTTTGCTTCAACTTTGAATTCTAATAAAATTTGATTGACACCTTATTTTATTACTTCATTTTATATCATAATATTAATGCTCTATCCAGTATATTGAGCTTCAGTTTTTATCCGGATGTTTCACTAATTATAAGATATTAGTTGACGCTTAGATCTTTTGTTGGATTGCTTCATATATATATATATATATATATATATATATATATATATATATATATATATATATATATATATATATATATGAAGCAATATATATATATATACAGCTATTTTTGTTTGTTATTGCTTTTACTCGCGATTGAACACCGGCGTGTCTATTATTATTTTTCGCTCTCTGAGCGTTTTTAAAGAATATGCAGAATATTGCATTCAATCATCCTTAATCGAACGCGTCATCAATTTATATATATATATATATACATATATATATATATATATATATAAATATATATATATATATATATATATATATATATATATATATATATATATATATATATATATATATTTATGAATTAATTATTTTTTATGAATTAATTAAGAGCGCAATATTTATTTATTTGGGTACAGAAAAATTAGTACAACATTCGTACCGTCGGTTTCAAGCACAGATGACAACAGAAGCTGAAGAGAGCCGGATGGCTAAGTCTTTATATGCTTTTTCTGTACCAATTTCTGTATATATATATATATATATATATATATATATATATATATATATATAATAAATACGTGTTATTGTTTATTATCTATGTATTTATACGTTTCGTCCTTAAATCGGGACTCATCAGCATAGAGATATAATTATTCACTACCGGTCATGCGATTCGAAACCCCGGATTACGTGTATTTTACAACTAAAATCCGACGCCCTAACCACACGGCCAATTTTAAATAGCGAATAAACTGTGATAATATCAACACGTTATCGGTCGCTATAACGTCTAAAGCGTTCTACTTTTTTTAGGAAAGAACGATGCATTTAAAGCTAGTGACGTAATGCTGTGTTAATACTACACATACAGTGCTCTACTTTTTCGAGGAGCGACAAATATAAATATTTGTTATTGTTTATTATCTATGTACGTATACGTTTCGTCCTTAAACCGGGACTCATCAGCATAGAGGTATGACTATTCACTATCGGTCATGCGATTCGAAATCCCGAATTACGAGTATTTTACAACTCAAATCACCATTAAATTATATAAAAAGATATAATGTTTTATGTATCAATTTTCAGTATTTACTTCAACAGTGCTCGATATGTAAGTAGAGCTAAGTAGTAAGTTATGAAAATATATTTATGGCAATTAAGCTACACAGATGTATTTTAGTCTGAAGATTCCTCACGGGGATAACACGCGAGAGCCTATGTGTAACTTTATTGCCATAAATATATTTTCATAACTTACTTTATATATATATATATATATATTTATATATATATTAATTTATATATATATTTATTTATATATATATATTTATATATATACATATATATTTATATCTATGTATATATATATTTATATCTATATATATATTTATATATATATTTATATCTATATATATATATAGATATTTGTATATATATATTTATGAATATATATATATATTTATATCTTTATATTAATATCTAGACAATATTAATATCTATACATATATATTTATATTTCTCTCTATATATTTCAATATATCTATTTCAATATATCTATATATATTTATATATATTTATATATATATATATATTTGTATCTATCTATCTATCTATCTATATATCTATGCATCTATATCTATCTATCTATCTATCTATCTATATATCTATCTATCTATCTATCTATCTATCTATCTATCTATCTATCTATCTATCTCTCTCTCTCTCTCTCTCTCTCTCTCTCTCTCTATATATATATATATATATATATATATATATATATATATATTAATTTTATATGTACATAGAAGTAATTCATGGACACGTGTTTCTGGCTCACAACCGTCATCAGCATGGCTAACATAGACAAGGATCGAATCTTTGATATATATGTCTATGGTCCAGCGTCATTATATCTATCTATCTATCTATCTATCTATCTATCTATCTATCTATCTATCTATCTATCTCTCTCTCTCTCTCTCTCTCTCTCTCTCTCTCTCTCTCTCTCTCTATATATATATATATATATATATATATATATATATATATGTATATATATATTATTTATCTCTCTCCCTATATTTATATCTACTTCTATATATATATTCATCTCTCTCTCTCTCTCTCTCTCTCTCTCTCTCTCTCTATATATATATATATATATATATATATATATATATATATATATTTATATCTATATAGATATATGTATATATATTTATATTTTTCTTTCTGTATATATATATATATATATATATATATACATACATATACACCCCCCACACACACACACATATATATATATATATATATATATATATATATATATATATATATATATATATATATATATATATATATATATATATATATATATATATATATATATATTAATATTTCATGTATCCACATAAAAATTTTAAGGAGATATAATTTTTCATGTATCAATTTTCAGTATTTACTTCAACAGTGCTCGATATGTAACTAGAGCTATGTAGTAAGCTATGAATATATATATATGGCAATTAAGTCACACAGAGGCTCCCGCGTTTCATCTTCCGGCTAAAATATATATATTTATATCTATATAGATATACGTATATATATTTGTATCTTTCTCTCTTTCTATCTTTCTCTCTTTCTCTCTCTCTCTCTTTCTCTCTCTCTCTCTCTATATATATATATATATATATAAGATCAAAATGGAGAGAGAGGAACCTATAAGAGTTCTGCAAAATAATTTAATATTTAACATGTCAGGAAATTCACTTGTCATGTTCTCGTGTCAGTTATGACATCTGGAAAAAATGAAATCACTTTTACCGAAGTATCTACTCGTGTTTACATGATTAATTTTACATTTAAAGAATTTCATCTTCCTTTGTTTTCAGAATTACAAAGTCATCATTGATTGATCATACTGCATAGGACTAGAAAAATACCCGTCCAGGGTAAAATTAATTTTAGGAACAGAACAGTTTTGCACCGCTTTTATACATCCTTACGAAGATTAAAATCAAAATATATATTGATACTACACTTTGTATCAAAAAATATTTGATTCAATTTTTATCAAAATCTATTACATAATTTTGATTCTCGAAAATGTTTATAATTTAAGTTTAAAAAAAAAATATAAATTGAGGGAATATTACTTATTTATAACTCAAATTCAAAGCGAATATGGTATATTTTAATTTTCAAAACGAAGGTGGCAATACTATTATTCCGTCTTATACCGTTTTAAAATACTAAAAAAAACTGAAAATGGGGGAATATTTATTAATTGATTTTTCATACCTATTGTTTAAATTTCACAAAAATCTAAGGCATTTAAAATTCATGGAAGGCTTTCACACCATTTTTACTCTTTTCGTAAAACTAAATTAAACTAAATATAGCCCACATTACGACCGTAGCCTCTAGCAGCTGTATTCCAAAATTCATGATGATCGGTTAATTAGTTTAAGAGTGAATTCTGTACATACACACGTATAAATATATACACATTTATATAGAGATGAGCTACAAATATCCTTTATTTTTAATATCAATTTGATTTCAATAGTTATTGTATTTGACGTAGTATAGTACAGGACCGGCGACACAGTTATAAAAGTGTGTGTGTGTGTGGGGGGGGGGGGCTCTCCTAAAAAGTGGGGGGGGCCGGTTAAACACATGCATATATAACTTCATTATTGATGACCGTAAACTGGGGGGGGGGGGGAAGTCAAAAAGTGGGGGGGGGGCTGTAGCCCCCCTGCCCCCCCCCGGTGCCGCCGTCCATGTAGTATATGTTCATTCGTCATGAAAGTATCTTCTGAGACGTTAGCCCCTCTTTTTAGGGAAGAGGTAGTGTTGTCATCAAACACTCCTCTTAGGCATTACCTCCCCCTTGCGGATAGTGTAGATATACACATATACCTAACTTAATATATATACCTAACTTAATATATATATATATATATATATATATATATATATATATATATATATATATATATATATATATATATATATATAACTTCTTTGTAATATAGCAGGAAAAATTCCAGCAGAGTGCTTGATTAATTTAGAATTAAAATCAAAAATTAAGAGCGCAATATTTATTTATTTTGGTACAGAAAAATTAGTACAACATTCGTACCGTCGGTTTCAAGCACAGATGACAACAGAAGCTGAAGAGAGCCGGATGGCTAAGTCTTTATGTGCTTGAAACCGACGGTACGAATGTTATACTAATTTTTCTGTACCAAAATAAATATATATATATAAATCATTTGTTATTACAACATACACAAACTCCTCGACGTTAACCTTAATCCCTGCTTTTTCACTGAAACCTTTTCACCGATCGATTCAACATTTTAAAAAGTTAATAAAACTTTTTTTGAACAACCCGGAAGGTCACCATGAATCAATCCTGCCTTTTACTCTATTTTCCTTTAATATTCTTTCCGTCTTTTATTTTCCGTATTCGATTGTAATGCTATCTCCGACTTAGAAAAGATGTGTTCTTTTTATATTTCTGAATTTTTGAGAAACGCGCATATAACGTTTATCGCATTGTTCCGGGAAGTCGTTGACGATTTAAATTCAAATTCTCCGCCGTCTTTTAAAAATTTTCCTCTTTTCTTCAGTTTTTTTGTTCATTTACTTTTGACACCTGAGGATGATTCGACAAAGAATCGAAGACATTCGTGAAACCTGTGAAACCTATGGAACATTTATTAATTGTTTTGATTTTAATACAAAAAAGACCACCAGAAAAATTGAAAAGATAAAAAAGGTATAATTAAACAGACGAATTCTGTTATTTTTAACAATGTTTGCAGTTATATATATATATATATATATATATATATATATATATATATATATATATATATATATATATATATATATATATATATATATATATATATATTTATATATATATAACGATGTATCCGCGTCGTTAAAGACCACGGAGTTTTCTCTCTTCGCCATCTTTCTTGTTAATTTCTCGACGCGGCGAGCGATTCGTCGGTTTTCTGGTGTTAATTGGTGGAGTATGGCACCTAACGTTGTATCGTGGGCCATTCCTCTAGCGCTTTCGGTCTCTCAACCGTTTTCAAGAGGCTGTGTCTTATTGTTACTGACGTTATGTGACATACTTTACCAATTAACACCAGAAAACCGACGAATTGCTCGCCGCGTCGAGAAATTAACAAGAAAGATAGCGAAGAGAGAAAACTCCGTGGTCTTCAACGACGCGTGTATAAGAAATGACTTGCTGCCGAAATATACATATAACGATATATATACACATATATATATTCACACATATATGTGCATATATATATATATATATATATATATATATATATATATATATATATATATATATATGTATATATATATATATATATACATATATATATATACATATATATATATACATATATACACACACATATATATATATATATACACATATATATATATATATATATATATATATATATATATATATATATATATATATACAATATTGTTGTAGAACCGTGCTAGGGGTCACAAAGATAACAACCACAAATTGTGATAGGTTAAAATATACAATGTATTTATTCATAGCAATAGATGACCGGATTCCTACCATGCGGTAAAACATGAATAGGAATGTCCTCGATATTTAACACCTACCCACATTAGGAGTATGTGACACAAGGTCGGAAAGTGGGATTTGAAAAGCCAGCGCCCGAGAACGTGAGCGCTTTAGCCATTAAAAATTGCCTGGACAGCCCCGTCGGCATTCCCCGGTAGGGGCGCCTCAGGCAGTAAGCTATCAACTTACTCCTCCCCAAAGAGGAGAGGCAAAGCCTGGGAGGGTGGACCTCCTAGAACTGCACAGGACAGACCCATAGACCGGCGGAATCATGCCCCGAAGGCCAAGACAACACCGGTCTATAGGGTGTAGTATCCATCGGATCAGATACCACACGTGGACACTCACATGATAGGAATGTCCTCTGTTGAGTCTTTGCAACCATGGTATTTATTATAGATGGTTGCTTCCATTAGTTCTTCAATAGGGGTGATTTGTACCCCACAACACCCCCCTCCCGAGCTTTTCATTCCCCTGGAATGATCGTATAGCTCTTTTTCCTGGGATTGATCTCTATGGGATTGATCCTTTTTCTTTCTCTGGAAGATCGGCGTTGTCCGGCTGCTTGTGATGTTACCAGGTCGAACGTGTCATATATATGGTCCATTACTTCTTCTTGTTCAACAGGAGGTTGTCTGTCGTCATCAGTGACACGTTTCCGAATTTGGTTCAAATGCTTCTTGTGAGTGAATTTTGGACCTTCGATTATGTAAACCATCCGCCCGATCCTCTGCTTGGCCTTTCCTAGTTCCCACATCATACTATTATTTTTATGTACCTGGAAAAATACCTTTTCCCCAGGTAAATACCTCTTTTTAGGAACTGTAGTATTCGGCGGTTTTTTGAATATTGGTTTTGCTTCATCCAGCAATTCGAATCTCGCTTTTATTTTCGTGCAGCATCCAAGCTTTTCAGAAAAAACAATTGGAAAATTTTTTTTTAGATATTTTCTTAGTTTATCGTAAATCCACGCCATTTATGAGTTCCGTTTTAACTCGTAGTTTAGGCTTCTTGTGGCTTTTTTTTCAACAGCAAGATAAGACTTTTTTTTTTCAAGTAAATCCTTGCCCGAATCTTCGTTATTTAGTTTTTTGTCGAATGATCCCGTAACTTTCTTGAGTAATCCTGGTAGCCAGTTTGTCGTGACTGGTATAAAATCAAAATCCTTACGTTTGTTCTTTACTAAATTTCTCGTCGCCAGTGTTGTAGACCCGTGCTAGGGGTCACAAAGATAACAACCACAAATTGTGACAGGTTAAAATATACAATGTATTTATTCATAGCAATACAGTAACGCCACTAAATGTGGTAGGAGATGACCGGATTCCTACCATGCGGTAAAACATGAATAGGAATGTCCTCTGTTGAGTCGTTGCAACCATGGTATTTATTATAGATGGTTGCTTCCATTAGTTCTTCAATAGGGGTGATTTGTACCCCACAACAAATATATATCTAGATTCATAACGAGTCCGAATATAACTAAAATATTCATATAAAATCATAGAATTGCATCAGCAATTTAAATTTTAATGCATAAACTATTATCATTTCTGATTACCTAAAGAAGAAAAACACCCACCGTAGACTGTTTTTTATTATCGAGTGGATAACTTCTTTCTGATTTTATTTCAGGTGGCAGGGTAAGTCTGAGGTGATCGTTTGACTTGTTATTTGCTTTAACTGCTTGAAGAAGACAGATGGGTTTCTTGCGAATGTATGCGTATGAAAGCGGATATATCTAGATGGCTGTTATAAACAGTGTTCAACGACCCGTTAGGACGGAACTTTGACAGCCATGTTATAATTCTCATAAAGGGGCGCGTCTTAGCATTAAAGGGACTACAAGCAATATGCTGATGAATATTTTTTTTAAATTCTCATCCACAGACACATGTTCTTCATCTTTTTGTTTCCGGGAATCATCAGTGTGGAGGATGATTGTTCTGCCGGTCACACAATTCGAAACCCTCAGACCCAAGTCGACATTTTAACTTTTGTCTGAACGTCTCGAACCATGCAACCAAAACAAGAACCACGGTGAATAAACAATACATACACATTGGTCCTTATTATAGAGTGGAGAATAATATGTCTGTGCGTGTGATTCTGCATGTATGTGTGCATATGTAACATTCTATTCTCTTGTAATATATACTTCAATGTCTATTAAAATTCAATTTCCCATAGTTAAGGGCGTGTTAAATTTGTGTATACATTCCTGGCAAGTCTTTCTGGCATCATTACCAGCGGAGTCAACGTTTTACACAGTAATTACAACTAGTGCTACGGCGATGGTGCGGCACACGTACGTTCACCTTGAAAATGCGCACTCCTCGGCGAAGCATTTTCATTTCTCTTAATGACGTATTGTATTAATTAATTGCTTACAACCCTCAGCTCATTTGTACAAAATCATTTACAAACGACACATGGAAAGGTGAAATTGAATCTTGACATCTGCACAACGTGCAGCTATTATTTCTTTAAACGTTGTTAACGCCAATGATAAGTTTGAAGTCATTAATTACGAGCTGTACCCAACCGGCGTTGCCCGGGAGGCAATGAAGTCGTTTTATTTTATTATTTTTTTTCATTTTTAATTTGTTTGCACATTAAAAAAATCTTATATGGAAATAGAAATAAAATTTTAATTCAACAGGAAACAAATAATCTTATATTATTAAATTTTAAAAATATGAGTTATTCCCCTTGCTGATTTTAATTTTTTAGTTATAATTAGAAAATTGTTTTGACATTATCAGTTGTGCACATCGGACTATATAGTTTTAAAAAAAAAATAAACTACAATGAAGTACGTTATTCTAGTGCTAATAAATAAAATAAAATCCAATCAAATTTATTTGGCAAGAAAAATAGAAAAGTGCAACAAGCCATGTAAAGTGCAACAAGCCATGTAAAGTGCAACAAGCCATATAAAGAGACAGGTAGAAGATATTTACATTCATATATTGTCTGAATGTTTGTCCGGGGCCGCTTTAAACCTGGATATGGTAGTCAGTGTCATGACCTCTGACAGTTTGTTCCTAGGAGTACAGACATGGAAGAGAATGCTACCTTCCTTACATTGAATCGAAATCGACGGTGATACATCTTTTGCGGGGTCCGCGGAAAACGCGACTTGGCGCTGGAATGAAAAGCGCCCTGAAAGGTAGATTTAAATTCCCGTTGATGACGTTGTACACCAGAATCAAGTTTCCTCGCACCTTCTGTTGCTCAAGTTTTAATTGCACAGATTTAGCTTTTGAAGGCGCTCTTTGTGGGTAGACGTGAAGAGTCTCGTCGCCATCCGTGTGGTCAACCGTTGAACACGTTCCAGGTCTACGATATCTATTGGTAGATAAGGATCTGTTGCTTTGATGGCATACACAAGAATACGGCCTTACTAGAGTTATATGTATAAGTAACGGAAAGTTTCTACTGACAGGTTAAAAAGGATCTCCGGATCAGGTAGCGAACCAGCGTGACTTTGTTCGTCATCACAATACAAAGGCATGTTGGTTTAAAGGAGTTGTCCACAACCGTACAAATGTATTTCGCACTAACGATGATATTAAGTGGTTGAGGTGGAAAACTGATAGTCATGGGGGGCAGTAGATGGAGATACGATAGGAAGATAACTGCATTTATAATAACATGGTACAACAGTAACATATGAAAATTGGCTATTCAGAATCAAAGTTCACCATGGCAGCTAAAAAACTATTTAGGTCCAACTTTTCAAATCTCACAAGATAAGTTTATATGTTATATTTCGCATAATCTCTTTTTAGATTTCTGCATTAATTACAGAGCTGGATTTTTATTTTTTATTTTTATTAGTGTTGTGTATATATTTTTTATTGTGGTTGTTTGATAACAGAGTTATATAGAAACTAATTTTCATTAAATGTGGTAGAAAAGTCACTCATATACGCCAGAAAAACTAATTAAAATGTGGTGTGAATAATACAAGAAATTTTATAATATATGTATTAGTGATTCCGTATATATCACTCTAGATATATTAGACTGTTGTTTTGGTAATTTATATATATTTTTTAAATAATGTTTCTCTTTAATTTTATGGTTATACGCAACTAAGGCTTTAATAGACCCCTTAAACTCTGCATTTTATTCATTGACTCTCCTTAGTGCGGTGTGGTTTCGTATCTCTATACTTTGAAATGATTCTCTTTTCAATTTAATTCTAAATTCTATATCTTATATAATGATTATTATATGTACATTTATAAAGGAATTTTTAATATTTTTTGTTAACTTTCAACCAATTAACTATTAACACTTCTGACAGTCTTTTCCTGAACAATATTGTGCGTATATTTTACTGGCTTTACTTCATGAAGCAAGATGGCTGCTCTTTATGGGTAGCGACTTCTACGTCTCTCCTCGATTGCAAATATAATCAATGTGAGTTGTTTGTTTTTTGTTATGATTTTTGTTTTACGACGTCGCTATGTACTTATTCCTGAATGAAAATTGTTTTTGTTTCTGAGGAGTCCATAGATGAAAGATCCGGAATTGACATATATACATTGGATGTTCTTTCAGTGAACGAAACGGTCCATAAAAATGTACCGAAGTTTTTGTTTTGAAAATATGATCAGAAAAATGAATAAAATCTTGGTCACTGGAATGTAGCCTAACATTGTTTATATATATATATATATATATATATATATATATATATATATATATATATATATATATATATATAAGCGATTCCATCTCTCTTTTTAAGTGTACTTTGCGTAGCTATGTATCTGTTTAATTTATTTCGTCTTTTTTATACACCAGTATACACGATCCGTGAAAATTTTCTCACTAATATTTATATAAAAAACGGCTCAATCGGTGAAGTTAAAAGAAGAAATAAGGAACAGAACGTCTCAAACTGGAAATTAAAAAAAAAAAAACGTATCAATCGGTATAGACAGAAAAAAGGAAAATAAGAAAGAAAAAGAAAGAGAAATTAGGCGATATATATTTCTATTTGAATTTATTCCAGGCGGCGGAGTTGTTTGCTTTACTATTTGCTTTCGCCGTTCTCCTAAATACTTGAAATGGTTTCGCCTGGTACGTTTTTTTTTTACATGTGTAACAGGAGAGAAGCACGCACAC
>OY744517.1:36257149-36259649 GCA_963556195.1 Sepiola atlantica
ATGATTTCCATTTTTCAGTTTCCAATTTGACTTATTGAACTTTCCGACAACTTTCTTACTCTGTCTTTATGTCTATCCATAGATCTAACACCATTCAGTGTATTGCAGAGAGAAAATATAATAATATATCAGGATATATACATACCTAACGGAGCATTTTTCCAAATGCCAGACTATCACCTGCTATTTATAGACTCCAAACGAGTGCTCTTTTAAGGATTTTGGCCGTTCCCTTAAGTGCAATTATTTGGATTTCTTTTGCACTTGGTTTTCCGGGAATACTTTCCAGATGCTTTTTGAAATTTTTCTTCGTGAGGCCTTTAGCTCCTATTATAACTGGGATAATGTTGATGTTTTTGAGGTTCCAGTTTCTCTTCATATACATTAGGCCTTGGTATTTTGTCACCTTCTCCCTTTCTGCTCTGTTTAAGCCACTGTCATTTGGAACACTCACCTCAATCAGTGTTGCCTCTCTTTCTGCCTTATTTAATATGACTATGTCCGGTTTTACTATTGCATTTTCCAGGTAGGTAGATGTAGGAACCACATAATCAAAATGTCTGTCTGTGTGTGTGTCCGCGTGATATTTGTGTCTTATGTTCACCGAAACCGCTGGACAGAATTGCTTGAAAATTAACATGTGGACTACTGATCTCTCAGTTAAGGTCATAGGCTATATTAGAAATATATCACTTAAACGCTGGGGGTCCCGTGGGGGGGGGGGCACGACACCCTACTGAAAACTGTTTTCCTTTATATTCAAATGAAATTTAAACCATAGGCAAATGACCAAAATTATGTCTTCCCCAAATTTCAGAACATTTTTATAATATAAAGAGGGTCCCCGAGGGCACAACCCGTCACTAAAAACTGTATTCCTTTTGATTAAAATGATATATATATATATATATATATATATATATATATATATATATATATATAATTTATGTATCTATTTAAAATAAATAATATTAACTAATTTTTACCTACATACGCCAGCGTTTCAAGCTTTTCGCTCTCATCAGTGTAGAGAATGATAATCTCAAACGGTCGCAAGGTTGAGAAGTTTGCTTTATGAATATATATATATATATATATATATATATATATATATATATATATATATATATATATATATATATACGTATATATTACATAGATATATTTGCATGCTATTATATCTATCTATATATAAATAACTTCATATTAGGGAACCGAAAATTATAAAAAAAAACACAAAACAAAAATGAACTTCAACAGGATAAGGAATATGTTATAAAACTATAGATTCAAACTTGCAAGTCTGAAGTTGTTACTCCTGGTCAACGTCGAGTACCTTCGTCCGTTTTTAATAAGGGTTTCTGTAATGCATAGGTTTGTATGACCAAGAGTGGGGTGAGCTAGATAGGATGGGAGAGTGAATGAATTCTTTTTGTCCATTTATATTGTCCAACATTTTAAATGGGGTTTAATTAGGAATAATTGTTTTGACGTGAAACACGAGCCGTCCCTAATGTTCCAATATGGCTGGCAGAGCCGACTGCATTCATCGCTCTCGTCCTTAACAATTCAATAACCCATGAAACCTGATCCTAAATCATGTCAGCAACAATTAATTTACTGAATACACATCACGCACGCACGCACGCACCCACATACACACAGAAACGCACGCGCATGCGCGAATCAAAAATCAACGCTGCCATATTCCCGATTATTTAATTATCAGAATCTCTGCTCAAAATGGGCGACTCGCCGTTGCGATCAGTTTGCGAAATGTGCACCGATTATTACCAATTGTTTTACGGTCACAGCACCGTAAAAGCGAAAGCAAACAGCGAGAGAGAGAGAGAGAGAGAGAGAGAGAGAGAGAGAGAAAGAAAGAGAGAGAGAGAGTGAGGGAGGGGGGGAGAGAGAAAAATACAGAGAGAGAGAGAGAGAGAGAGAGAGAGAGAGAGGAGGTGTGGAAGGAGGAAAGGATATATAAAACGATAAATAATTAATGAGTTTCTTTCTCTATTATTATTATATTAACCCCTTCGTATCTATCTCTAACTGATTTATTTGGCCAATGAAACACTTAGACCTCTATATTTACGTACTTTGTTTTGTGTTGATTCGACTACTGAAAACCAACTTTTGCATATTCACTTATAATATAACGAGCACCTTCTCTGTCTGTCTGTCTGTCCGTCGGCGAGAATTTTTGTAAACGTAACAGGGGGAGGGTAACTCTTAATTAATTAATTTTCAAGTGGGCACGAATTTTTGTAAACCTAAGAATTACATTGGGAACCTACTAATTACTTGATTTACATTAAATAACATATAAAGTATAAACAAATTTGACGACGAGATTGCGATTCGAACACACAATGTCTTCAGTATGTTAGTTAAAATATTACTCTGTCAAGTAGTATATATAGTGCTACAAAAAACTGTCACAAACAACAGGCGTTTTTTTTCTCCAATTTACATAATTAATTTCTTTTAAACTTCT
>OY744517.1:36264649-36279649 GCA_963556195.1 Sepiola atlantica
AAGCGACAGCTACTGTCACCATTATTTCGCGATTTTGCACCAGCAATTACGAGTTTCTCGGTATATCTAAATGAATACATGCGAAAGTTTGGCATGCACAACTGATTTTTTTTGTAAATGTTTACATTTAGAGGTGCATATATATATATATATATATATATATATATATATATATATATATATATATATATATTTGTAAGTAACGGATAAATTTTATTAGACAGACGAACAGCACAGGTAAAGAATTTTTTTTTTGTGTCTTAAATAACTAATATAAGTTAGCAAAACATTTATATGGAACAAAACGTAGATTTAGTATAAGGAACGTTTATGTTTTTGTCTTTTAAGGGAAGTGGGGTCTGATCAACTCTGCTGGGAAGCCATGAAATTAAATACTGTCTTGTTTTTAAATTCCCGAAACAGTTTTTCATGGTAAACAACTGATGATCCCTTAAAATAGTGTTAGAAACTAACTAATATAATAACTGTAAAAAATAAATTGACTTACATGAGTGATTTTCCACTGGAAGACTTGAGACTATAAGTTTTTTGTTTTTTTTATATATATATATTTTTTTGTATATAGTTTTAATGGTTCAGAAACTTCCGAGACTATATATATATATATATATATATATATATATATATATATATATATATATATATATATTCTTATTTATTTATTTTTTATGAACCGATCATTATGAATTTAAGAATATATATTTCGGCAACCCGGTGAGTAACATGGGCACATTACATTTTGTAAATTTTACCATTTAGGAGGGTGTGCCGATCCAAACTCACACCTGTTTGAAAAAAAAAAAAAAACTTTTAAAAAAGTTAGATACAAAAAAGTTAATGGAGAAAAGAATCGATGTTCATCAATATTGAGTTATATTAAGTGATACATTTTAAAAAGTACTTATGTGCGCGCACGAGCTTAAATAATATTTATGTGCGTGGTAAAATCTTAAACTATTGAACTTATTATTTATTATGGAATATGTATTCTAAGCAACAGGGTATTTAACGTAGAAACATTATTAGTTATTTAAAAAAAGAACTATACCATTTAAGGGATGCCACCGAAATCGTAACATACCCACCAAAGAAAGAAAAAAAAACATGAAAATGTAAAACTAATGGTATATTAATTACTTATACCCGTCCTGGGACGCGTATTTTACTAGTATAGTGTGTAAAATTGATCTAGGAACATACCTCATACTGATGAGATGATGCCCAGCAAAATATACCCGCATTTCATTGAACGGTGATAACACAGACTGTTGGATATTCATGACTGAAACCTGGTGTACAAGTCAGGCACAGACTGAGTTTACTTGTACCAAATATGGTTGAAGTACATAAAGGATTATGTGTTTTGAAACAGAGAGATTTTGCGTGTACGTACTTGCAGATTAAGACAAAGAATGAATGTTGCACAAAGTTTAACATGTCTAGTCTTTTACAAAGGTTTCATTTTCATGCATGTTTTTATCTAATAATTAATACTTTGATAAAGAGCGGAGGACTGCTCGAAATATTAAATTTAAAATTATAAAAAACACTTATATGTTTACATGCTTTTATGTTTCATGAGGCTATTTTAATTTGTCAGATGTGAAGAAATTCATTATTTTAGCAAAGAAATACACTTATATATACATCTATAGTATATACATAGTATATATATACATATATATAGTATATATATATATATTAATTTAGTAACTGTTCAGTTATTACAACTACTAAAAGTTACATGATGATGATGATGATGATGATTAGGTTTCACTTTCATTCATGTTTTTATCAAATAATTATCTTTTGTGATAAAGAGCGGAAGACTGCTCGAAATATTAGATTTAAAATTATAAAAAACACTTATATGTTTACATGCTTTTATGTTTCATGAGGCTATTTTAATATGTCAGATGTAAAGAAATTCATTATTTTAGCCAAGAAATACACTTATATATACATCTATAGTACATACATAGTATATATATATATATATATATATAGTATATGTATATGTATATATATATATAGTATATATATAGTATATATATAGTATATATATAGTATATATATATATATAGTATATATATAGTATATATATAGTATATACATAGTATATATATAGTATATATATAGTATATATATATAATATATATATATAGTATATATAGTATATAGTATGTATATATATATTAATTTAGTAACTGTTCAGTTATTAAATGTACTAAAGGTTACATGATGATGATGATGATGATGATGATGATGATGATGATGATGAGGTTAGTCCATTGCTTGCGAATATAACCGTGATCATGTAGTTGTTTTGTGGGTCGTGAGAAGGCTCCTCAGTCCGATCCGATCTCTGAAGTATCTCCCGCACGTAAATCACCTGTGCGATGATTCTGTCGCAGAGGTTCTGACTGTTCTGTCTGTTCGAATAGCACGTTTCCTCTTGCGCTCCTTCATGCGTGCAGATTCAGCAATCGTGACTCCTTTGTGGCTTGCAGTTCGCCAGGAACATCTGTTCTGAGCTATGTTTTCCCACGAGTCAGAATACAGACCGAACTGTTTGAGGGACTCTTTCAAGCTGCCATTGAACCGTTTCCGCTCTCTTCCTACGGTTCTTTTGTGTTTGGCCAGCTCTTCGTTACGGAGCTGTTTTGGGGAGTTTTGAATCTGACATGCGGCATATTTGACACGCCCAACGAACATGACACTGTTGCAGCATGGTGTATGCTGACGGGCGGCTTGATCGGTCTAAAACTTTTGTGTCTGGTATCCTGTCTTGCCACTTTATTTTCATCATTCAGGCAGGTCATATGGAAATGGTTCAGTTTCTTGGCCTTTCTGGCCTATACGGTCCAAGTCTCACAGGCGTACAAGAAGATGGTAAAAATTACAGTTCTGCATAACTGAAGTTTGGTCTGCAGCAGAATTCCTCTACGCTCCCATACAGTGGATTGAATCTTGCAGTCGATGTCATCGCCATAGTAAACAACTGATTGGCTGCCTTTTCTGGTTTACGCCATTTTGTGAATTTTCCAGCAGTAAAAGTCGGCTTTTATAAGGTCTGAGTCTGCAATATGCGGATTTAGTTAGTATCCCATGGATTAAAACCCCTCGAAAGCCGTATATTAGTATTGGAATAGTACCGCTGTAACTAGGAATATAAAAGAATGGAATGCTTTTAGCAGTGGGGCCCATTTCCGTAGATGACATATATAAATTGCGTTTTTTAGACATGCATTGTATTATAAATGTTGAATATATATATATATATATATATATATATATATATATATATATATATATATATATATATATATAAATACAGAAATTCAATGTAACATCAGTACCGTCGGTTTCAAAGCGGGAGGTTAATCCCGATTATCGTCACTCTGCTGGGGTTTTCCTGCCCTACCACATAGTACTTATATATATATATATATATATATATATATATATATATATATATATATATATATATATATATATATATATATAGTAAGCAATGAAAATATATATGGCAATCAAGCTACACAGAAGCTACACAGAGGCTCCCGTGTTTCATCCCCGGGGGGAATCGTCAGGCTAAATGCCTGTATCCATGTGGATACATAAAGTACTAATATATATATATATATATATATATATATATATATATATATATATATATATATATATATATATATATAATTAATTTGTTACAAATATCCAGGGGGTATAAATCCGATAGAAGTTGAAACCGGGTTTATGATAGTGCTCAATGAAAATTCAGAGCAAAATATATATTTTGTTGGTGATTTTATTATTCCATTAATTGCGACAAAATATATGCTGTTTCCTTAACGCTCGCAATGAACGTCAACTCTTCAAGCGACAATGGAATTCAACCTCAACCGGAAATTGAAGATGCATTAGAGGGAGGGGAACGGATTTGGAGCTCTGCCTATAACGGGGACATGAGAAGGGAGGGGGGAGAGGGGGAGACCCCAACAAGTCATGTTTCAAAAAGTTGCGTGGGATGATCTCTCGTGTCTGGGCCATCGTGATCTCAATTCCAGCCAGGGCGGGGGGTGCAGGGGGGGGGGTTAAATTTAATAATGAGAATAGAATTATAATTATAAAGTTATAACTGTCATTTTTGTTGTAATAGGTAATTATGGTGTAGATAAAAATGTTTGATAATTTTAATTTAGGGTATTAATTGCTACTTTTGCATTCTATTTTAATATAGTTATTTATGGCTTGCTCAGTTCTTGTAGTGAATTTTGCTGTGATAATATTTTTTAATTGTGATTATATTATACTAAAATCAATACCAGTGGAATCATTATATAAAAGAAGTTTAATGGTGTTACCATTTTTAGTATTAATAAAATCGATTACAATAACAATAATAATAACAATGCCAATCATACCTACGATACTATGTATTTTACTGGTAGGAATTTTTCTTCCGCCACCTCACACACTTCATCCACTCATGCATAGAGATGTATACTGTAGTGATGTGATAATGAAATGGTTTTGTTGATATGTAGTCATACCCTTAATGACAATAAAAGTGTAAAGATTTGGGAATTTCCTTGCTTTTGTACATTTAGTGTATATGAATTTTCATCTTAACCCTATTAAGGGCATATGATTTCAGTATACTGGCAATTTTTCATGGAATGCCACTACTTTTGTAAAGGCTATGCCTCAATCCAATGCCTTCTCATAACTGATATAGTTGGTAGTTTGACTAATCAAGGTATATGGTAAACTGAAATTAAAATACCATCAACTAGACACTAGAACCTCTATCTTTGCCAAAAGTCAGCTGAATCCATCAAATGGTCGATAAGATATAGAATAAAGTGTATGAATACTGGTCATTTTAATGGTTTTTTGGAATTTTCTGGAAAACTAAGATATATGGTAAACTGAAATTAAAATGCCATCAACGAGACCCTAGAACCTCTATCTCTGCCAAAAATCAGCTGAATCTATCAAATAGTTCATGAGATACAGGGTGGCACATACGTACGTACGTACGTACACACAGCTAACATGATTTCATGATTGAATTTTCTGGATCTCTGGGTTACCTTGACTAATGATGCTGAAATTCTACACATTTATAGAACCTATCAAATACATTTTTTGTGCAAAGTTTTAACTAATTCGGTTTATTGGTTTTTGAGTTATGATTGATCAAAGAAATAAGATTTCCAGCATAGGCGATTCGTAAAGTCTATTAAGGGATAGAGCGCTCTCGCGTCTCCCTTGATAAGTCAGGTTCATATTATATTCCAATAACCATGTTTTTATTTTATTATTTTTATTTTTATTTTTTTCACATTTCCCAAAAACATAACATTTCTGTGAGATATATGTTTACGGTCCGTTTCATTTGTCTTGTGCCAAACAACATTTTTATGTCAATATCGTCTCTGCAACATTACAAAATCGTCAGAAAAATTCACAAAGAGTAAAAAGTTTTTGGATTAAAGTGTCTTGAAAAAACCTACACTATACAGCGGTTCATTTTTGGGTGAAACCAAACAAAAAACAAAGAAAATAGCAAACTCACACGTGGGGAACCCACTAATACGCCATTATATATATATATATATATATATATATATATATATATATAACTATTTCAGGTATCCACATAAAATTGTATAAGGAGATAATTTTTTATGTATCAATTTTCAGTATTTACTTCAACAGTGCTCGATACGTAAGTAGAGCTAGGTAGTAAGTTATGAAAATATATTTATGTGCAATTAAGCTACACAGTGGCTCCCGCGTGTCATCCCCGGGGGCAATCTTCAGACAAAATGCATTTTAGCCTGAAGATTCCCACGGGAATGAAACGCGGAAGCCTCTGTGTAGCTTAATTGCCATAAATATATTTTTATAGCTTACTATATATATATATATATATATATATATATATATATATATATATATATATATATATATATATATATATATATATGCGTGTGTGTGTGTGTGTGTGTCCACGCATATGTATGATTTTTCTTTCCGTAGACGGGATGGCCAATTAATTGCTATTAACTCATTTTGGTATTTTTTATCAATTAACATTGGATGTCTTCGGGGTAATTTTAAGATATAATTCTTGTCTGCAACGCCCGCTACTTGTCACTTCAAATCTACTCTAGGTCGTCTGCAAAATGTTTTTCGCTTCCGGCAAAACACTGTCTCATTTACTTATGTATTTATTGTTTCTCTTTCCGTTTCCGGTTTCTCTCGTATCCACTTTTATCTCCCTTTGAAATTCCTCGTAAAATCTTGTTCGAAGTAAAAACGGTTACATAGAAAACAAAACAAAAAACAAAACAAAACAAAAGACCACGCTTACGTGTGAATGGTTTTATTTCTTAGTTAAATTCATTCACAAATAAACAAGTTGATCTCGGAACTGAGCGGTTGACACACCAACCCTTCCTCTTCTATATCAGACGGTCTCCTGTCAGGTTCTCTGTTCTTCCCGGTATCAACAGTGCATATGTTAAATAACTTTTGTTTACGTCATCCGACGTCACCTCTGAGGTTAACTTCTTACTCGATTCCCCGCTTATCGCTCTTTCGGACAAAGATTTATTTTGCTAGTCGTGTTTTCGACCTACTACGTCATGAACAAAGACTGTTTTCGCTTTATTCATTTCTTTCCAAAATAATTATTTATCCTTTTGTACGGACCACTTTTTATGCGCTAACACCCGTGTGTTTAATAAATCTTGCAAAAATCAATTAATGGTCAGATTTTCACGAAGTTTTCTATACTTATCTATTATTCGACTAATTTATCTATAAAATCCTTTTTTTCGTAAAATATATCAAGGAAAATATTTTCTCTACGTGATCCCCCTCCTTATTTCATTTTATGAAATCTGAAAAAAAATTCTGATCGATCGACATTGTAATGTTATATAAAGCGAAACAGCTTTAACAAGCACATCAGATGTACATTTTTATTATTGGAAAACTCTTTTGGGTAAAGTATCTGTTAATTCATAAATAAAAAGTAGAAATAAATACGATATTATTATGTTTTGATGTTTTTTACTACAATTTCTCGTTAATATACACTATGACTGGTGAATTGTAAAGAAAAAATGTTCTAAACAATAATTAATTTTTCAAAGATTTTAATTCACTAAATTACATCACTTAGACATTTTAAAGGTTAAACATTTACTTTGAAAATATGTTTTTCTCAATTTTTCAAAGTATTTGAATATAATATTAACCTAACTATTATTAATCGTAAAAGACCGACATCTACTTCCACCGATTAATTTGTGATTTTTATAGAATGTTTATTTGATGGAGGTGAACAAAGGTTTGTGGAATTCCTTACATTGTCAAACTATGGAAGATCATAATAGACTTTATTACCGTCAACTCGCGAGGAAAAAGTTATTGCTTTAGCAAATGCACGTGTGTTAATAATCTTATTCTCTTTACGAGTTTTTTTGTTGCTTACATTCTTTAAGCGACAAAAGTAAGTATCGTATACTTTTTATTAGTTTTCTGTACGGCACTTCCCCAGATGTGGCAGCAATATTCCATCTTTGGACGTATCTGACTCTTATATAAGTATCGTCTTGCATATGGAGTCAGGTACTTTATTTTCAATTTATTTTTTTATTTGTAAGAAAAATATGTAATAAAAACCACCAACTTCCTGGGTGTTTTCAGTACAGAAAAACATCTTTGTATGTAAAAAGAGAGAAGAGAAACCAAAGATTTTACTACTGAAAATAAATAAATCTTTTGCTCTACAAAAACATGTCTTTAAATATTTTAATCATATGTCCGCCACGTTTAAAAGTTTAGTTTGGTTTGGTGTTTTGTTTTACAGCATATCAACCCATTTTCGGGTCATCTAATGCCGAACCCGGTTATTGTTGTAAAAGATTTTATGCTTAAAGTTCTTTATATTTTCAAATATTTGATCATGGTATTTGGTTTAGTTGCTTTGTAGAGGAAACTTGGTTTAGTTTTGGGCTTGATAGAATATGATTGAGTTTTGCAAAGGGAAAGAAAAAACAATAAAATAATTCTTTCGTGCATTTTAGGTCAGGAAGCCGGTATTTCCAGACAGCCTGATCTGGTAGCACCAGAAAGTTTAAAAGAGTATAATAAAAAAATAAGATAATGGGATTGAGTAAATACATTCATTTCTTTTATTAATCTCTATTCATATAAAGTTAGGTGTGTCTATATGATTTATATATGTCTATGTATAGGGTAAGGGTTAGGCGTGTGTCTATGTTTTATATTTGTCTATGTATATGGTTAGGGTTAGATGTCTCTACATGTTTTATATATGTCTACGTATATGGTTAGGGTTACGTGTGTCTATATGTTTTATATATGTCTACGTATATGGTTAGGGTAAGGTGTGTCTATATGTTTTATATATGTATATGTATATGGTTAGGGTTAGGTGTGTCTATATGTTTTATATATGTCAATGTATAGGGTTAGGGTTAGGTGTGTGTATATATTTTATATTTGTCTATGTATAAGGCAAGGGATAGGTGTGTCTATATGTTTTATATATGTCTATGTATATGGTTAGGGTTAGGTGTGTCTATATGCTTTATATATGTCTATGTATAGGATAAGGGTTAGGTGTGTGTATATGTTTTATATTTGTCTATGTATATGGTAAGGGTTAGGTGTGTCTATATGTTTTAAATATGTCTATGTATAAGGCAAGGGATAGGTGTATCTATATGTTTTATATTTGTCTATGTATATGGTAAGGGTTAGGTGTGTCTATATGTTTTAAATATGTCTATGTATAAGGCAAGGGATAGGTGTATCTATATGTTTTATATATGTCTATGTATATGGTTAGGGATAGGTGTCTCTATATGTTTTATATATGCCTATGTATAGGGTTAGGGATAGGTGTGTGCATATGTTTTATATTTGTCTATGTATAGGGTTAGTGTTAGATGTGTGTATATGTTTTATATATGTATATGTATAGGGTTGGGGTAGGT
The DNA here is from genome assembly GCA_963556195.1 of Sepiola atlantica. NCBI lineage: Eukaryota > Metazoa > Mollusca > Cephalopoda > Sepiida > Sepiolidae > Sepiola > Sepiola atlantica. The sequence goes on from OY744517.1 coordinate 36,273,712, forward strand.
GTGTGTATATGTTTTATATTTTTCTATGTATAGGGTTAGTGTAAGGTGTGTGTATATGTTTTATATATGTCTATGTGTAAGGTTAGGGTAAGGTGTGTGTATGTTTTATATTTGTCTATGTATATGGTTAGGTTAAGGTGTGTGTATATGTTTTATATATGTCTATGTATAGGGTTAGGGATAGGTGTGTGTATATGTTTTATATTTGTCTATGTATATGGTTAGTGTTAGATGTGTGTATATGTTTTAAATATGTATATGTATAGGGTTAGGGATAGGTGTGTGTATATGTTTTATATTTGTATATGTATAGGGTTAAGGATAGGTGTGTGTATATGTTTTATATTTGTCTATGTATAGGGTTAGGGTAAGGTGTGTGTATTTGTTTTATATTTGTCTATGTATAGGGTTAGGGTAAGGTGTGTGTATATGTTTTATATATGTCTATGTATAGGGTTAGTGTTATATGTGTGTATATGTTTTATATTTTTCTATGTATAGGGTTAGTGTTATATGTGTGTATATGTTTTATATTTGTCTATGTTTATGGTTAGGGTTAGGTGTGTCTATATGTTTTATATATGTATATGTATAGGGTTAGGGATAGGTTGGCGTATATGTTTTATCTATGTATATGTATAGGGTTAGTGTTTGGTGTGTGTATATGTTTTATATATGTCTGTGTATAATGTTAGAGGTGTATATGTTTTATATATGCCTATATATAGGGTTAGTGTGAGGTGTGTGTATATGTTTTATATATGTCTATGTATACGGTTCACTCCTGCACTAATTAACCGATCACTATGAATTTTAGAGAACATCTGCTAAGCGTAAAGTGTCGTAAAGTAGATTATATTTAGTTTCATTTAGTGCTATGCAAAGTCGATAAAAGGGGCGTGAAAACCTTTTTATGAAAATTCAGATAGGTTTGATTTTTATTAAATTTTTGCAATAGGAATTAGACATTAATTAATAAATATTATCCAAAATTTCAGTTTCTTTGGAGTATTTTAAAGCGTTTTAGGAGGTATAATATGGATCCGATCTCCCATTTGAAAATTAAAATATTTCAGATTTACCTTAAGTTTGATCCATAGACATTAGATACTAATTTAGCAAGATTGGCTGAATTTCAATTTCTTCTTTAAGACCTCTTAAGCTTAAGCCTAAAATTCAGACATTTTTTTAGAATCAAAAGCATGTAATGGATTTTGATAAAAGTTGGAATAATGATTCTAGGCATAAAGTTTCGTATCACTATATGTAGATTTTAATCTTTCGTAAAAAGGCATAAAAGTGGTGCAAAAAGCTGTTCTGTTCGGGGAATTAATTTGCTCGTCCTGTGAAAGGCATTCTTCGAGGACATGATACAAACTACAACAGACATGTATAGAGAAGTACATAGGAGTAGGCCAGACTTAGTTTTGACGTAGGAAATGAAGAAAGTAAAATGTCAGGTGTTTTTTTTTGACTCATCCTGGACTGTTTCTATATTGTTGGTCCCCCGATTTATAAAATCGAGGGACTTATGTTTTGAAGCAACCATCTATTGAATTTTTCTGAAATTTTGCATGAAGTTGTAACTTTGGTCAGGTTAGAAAGTGACATTCTCAGATTTTTGAAAAAAAATCTGGTTAGACCCAGGGGGTCAAAAGGCCCCGAAATGGCAAAAAATGACATTTTTTGCCCCATAACTTTTCATCCATCCATTCAATTGCTCTGAAACTTGGCCAAAATATGGAGGCAATTATTCCTAATAGAAAATAAGTATCGCTGACATTGGAAAAGATCTGGTTCGTGCCCCCATAGGGTCAAAAGCCCCCAAAATGGCAAAAATAAATAACGTTTGATCCATCCATCCAAAATGTAGAGGCAATTGTTCTGGATATAAAATGAGCATCCCTGACCTCAGAAAAATGCTGGTTCGCGCCCCCAGGGGGTCAAAGTGGGGTAAAAAATGCCCCAAATTGCCCAAATTTATTGCATTTTACACTCGCCACATCGAGTCACATACAGAGGGGGGTTACGCACGCGCGGCTTGTTACCATTGGTTTAGATGTGTGATTATTTGGGAATGCCACGTGCTGTTAGGAAAACGTTGTCTCAATGGCCTTGCAAGCTGAAGACCGTTACCAATCTGTAAAAACAACCAACATTACATGAAAAGTTAATTGTAATCTGCACTCATTAGACACTGGCTGGCGATGACAGATCGAATTCAAAATGTCTTATTTTTCATATTTTACCTAAAAAATACCCGCCATCAGACTGGATATCAATGATTACTTGCTGTATTTACTTGTCTATATTTTTCTATCAGACGATAATCTATTGATCTTGTTATTAATATCAGGAATAAGGTCCGACTCCGACTTCTAGAATTCCCCCTCAAAAAAGTATTCTTTATAAAATAACATTTTTTGATAAAGTGTGGAGGACCGCTCGAAATATTAAAATTTAAATTATAATAAAACCTATAATTTTACATGCTTTAATGTACGGAAGGCATCGTGGCAGACACAACGAGATACTTTCACGAACTACTAACCACGACTAAACATACACACACTGCTAACCGAACTCTCTCGTACATAAGTTCATACACACATTCTCTTATTAACAAAACAAGCACGCAAATATACGCACACATCTATATTTTCACACACGTAAACGCACACGGCGACAGCAGAAATCGACACTTTTGTATTTACAGATAAAACACATTCTTTCATCTCGAACATTCTTTTGATTCTTTGAACTCTCAACCCTTATCAAACTTTATTTGTGGTTGTCACAACAAGTTGTATATGTTAAATTAATATATTTTTGTCTATTAAAAGTCCAATATACAACACATCGGATAGATTATTTAAGACATTTATATACGTCACCAAAACAAAAGCAAAATTAAAAAAAAAACACCCATCTTTAACAACGTTACTAATTTATTTTTCTTATTTTGTTGTTAGTCTTCAACGCATGCGCCATACCACCTGTCTTATTTTTAGGTAACCCCTGCGTGTAAATGCAAATATTTCCCTCCGTTTTCCTGGGTGGGTCAACGATAGAAGACGCGTGTCTGTCAACCATGGAGACCCTTGGCGGCAGCGTAACGAAGAAACCCTTTATATGCCAGACGGACCTAGCTCCCTAACCGCCACCATGTCGCTGCTCTTCCTTGTTATCTGACTTCGTTGGTGCTTATCTTTAAGACCAAAAAGTGATTGCATCTTTTGCGGTCAAAGGTCAAGTGCGATACCGATCGGCACAACTGGACCAGTTTCGTTTGAATCGAAGAGTTTTCGAACTTAATCGTTACTTATAAAAAAAGTTAAATATTGGAATTCTTGAACTCGTAGAATATATTTAGTTTTATTTCGATATTGGAAACGTTGCAAAACGGTCAGTCTTACCCCCCCTTCTGATAAATTGACAGTGGGACGGAACACAAGAAGGAACACGAAAAGATATTGGCTGACGTATACGACGATTTATTCTTCTAAAATTATTGCTATTTTTTTTAGAAAACTAATCGTAATAATACACCACATTTTCCACATTATAAATGATTACATTTTTAATCGAATTGTTCTATTTCTAGTTACTATTTAACAAGGATTTCGTTTTCCATTATGCTATTCATAGGGATGATCAAATGTCGTCTGCTTGGCAGCCATTGACAGCTATCGTTTAAAAAATGTCATTACTAAGCCACGCCCCTTTTTTAAAGAGCTATGGAAGTTCATAACGTGTATTAATCCAGACATCAAAAAACGGTTTCTGATTGACCCACTTTATATGAACGAAATAGCCAAGAACGATAACTCTATTTTTGTATCACTTCTGCGCGTCGTAGAACGTATCTGATATTGTATGTAAAACTGGACAGAAATATAAAAGATGAAAAACGAAATTTTGCGAAATCTGAATTTTGTAACAACTTCAGCCATTTTATTTATCGGGTTGCCCTTTTTTAAGTACTGAAGCTCACAGTTGAACTCAAGTTTCGATAATAAAACATTTTGAGTTGTCAATTTTGCGAACATTTGTTAGAAGTATAAAACAAATATATTTCCGTACATATATATATATATATATATATATATATATATATATATATATATATATATATCCGTACCTGTAATCAATTAAGCGAACATTTAAAGCAAAACAATTTTCTCGACAAGCAATATTTTATTTATTTTACCATTTTTAAATTTCCAAAAGTAAATGGTCCACTTAACTAGAAGTTGATTTTTTTTTCATCAGAAAACAAAATAAAAAATTAAACTACGAGGAATTATCTTTTAAAAATCATTAATTTGAACATTTTCAAAGCTGTTTAATTTTTTTGCAAGCATTGATTAATTAAGAGAGGTCGTGCCCCCCCCCAAAAAAAAACAGTTGCCTTCAAAATACAATAATTAGTCTATTTTTTGTGAATATTTCACATTATTAGACTAAATTAGAGCAGGTGCGTGTTTTTAATCATATCTAGCTTTTCATTTCTCTGAAAAGAATAAAGATTAACGGATAAATCATCAACTTCTAGAATTATGACTATATACTAGATTCCAATTTTGATCACAATCCATTATAGGATCTTGATTCTAGATACTATCTAAAATTTAAGGCTTAAGCATAAGAGGTCTTAAGAAGAAATTGAAATTCAGGAAATCTTGTCTGATTGATGTCTAATGACTATGAAGAAAATCTGATATATTTAAATTTTCAATTGAAGTGCTGTGCTCATATTACCCCTTAAAACCCTTAAAATACCCTAAAGTAAATGAATTTTGAGGAATATGTATTAATTGATATCGAATACATGTTGTTAAAATTTCACAAACCTTAACTCTAACCTCTAAAATTTCACAAAGATCGGAGGTATCTGAATTTTCACGAATGGCTTCGACCCCTTTGAAAAAAGTTAATTAAGCTAAATATAGCACAGATTACCTTCCCTTACGCGTAGCGGATGTGTTTCAAAATTAATAGTCATCAGTTAATTAGTTTATGCTTGAATCCTGTAAATACAAATCTTTAACCATATACAATACCTAACTTTATATAACTAGAGATATATTTAGAAACGTTATTGTTTAATGTTTAGAAGGGAGTTCAATTTGATATGTAAGCTTCAATGGATTGTGCTCCGATGAACTAGCTACTCTGGTGCCCTCCACCCTCGACGCAAATACACTAGACCAACTCAACAATCAGTTAAATCATATCCATTCACTGTGGAGGTCTTCAGATGCCGGAGAGCCTTCAACTCCAATAGTTTCTTTCCTCGTTATGATGGCCCTTGAAACTCTCTCCCTGCCCCCTGTTTCCCCGACTGTACCGACATGCAGAGGTTTAAAACTAATGTAAACAGACATCTCACTGCACAACTCCCAACTTAGGATGACACCTACAACCTACACCCTAATTCTCAGTAACCCCTTACGTCTACAGTGGCAGCCTACCTTGTTTGGAGTGAAATATCTTTAAAAAAAATGAAATAAACGAAATCCTGAAAAATGTATACGGAATGAGATTTATGCATCTGTTAAAATTAGAGAGAATAATAAATATACGATCAACCTTGGTTGTGTCACTCACGAGTCACTCATAAGTCACTCATGAGTCACTCATGAATAACTCATGAGTCACTCATAAGTCACTCATGTGATGAATCATCATGTGTAAGGCCCGAAAGCCTCGATAAGTCTAGAATATGTACATCACTGATGACGCTCCCTTACACACTATCGTCTATTAATTAAATAAATGTACTTTATATATGTTATAAACCATGTAATTTAGGTTATAATAATTAATAACTCGTAAAACAAAATGGATGACTTTTCAACAGAAAGGTTTAACATATTTATTAAAAGTGAAATTAGAATGAAATTAGTTATTTAGCCGCTGTAACGCGAGATGAAAT
>OY744517.1:36282149-36309649 GCA_963556195.1 Sepiola atlantica
TCAATGGGTGTCCGTACGGGTCACATTTTTACTAGTTACATTTAAACCGAGCTCAATGGGTGTCCGTACGGGTCACATTTTTACTAGTTACATTTAAACCGAGCTCAATGGGTGTCCGTACGGGTCACATTTTTACTAGTTACATTTAAACCGAGCTCAATGGGTGTCCGTATGGGTCACATTTTTACTAGTTACATTTAAACCGAGCTCAATGGGTGTCCGTACGGATCACATTTTTACTAGTTACATTTAAACCGAGCTCAATGGGTGTCCGTATGGGTCACATTTTTACTAGTTACATTTAAACCGAGCTCAATGGGAGTCCGTATGGGTCACATTTTTACTAGTTACATTTAAACCGAGCTCAATGGGTGTCCATACGGGTCACATTTTTACTAGTTACATTTAAACCGAGCTCAATGGGTGTCCGTATGGGTCACATTTTTACTAGTTACATTTAAACCGAGCTCAATGGGAGTCCGTATGGGTCACATTTTTACTAGTTACATTTAAACCGAGCTCAATGGGTGTCCATACGGGTCACATTTTTACTAGTTACATTTAAACCGAGCTCAATGGGTGTCCGTACGGGTCACATTTTTACTAGTTACATTTAAACCGAGCTCAATGGGTGTCCGTACGGGTCACATTTTTACTAGTTACATTTAAACCGAGCTCAATGGGTGTCCGTACTGGTCCCATTTTTACTAGTTACATTTAAACCGAGCTCAATGGGTGTCCGTACGGGTCACATTTTTACTAGTTACATTTAAACCGAGCTCAATGGGTGTCCGTACTGGTCACATTTTTACTAGTTACATTTAAACCGAGCTCAATGGGTGTCCGTACGGGTCACATTTTTACTAGTTACATTTAAACCGAGCTCATTGGGTGTCGGTATGGGTCACATTTTTACTAGTTACATTTAAACCGAGCTCAATGGGTGTCCGTACGGGTCACATTTTTACTAGTTACATTTAAACCGAGCTCAATGGGTGTCCGTACGGGTCACATTTTTACTAGTTACATTTAAACCGAGCTCAATGGGTGTCCGTACGGGTTACATTTTTACTAGTTACATTTAAACCGAGCTCAATGGGTGTCCGTATGGGTCACATTTTTACTAGATACATTTAAACCGAGCTCAATGGGTGTCCGTACTGGTCACATTTTTACTAGTTACATTTAAACCGAGCTCAATGAGTGTCCGTATGGGTCACATTTTTACTAGTTACATTTAAACCGAGCTCAATGGGTGTCCGTACGGATCACATTTTTACTAGTTACATTTAAACCGAGCTCAATGGGTGTCCGTACTGGTCACATTTTTACTAGTTACATTTAAACCGAGCTCAATGGGTGTCCGTACGGGTCACATTTTTACTAGTTACATTTAAACCGAGCTCAATGGGTGTCCGTATGGGTCACATTTTTACTAGTTACATTTAAACCGAGCTCAATAGGTGTCCGTACGGGTCACATTTTTACTAGTTACATTTAAACCGAGCTCAATGGGTGTCCGTACGGGTAACATTTTTACTAGTTACATTTAAACCGAGCTCAATGGGTGTCCGTACGGGTCACATTTTTACTAGTTACATTTAAATCGAGCTCAATGGGTGTCCGTATGGGTCACATTTTTACTAGTTACATTTAAACCGAGCTCAATGGGTGTCCGTACGGATCACATTTTTACTAGTTACATTTAAACCGAGCTCAATGGGTGTCCGTACGGGTCACATTTTTACTAGTTACATTTAAACCGAGCTCAATGGGTGTCCGTACGAGTCACATTTTTACTAGTTACATTTAAACCGAGCTCAATGGGTGTCCGTATGGGTCACATTTTTACTAGTTACATTTAAACCGAGCTCAATGGGTGTCCGTATGGGTCACATTTTTACTAGTTACATTTAAACCGAGCTCAATGGGTGTCCATACGGGTCACATTTTTACTAGTTACATTTAAACCGAGCTCAATAGGTGTCCGTACGGGTCACATTTTTACTAGTTACATTTAAACCGAGCTCAATGGGTGTCCGTACTGGGTCACATTTTTACTAGTTACATTTAAAACGAGCTCAATGGGTGTCCGTACGGGTCACATTTTTACTAGTTACATTTAAACCGAGCTCAATGGGTGTCCGTATGGGTCACATTTTTACTAGTTACATTTAAACCGAGCTCAATGGGTGTCCGTACGGGTCACATTTTTACTAGTTACATTTAAACCGAGCTCAATGGGTGTCCGTACGGGTCACATTTTTACTAGTTACATTTAAACCGAGCTCAATGGGTGTCCGTACGGGTCACATTTTTACTAGTTACATTTAAACCGAGCTCAATGGGTGTCCGTATGGGTCACATTTTTACTAGTTACATTTAAACCGAGCTCAATGGGTGTCCGTACGGATCACATTTTTACTAGTTACATTTAAACCGAGCTCAATGGGTGACCGTACGGGTCACATTTTTACTAGTTACATTTAAACCGAGCTCAATGGGTGTCCGTACGGGTCACATTTTTACTAGTTACATTTAAACCGAGCTCAATGGGTGTCCGTACGGGTCAAATTTTTACTAGTTACATTTAAACCGAGCTCAATGGGTGTCCGTACGGGTCACATTTTTACTAGTTACATTTAAACCGAGCTCAATGGGTGTCCGTACGGGTCACATTTTTACTAGTTACATTTAAACCGAGCTCAATGGGTGTCCGTACTGGTCACATTTTTACTAGTTACATTTAAACCGAGCTCAATGGGTGTCCGTACGGGTAACATTTTTACTAGTTACATTTAAACCGAGCTCAATGGGTGTCCGTACGGGTCACATTTTTACTAGTTACATTTAAACCGAGCTCAATGGGTGTCCGTATGGGTCAAATTTTTACTAGTTACATTTAAACCGAGCTCAATGGGTGTCCGTACGGATCACATTTTTACTAGTTACATTTAAACCGAGCTCAATGGGTGTCCGTACTGGTCACATTTTTACTAGTTACATTTAAACCGAGCTCAATGGGTGTCCGTACGGGTCACATTTTTACTAGTTACATTTAAACCGAGCTCAATGGGTGTCCGTATGGGTCACATTTTTACTAGTTACATTTAAACCGAGCTCAATGGGTGTCCGTACGGGTCACATTTTTACTAGTTACATTTAAAATGAGCTCAATGGGTGTCCGTATGGGTCACATTTTTACTAGTTACATTTAAACCGAGCTCAATGGGTGTCCGTATGGGTCACATTTTTACTAGTTACATTTAAACCGAGCTCAATGGGTGTCCGTACGGATCACATTTTTACTAGTTACATTTAAACCGAGCTCAATGGGTGTCCGTACGGGTCACATTTTTACTAGTTACATTTAAACCGAGCTCAATGGGTGTCCGTACTGGTCACATTTTTACTAGTTACATTTAAACCGAGCTCAATGGGTGTCCGTACGGGTCACATTTTTACTAGTTACTTTTAAACCGAGCTCAATGGGTGTCCGTATGGGTCACATTTTTACTAGTTACATTTAAACCGAGCTCAATGGGTGTCCGTACGGGTCACATTTTTACTAGTTACATTTAAACCGAGCTCAATGGGTGTCCGTACGGGTCACATTTTTACTAGTTACATTTAAACCGAGCTCAATGGGTGTCCGTACGGGTCACATTTTTACTAGTTACATTTAAACCGAGCTCAATGGGTGTCCGTATGGGTCACATTTTTACTAGTTACATTTAAACCGAGCTCAATGGGTGTCCGTACTGGTCACATTTTTACTAGTTACATTTAAACCGAGCTCAATGAGTGTCCGTATGGGTCACATTTTTACTAGTTACATTTAAACCGAGCTCAATGGGTGTCCGTACGGATCACATTTTTACTAGTTACATTTAAACCGAGCTCAATGGGTGTCCGTACTGGTCACATTTTTACTAGTTACATTTAAACCGAGCTCAATGGGTGTCCGTACGGGTCACATTTTTACTAGTTACATTTAAACCGAGCTCAATGGGTGTCCGTATGGGTCACATTTTAACTAGTTACATTAAAACCGAGCTCAATGTGTGTCCGTACGGGTCACATTTTTACTAGTTACATTTAAACCGAGCTCAATGGGTGTCCGTACGGGTAACATTTTTACTAGTTACATTTAAACCGAGCTCAATGGGTGTCCGTACGGGTCACATTTTTACTAGTTACATTTAAACCGAGCTCAATGGGTGTCCGTATGGGTCACATTTTTACTAGTTACATTTAAACCGAGCTCAATGGGTGTCCGTACGGATCACATTTTTACTAGTTACATTTAAACCGAGCTCAATGGGTGTCCGTACGGGTCACATTTTTACTAGTTACATTTAAACCGAGCTCAATGGGTGTCCGTACGGGTCACATTTTTACTAGTTACATTTAAACCGAGCTCAATGGGTGTCCGTACGGGCCAAATTTTTACTAGTTACATTTAAACCGAGCTCAATGGGTGTCCATACGGGTCACATTTTTACTAGTTACATTTAAACCGAGCTCAATGGGTGTCCGTACGGGTCACATTTTTACTAGTTACATTTAAACCGAGCTCAATGGGTGTCCGTACGGGTCACATTTTTACTAGTTACATTTAAACCGAGCTCAATGGGTGTCCGTACTGGTCACATTTTTACTAGTTACATTTAAACCGAGCTCAATGGGTGTCCGTACGGGTCACATTTTTACTAGTTACATTTAAACCGAGCTCAATGGGTGTTCGTACTGGTCACATTTTTACTAGTTACATTTAAACCGAGCTCAATGGGTGTCCGTACGGGTCACATTTTTACTAGTTACATTTAAACCGAGCTCAATGGGTGTCCGTATGAGTCACATTTTTACTAGTTACATTTAAACCGAGCTCAATGGGTGTCCGTACGGGTCACATTTTTACTAGTTACATTTAAACCGAGCTCAATGGGTGTCCGTACGGGTCACATTTTTACTAGTTACATTTAAACCGAGCTCAATGGGTGTCCGTACGGGTCACATTTTTACTAGTTACATTTAAACCGAGCTCAATGGGTGTCCGTATGGGTCACATTTTTACTAGTTACATTTAAACCGAGCTCAATGGGTGTCCGTACTGGTCACATTTTTACTAGTTACATTTAAACCGAGCTCAATAAGTGTCCGTATGGGTCACATTTTTACTAGTTACATTTAAACCGAGCTCAATGGGTGTCCGTACCGGTAACATTTTTACTAGTTACATTTAAACAGAGCTCAATGGGTGTCCGTACGGATCACATTTTTACTAGTTACATTTAAACCGAGCTCAATGGGTGTCCGTACGGGTCACATTTTTACTAGTTACATTTAAACTGAGCTCAATGGGTGTCCGTACGGGTTACATTTTTACTAGTTACATTTAAACCGAGCTCAATGGGTGTCCGTATGGGTCACATTTTTACTAGTTACATTTAAACCGAGCTCAATAGGGGTCCGTACGGGTCACATTTTTACTAGTTACATTTAAACCGAGCTCAATGGGTGTCCGTACGGGTCACATTTTTACTAGTTACATTTAAACCGAGCTCAATGGGTGTCCGTATGGGTCACATTTTTACTAGTTACATTTAAACCGAGCTCAATGGGTGTCCGTACGGGTCACATTTTTACTAGTTACATTTAAACCCGGCTCAATGGGTGTCCATACGGGTCACATTTTTACAATTTACATTTAAACCGAGCTCAATGGGTATTCATATGAGTCACATTTTTACTACTTACATTTAAACAGAGCTCAATGGGTGTACCTACGGGTCACATTTTTACTACTTACATTTAAACCGAGCTCAATGGGTGTCCGTACGGATCACATTTTTACTAGTTACATTTAAACCGAGCTCTATGGGTGTCCGTACTGGTCACATTTTTACTAGTTACATTTAAACCGAGCTCAATGGGTGTCCGTACGGGTCACATTTTTACTAGTTACATTTAAACCGAGCTCAATGGGTGTCCGTACGGGTAACATTTTTACTAGTTACATTTAAACCGAGCTCAATGGGTGTCCGTACGGGTCACATTTTTACTAGTTACATTTAAACCGAGCTCAATGGGTGTCCGTATGGGTCACATTTTTACTAGTTACATTTAAACCGAGCTCAATGGGTGTCCGTACGGATCACATTTTTACTAGTTACATTTAAACCGAGCTCAATGGGTGTCCGTACGGGTCACATTTTTACTAGTTACATTTAAACCGAGCTCAATGGTTGTCCGTACGGGTCACATTTTTACTAGTTACATTTAAACCGAGCTCAATGGGTGTCCGTACGGGCCAAATTTTTACTAGTTACATTTAAACCGAGCTCAATGGGTGTCCATACGGGTCACATTTTTACTAGTTACATTTAAACCGAGCTCAATGGGTGTCCGTACGGGTCACATTTTTACTAGTTACATTTAAACCGAGCTCAATGGGTGTCCGTACGGGTCACATTTTTACTAGTTACATTTAAACCGAGCTCAATGGGTGTCCGTACTGGTCACATTTTTACTACTTACATTTAAACCGAGCTCAATGGGTGTCCGTACGGGTCACATTTTTACTAGTTACATTTAAACCGAGCTCAATGGGTGTCCGTACTGGTCACATTTTTACTAGTTACATTTAAACCGAGCTCAATGGGTGTCCGTACGGGTCACATTTTTACTAGTTACATTTAAACCGAGCTCAATGGGTGTCCTTATGAGTCACATTTTTACTAGTTACATTTAAACCGAGCTCAATGGGTGTCCGTACGGGTCACATTTTTACTAGTTACATTTAAACCGAGCTCAATGGGTGTCCGTACGGGTCACATTTTTACTAGTTACATTTAAACCGAGCTCAATGGGTGTCCGTACGGGTCACATTTTTACTAGTTACATTTAAACCGAGCTCAATGGGTGTCCGTATGGGTCACATTTTTACTAGTTACATTTAAACCGAGCTCAATGGGTGTCCGTACTGGTCACATTTTTACTAGTTACATTTAAACCGAGCTCAATGAGTGTCCGTATGGGTCACATTTTTACTAGTTACATTTAAACCGAGCTCAATGGGTGTCCGTACGGATCACATTTTTACTAGTTACATTTAAACCGAGCTCAATGGGTGTCCGTACGGGTCACACTTTTACTAGTTACATTTAAACCGAGCTCAATGGGTGTCCGTACGGGTCACATTTTTACTAGTTACATTTAAACCGAGCTCAATGGGTGTCCGTATGGGTCACATTTTTACTAGTTACATTTAAACCGAGCTCAATGGGTGTCCGTACGGGTCACATTTTTACTAGTTACATTTAAACCGAGCTCAATGGGTGTCCGTACGGGTCACATTTTTACTAGTTACATTTAAACCGAGCTCAATGGGTGTCCGTACGGGTCACATTTTTACTAGTTACATTTAAACCGAGCTCAATGGGTGTCCGTACGGGTCACATTTTTACTAGTTACATTTAAACCCGGCTCAATGGGTGTCCATACGGGTCACATTTTTACAATTTACATTTAAACCGAGCTCAATGGGTATTCATATGAGTCACATTTTTACTACTTACATTTAAACAGAGCTCAATGGGTGTACCTACGGGTCACATTTTTACTACTTACATTTAAACCGAGCTCAATGGGTGTCTTTACGAGTCACATTATTACTAGTTACATTTAAACCGAGCTCTATGGGTGTCCCTACGGGTCACATATTTTCTAGTTACATTAAAAATTACTACATATTTTTTTTTTCAATTGAGGTTTGATTCCGAACAGAAAGAGTTGAGAAACCTGATGTTGACAACTATTTAAGCTAGTGTTTTATCGGCAAACAAATGGTAACTCGTTTAAGTTATTTTCTTTATAATTTTCTATAAATAAAGTTATGCTTCAGGGTTTGTTGGTGATAAAGGCAGGGTGGGCAAATTAGATGAGGTGTGCGCGTGTTGGGATGTGATTATGACGTAAATCTGGGTCGAAAGGCGGTGTAGAAGGGATTAAACAAAGAAAAAAAAACGATTGTTGTTGGTTTATTTAATTTATGTTGTTTTCAAACTGCTTAAACTATAAAAAAAAGTATCCAGTTCTTACTGTCTTAAATTCCCATATATTTGCACAATATATGAAAATTAATTAAATGCATTGACACATGCATGTAAATACGTCTTGGTCAGTATATATATATATATATATATATATATATATATATATATATATATATATATATATATATATATATATATATATTTATATCTATCTATCTATCTATCTATCTATCTATCTATCTATCTATCTACATATATATATATATACATATATATATATATATATATATATATATATATATATATATATAGAGAGAGAGAGAGAGAGAGAGAGAGAGAGAGAGGGAGATGGAGAAAGTTATGAAATTAAGCTACACAAGGGCTCCCGCGTTTCATTCCCAGGGGAATCTTTAGGCTAAAATGCATAGAGTTAGTTTTAGCCTGAAGATCCCTCAGTGATGAAACGCGGAAGTTAACTTACTACCCTTCTCTACTTACGTATCGAGCACTGTTGAAGTAAATACTGATAATTGATGCATAAAAAATCTATCATCTTATAAAATGTTATGTAGATACATAAAATAGTAATATATATATATATATATATATTCATATACATACATATCCATAAATATACACACATATATATATATATATATGTATACATATATATATATATAAAATTATTAAAAATATTATACATCGATATATATCCCCTGTAGATAACAACTTTAACATTAGATTTATTATTTACTATAAAAGGTTTAAAACTAGCAATTTACTAATAAAAAATACTCCTACGTACAATGGCTTACTAAAAACTAGTAATGCCATACACGTGTTTAAATGTCCTATCGGAGAATGTGTCTCCGCCAACAGCACGTATATTGGCATGACTAGAACCAGTATTTCACGTCGACTAACTTGCCATCTGACCTCCCTTCGAAGCTCCATTTACAAACACCTTACAGCACATAACATCTCCAAAGATAATTTTAGAAATATCTTAACCGGTAGTACATCCATTCTGGCTGTGTCATTTTGCGGTATTCGCCTCCCCATAATGGAAGCATTGTTCATTCAATTAAAAAAGCACAACATCAACCATGCCCGTTATGAGGGGTGCGAAGGCTTGTTGAAATGCTGTTGAATGTTTTTAATGTTTTTAATCACATGGAGACGTCTTCTTAAATAAATTCACCAATTTTATTTTGCATTGTTCAATCATCCGCCTGAAGACGACCAATGATGGTCGAAAACGTTTGCGTCATATATGGAGATTTCCTACACTCCTTGGTTAATAGTACAAGATCTATTGTTCGACGAATAGAAAGATTGGATCACAAAAGGAATAAACAGAAGTTGGCACTCCTGTTCAACCAGATATATATATATATATATATATATATATACATATATATATACCCATATATATACATATATATATATATATTTATACATATATATACGCAGACTTATATATATATATAATACATATATATATATATATATGCACATATATATACATATACAGGGTGTCTCAAAGAAATGTACTCACTCGTAGAATGACGAGAAAACTTTTATTTATGAACATAGAGTGAAATGAAATAGCATCGAATACATGAGACAGATGTAATTGAAGAATCATGTTCGCAAATGTTCAAACTGATGACCATTATTGTTCAAACAAAGCTGATAACGCGCACCAAGGGATTCGCAAACGTCGCAAAACATGTCATTAGGAATATCACGACAGTGTCTTTCAATTTCCAATTTCAATGCATCAATTGTCCTTGGTTTGTTGCCATAAACTTTGTCTTTTAAGTATCCCCACAAAAAAAGTCCATGGGTGTTAGGTCTGGGGAACGCGCAGGGTATTCATTGGGGCCCCTTCGTCCAATCCATGTGTCAGGAAACACTGCATCGAGGTAAGCTCGTACATCGCGATGGTAGTGGGGAGGAGCTCCATCTTGCTGAAAGTAAATATCGCCGTCATCACCAAACCTCTCTGTAATTTGTGGACCAACAAATTCCTGAAGCAAGTTGAGGTAGCTCTCACCATTGACAGTTTCGTTGAAAAAGAAAGGTCCTATGATGCCCAATGCGGATATCCCACACCACACTGTTACTCCTGGTAAGTTTACATGGTGTTCAATTGTTACGTGAGGATTTGCAGGACACCAGTACGTGCAATTATGACGGTTAATGGTACCATTTAATTTGAAAATTGCTTCATCGCTCCACACAATTTTGTGTGCAAACTCGACATCTTCTGCACATTTTGCCAGGTACCATTCACAAAATTCGACTCTCCGGTCAGGATCGTCTTCGTTGAGAGCATGACACAGCCTTGGAATGTAGCATTTCCAATGCAGACGCTTCATTATGCGGTTGACGCTATCTTTTGAGATGTGGGTTTCCCGAGCAGTTTGGCGAAGTGATTTCTGTGGTGATCGAAGGAGTGTTTCCTGCACCTGCAGTTCTTTTTCAGGAGACGTAGATGTCCGTGGTCGTCCTGAACGTTGTTTGTTGGTATTCTGTACGGTTCCATCTGCTTCAAATTTGTCTCTGATGCGCGCAATGGTCCGGCGCGTGGGTGGCGGTTTTGCGAATTCCCTTGTGAACCGGCGTTGCACTTCAGTGACGTTTTCGGTCTTCCAATAGCATTTCAGGACAAACTTTCTCTCTTCGAAACTAAGTTGATTTCCTGCCATGGCTTCATTAATTCAGAATATCTGAAACAAAATAAAAGAGTGAGTAAATTTATAATGGACATCAATTTGAACATTTGCGAACATGATTTTTCAATTACATTTGTTTCATGTATTTGAAGCTATTTCATTTCTCTCTATGTTCATAAATAAAGGTTTTCTCGTCATTCTAAGAGTGAGTACATTTTTTTGAGACACCCTGTATATATACATGCATGTTATACACATATATACATACATATATATATACATATATATATACATATATATACATATATACATATATATATATATGCATATATATATACAGATATAAACCTATACACACACACATATACATATACGTATATATGTGTATATATATGTGTATATATATGCATATATATATGTATATATATATTTATATGTATATATCTGTATATATACGCATATATATATGTGTATATATATATGCATATATGTATGTATGTATATATGTGTATCTATGTGTATATATATGTATATATCTATATGTATATATATGTATATATCTATATGTGTATATATATGTATATATATGTATTGATATATATATATATAAGTGTGTGTGTATATATGTATGTATAAATACATATATATATGTGTATATATATATTTATACATATATATGTGTATATATATGTATATATATATGTATATATATGTATATATATGTATACATGTATATATATGTATATATGTCTATATATATGTAGATGCATATATATGAATATGAATATGTGTGTATATGAATATATCTGTATATATGTATATACATATATATATATACGTATATATACTAATATATATCTACATATATACATATATATATATATATATATATATATATATATATATATATATATATATATATATATATATATACATATATGATATAACTTTGTAAGTAGTTCTTGATAACTAAATAACCTAGAGTGTAAAGGTCTTCAAATAGTACGGTTTATTCCAACGTACATCTCTGTTACAAATAATAGTAACTCCAGGTAATCTAATAGGATTTAACAGAATACAGACGAATGCTCCATAATACTGTTCGTAGTCGTATTTATTGTCTAAATTAGTTAACTTATTTTCTGACTTAGATGAAGTCCGGTAACACGTCACAACAATATATTCATGTGCATATATATATATATATATATATATATATATATATATATATATATATATATATGTATATGTATATATATAAGTATATATATACATTCATATACAGATATTTATAAAATTGTATTAATATATACACATATATATATACATATATATATATACATACATGTATATATAGTTATATCATTTTTAGTCAAACCATCAAGGTTTAAGCTCAATAGATATTAGTTTCTAATTCCAGAGCCCGTATAAATAACGAATAGAATACAGATTATAGATAGTTTTTGTTTTATGAGGAATACATTTTTTTCGTTTATACTAGAAATATTTTCATAGAAGATAAACGCATTTTGTTTGACATTGCTTATATTAAAGATGGTTCAGTTTTTGCTATAAATATGAAATTTAGTGTGAAATAATTGGACAAATAGAAATGTTAACAAACGTAAGTTCTTATAGAAAAGTCAGCATATGTTAGCATAGCTTGTTTGTCTAGATACATTATGAAATGCTGTAAAGGACGAATCTGTTCCCTAGTAAATAAAGGTATGGTTGCTGGAATCTGTATTCTATTGTTTTATATATATATATATATATATATATATATATATATATATATATATATATATATATATATATACTATGAATATTTTTTGTGCCATTTCTGTCTGCAGTGTTCAACGCTTGAGAGGAACTAGCTTATCGCAGATGACAACAAACTTTTGAATTTCAAACAGGGCTCTTCTTTTTAAGACTATTACATCTTTAAATGGGCTTTTTAACTATAAACATTTGTTAAAATGTTACCCCCCCTTCAGACAACGTTTTTCCGTGATCTCTTTCCCTCATCAGCGTAGAGGAATGAAAATAATACATATATAACTCTGTATAATACACCGTTTATGACATCATCAATATTTTGCAATCATACCCCGAAAAATTAAAATCAGTAAATATTATCCGTTTGACTTAAGTATTTCAGAATGGTCACCCATCTGGTACTGGCCAGGTTCAACGTTGCTTAACTTTGGTGATCTAACGAGAACCGTTGTGTCATCATGATTATGCTATATATATATATATATATATATATATATATATATATATATATATATATATATATATATATATATATATATATATATATATATATATATATATATATATATATATATATATATATATATATATATATATATATATATATATATATATATATATATATATATATATATATATATATATATATATATATATATATATATATATATATATATATATATATATATATATATATATATATATATATATATATATATATATATATATATATATATATATATATATATATATATATATATATATATATATATATATATATATATATATATATATACATGTATATATATATATATATATATATATATATATATATATATATATAACTCAGTAGAATACAAAATGCATGACATAATTAATATTCTGTCATCATGCTCAGAAAAATTCAACACCAACAAATTTTATTTACATTTGTATACGTATGTTTCAGAAATGTATTGTCCATTCAACTATAGGGTAGAAAATGACAATTATGAGTATCTTATCATCAGCAAATAAATTATTTATCAATTCGATACAATCATTTGTATTCTACCAAGTTATAATATATGAACTCTGTTGGTCCTAATCATTGAGCTAAGTTTCAGCTTCAGTATTTACTTGTATCATGGAGATTTGGAATATTTATTGTTTTATATTTATATAATAAAATCGATGTTTTTTCACCTCTTATGATATAACTAAAGTTATAATCATTGAAATAGTATTTTTACAACATAATATATAATAATAATATATATATATTAATAAGGTTCAAATATATTGATGAAATGAACTTAAAACCAATATTTTTAAAAAGTTCTCAATACAAAGTGGAGCCTTATGACTACATTTATATAAACGCTAGAGCAGCCTACGCAAATCAAATCCCGTTTCTTTGCAGACTGTCTATTAACTCACTATTAGACTGCTCGAAAAAAAAGAGAAAACATTAGAAAAATAGAAAAATAGAAATCTGGGCTGGCAAAATTAACTTCTTCCTAAGGTTATAAATACCGGGATGAGAGGAGAAGACTTTTTTAAGCGTGTCGTGTATTATTATCACCGACAAGCTAAAATCAAATAATTACATTTAAACCGAGCTGAATGGGTGTTTATGTTTCACACCGATGATTCACCAATGTTTACACATTGACGAATCATAGGTGTGAAACATAAACATGCATACAAATAATCTATACACACAGTCATCTACAGGCAGTGTGGCTAAACGTAGTAAGTGTATCCACGCCGAGATTCGAAATTAATAATAAACAACAATGGCGATTTGACGATTGTCTGTCTGTAAACGTCACAAAACTACGGACAAAATGGATATGTTTGTGATATCCTCTGCATGAACAATAGAACAACCAAACTGAAAATATGTTCATATTACAGAGTTAAATTTAATAATAATGTTTCTTGATACTTGGATTATCGTTTCAAAAATCAAAAACAATAAACAAAAACAGACAAATCGCCATTTTATCGGTTCGACGGGGGTCATATGTTGTTTTGTTTGTGTGTTTCACACTATTTTGGGATTTTACGTGGTTGTAAAATCATTTTTAAGAAACAGGGTAAAAATAGATGTCAATTAATCTAATTGAAATATATTGTTCCTAATAACATGCATCAATGTATAACAAAAGATTTTCATATGCAATTTAGTTCTGAAGTAAGAAATTCGAGTCACTAAATTTTATTTATTAGATATGAAGTTCTATTATTGTCTATATGGAAATAGGGGGTTAATGAACCTGTCATTACTTCTTACTTTATATATATATATATATATATATATATATATAGTAAGTTATAAAAATATATTTATGGCAATTAAGCTACACAGAGGCTCCCGCGTTTCATCCCCGGGGGGAATCTTCAGGCTAAAATGCATGGAGTTAGTTTTGTCGGGTGTTTTTATATACAAGGCTAGCTAGTTAACAATCAGATTTTTTGTTGTTCTCTTATCCAATCGTTGGGCTTCTCACAAACAAATGTCCGGTTAGTTTTACTTCTTATTTCCTGTTCTATCGTTGTGTTTTCTATAGAGTGTCCTATATCCTGTTTCTTTGTTGTGTCAATATAATGGGTGAACTTATTTTAACAAGTGGTTCCGTGTATTCTTATTTTAGGTTTTAGTTTTTAAGTTGTTAGATTTTAGTTTAGTTTACTTTTTTCTACTTATTTGTTTGTTTGTTTATTTATTCATGTATTGTTAGCCTAAGGTAAATTTTATTCTGTGCAGGCAGCTGTTTGCTATCTCACTTCTACAGTTTAATAGATTTTGGAGGTTTTTAAAGTTTAGGATTTTAAATTTTTCATGCAGATATAATCTACACGGGTCGTCTAAATTTCTACATGTATTGGCCTGCCATATTATTTTCCATTCAATTATTGGTGAGCGTCCATTTTCTTTGAGCTTCCAATAGTGGTTTGTTAGTGATGATTTAATTCGACGTTCTCTGGTTTAAAAAAATAGGGAGGTCATACCCACGTAGCACTTCTTGTTATTCGGTATTTTTTGGCAAATATTGTGGCTTGGTAAACAATACTTTTTTTTGGTTAGGCATTTATTTTGTAGTGGATAAAGTGTACGATTTATGCAGTTACATATTTTCTCTTCATTGCTAACTTTTTCATTTCTATTCGGGTGATTACTATCAGGGTTTTGTTTTGTTTGTAGCGTTTATATTTTTGTTCTTCTTAGTGTTATTTTTGCTATATTTTTCACTTTTTTATGTAATTTGTTATTTTTCTTCCTCTCTGCTGTTCTCTTTTAGTATTTTGTTATTGTTTGCCTTAATTATAATTTCTAGGTGTTCGCAGCAGCTGTATCTCCTTATTTTTGCTCCGCAAGCAGTTGAGCACTCTAGCTAAAATTAATTTCACCACTGAAAAATAATATGAAAAAAGTTAACTTTGTTTGTGAGAAGCCCAACGATTGGCTAAAAGAACAACAAAGAATCTGATTGGTTAACTAGCTAGCCGTGTACATACAAAACCCGGCAAAACTAACTCCATGCATTTTAACTTGAAGATTCCCCGGGGGTGAAACACGGGAGCCTCTGTGTAGCTTAATTGCCATAAATATATTTTCATAACTTACTACCTAGCTCTACTTACGTATCGAGCACTGTTGAAGTAAATACTGAAAATTGATACATAAAAAATTATATCTCATCACATTTTATGTGAATACATGAAATAGTAATATATATATATATATATATATATATATATATATATATATATATATATATATATATATATATATGTGAAAGAACAGTAAAATAAGATATAATATATATCTTTAAATTATGCTTCGGAATTTTTTAGATGAGGGTTGATAATTCGTAGAATTTGGTATATTCGGACTCCTGTTCTCATCTTGGGTGTTTTCATCACAACGTTTCAGTCGATGTAACCTCCGACCTTCTTCAGGTGTACTTTGTCGAACTCGGGAATCTTTCTGTCGAACTCGGGAATCTGGACAGAATTTCAAACGGAACCCTTTTATTAAATCCACGAGGGTTGCATGCTCTCGTTTCATCTGCCATGACTGGGAAGAAGTCTTCAGTAATTCGCAATTCTTCGTATCGTCCGTAATTATAAATAATAGATAAGTAGTGATCGAAAGTGATAAGTAGTTTTATCAAAATCAAGAATAGGTGTAAGGCTCCCAAAATACAGTGGATATAGTACTAAGTATATTTCAGTTATAAGTGATAGTCCTTTGAAGGTTGAAAGTTCAATCCTCAGTGCGGGCGATACGAAGAATTGCGAATTACTGAAGACTTCTTCCTAGTCATGATGATTGTTGAATCTGAGGTTTGGTCCGAATTTACGAAGAACCCGATGATTGTGGAATCTGGGCTTTGGTCCGAATTTACGATGGACTCGATGATTGTTGAATCTGAGCTTTTGTTCGAAATTAAGAGGAACCCGATGATTGTGGAATATGAGCTTGGGTTCGAATTTACGATGGACTCGATGATTGTTGAATCTGAGTTTTGGTTCAAATTTACGAGGAACCCGATAATTGTTAAATCTGATCTTTGGTTGGAATTTACGATGAATCCAATAATTGTTGAATCTGAGCTTTGTTCCGAATTTACGAGGAATTAAACGATGCTAATTATTATTCAATCTGAGAGCTTGATTTCCGAGTATTTGATTTTACCATTTTCACTTTGTTTTTGTATTCTACGGGGTTTGATGTCCTCTTCTAATATATAAGGACTACTTTCATTCCCTGACAACGCTGGCTGTTACAACTAGTATATGAACTATAGGTTAGGAAGTGAATATGAAAAAAAAGGTTCCTCCCTGTTTACATGATTTCATTTTTTCTTCACATTTAATTTGAATTTTATTTTCAATTATATTTCTTTGATCTTCGTCTACCCAGCGAAACACCCACCCATTAAGAAAACAAAACAAAACAAGCTAATATAGAAGAGAGAGAGAGAGAAAGAGAGAGAGAGAGAGAGAGAGAGAGAGGGGGTATGGAGAGAAGGGGGCTTAAAACGTGGCTATTTAATACTCTTTATGCTATTATTAGTATGTTAATACACCCCTGTGATGGGTGGTTGTATGCTGTTTCATAATTGAAATGTAAAGTTGTTGTTTTAGTAAAAAAAAAACGTGGTTAGATTTGCCACAAGAACTCATAAGGAAAACGAACTTAAGAAAGAAAGAAAGAAAGAAAAAAAAGAAACAAAGAAAAAAGAAACTGGGTTTTCCTAAAACGTACTTCCATAAAACGCGCGCCTGTATAAACGAAATCCTGTTACATGTTGCGTTCATGGACTTCCATTTCGACGGAAAAACACCGCTCTTCTCCGCGCGTGAAATTGTATCACCTTGAAGAAGAAGAAGAAGAAGAAAAAAAAGAGGGAATGCTTCCTCAATTAAAATCTGTTTGCAACAGAAATTCCAAGGTAGGTGAACAGTTATTGGCGAAAGATAAAAAAAGAACTTCGATAAAAAATTTCCCAATTCGCCGCCATTACGTGGTATAATACTAAGTTACACCCATCGTCAAAATAATGACGGAAAATCCATGCTTCTCCAGTGTTCGCACTCACTATTTATGTGGATATATTACTAAAATAGTCATATAAAATCGTAGAATGACGTCAGTAATAAAATCTTTCATATATAAATTATTATTAGAATTTTTCTGATGATGTAATAATAAAAACACCTATCGTTAATTTTTTTAATTTAAAAGTGATAATTTCTTTGTAAATTCATTTCAGGCGGAATAAGTCTGGGGTGGTTGTCTGAATTGCTATTTGCTTTCTCGTTTCCCTCACTACTTGAAATCTTTTCGTGCAGGGAATAGAAAAATGCACGTGTTTTATTGATTCATTTTTGCATGACGTGATGGAATTATATATATATATATATATATATATATATATATATATATATATATATATATATATATATGTATATAAAATAAAATATGAAACTAAAAGTAAACTTTTAGTAGATAGAACCTATAGTGAAATGGTTTAAGCTCAATATACGAGATAGAGCAATTATAAAGATAGATGAAGGAAGAGTGATAAACATGTACGAATGACAAATTTATTTCAACAATAATTTTGGCTTTGCCACTGCCAACTTATCTATCTATATAATTCCTCTGATGATAAGATTTTAATCTTTGAAAAGCCTTGGCTTAAGGAAAGAATAATAAACATAATTTTATTACCGAGTATACCTTGCATTGAAGCTGAAATAAATTTATCATTCGTACATGTTAATCCCTCTTCTTTAATCTATCTTTATATATGTATATATGTATATATGTATATATGTATATATATATATGTGTGTGGCTGCATATGTTCTGTATCAAGTAGACTCGTATATATATTATAATTTAAACATGAAATCTTTATATCCACAGACAAGCGCTTGTTTCGTCTTATAAAGACTCATCAGTGTGGCTATATAAAATCGATCCGTCGACCGCACGGTACGAACTTCATACCTCGGGTCTTATCACGCCGCATCTATATCCAGGCAGCCAACGATTCGGTTGCACGAATGAGAAGTTTAAATACTGCATTTTATCAGTACGACAAATTGTATCTTAAGAAGATTCGACCTCAACTTTTGACAGGGGAGAAAACTTTTGCATTATATATATATATATATATATATATATATATATATATATATATATATATATATATATATATATATATAATGCAAAAGTTTCCTCACCATGGAATATCGTGTATTTTATTCTTTGTATATATATATATATATATATATATATATATATATATATATATATATATATATATATATATGAGGATAAAAAGCACGATATTCCATGAAATGCCGTGGAAACAGGATGTATGAAAAGAAAAGAAAGAAAAAACAGTTATACACAGGAAGCAAAAATATAACAAGAGATTGAACGGTTTTGTTCGGATCAACGAAAATCTTCAGAAAACGTTCGTTGATCCAAATGAAACTAGCCAATCTCTTGTTTGATTTTTCTTCCTGTGCTTAATTGTTTCTCCTTTCTGTATATTTATATATATATATATATATATATATATATATATATATATATATATATATATATATATATATATATATGTGTATGTGTGTAAATAAATTTTTCGTGGTACAAAATTTAATTATGGCAATGAATAATGGGGAGGAGGCCGATTAAATAATTTAAATAATTTAGTCAACACATCCGGGTCTGCTATTGCTGACCATCTTATAAATAGCGCCGAATGTGAGTCGACTTACACTAGTGACTGGTTTTCTGTCATAAGTAGATCACATTCTTTATTCCATCTCAAAGTCCTGGAAGCTATATATATCAAGTCAGTCAAACCCTCTCTTTGTAAACAAAAGGAGTGGCTTCTAGGACTCAATATGATCAACTTGTGACCCTCCTCCCCTTTTTTTCTCCTTAACTTGTCACTAGTTTTCATTATACTTTTAAAAAGTTTTTAATCGTATTGAAGTACTTCCACGTAAATACTCTGATGAGTGTGGACGACAGCCGGCTCAGTACATTCATGATTTCCTCTCTTTTTTATACTTTTTCAATTTCATTCTACCTCCCAAAATGTCCCAAACGTCTGTATTCCTTGCCATAAATATATATATATATATATATATATATATATATATATATATATATATATATATATATATATATATATATATAGTATTGCAGGTTAAAGTAGATATAAACAGGATAAAAATCCACAGAGTCTCAACCGGGCTTATAAAAAGTCTCAATAGTAAATAGAGTTAATTATTTTTATTCATATTTATGCAAACATATACAAAATGTGCAGCTGTGTAGCGGCTTTTGTACATGTCTGTATAAATAAAAATAAAGATAAACGTTGAAAATTGAGAAACCAGACAACTTGACGCGAGATTTTGTCAAATAAATGAAATATTTCTTAAATCATTTGTTTTTAATTCCAATTTTCGGTTTTAAAAACCCTAATCATGGTAATACAGACACTATTTTTCTTTTTTCTTTCCTGTCATCGTCGAAGTCTTACAGCGTAGCCGAAGATATGCATTTCTTCCAGTGTTGTTGAAGAAATTGTTGTTTATAATGTCCGATATCTGTAGTTAAAGGGGCTGGCGCACGTCTATATATATATATATATATATATATATATATATATATATATATATATATATATATATATATATATATATATATATATATATATATATAAATATTTATATACATGTATATAATATATATATATATGTATATATATATACATTTGTATATATATATATGTATATACATTTATATATTTATATTTATATTATGTAGATATTTATATATATATATATACATATTTATATATATATATATTTATATATATTTATGTATTTATATTTATAAATTATATATATATATTTATATATATATACTTATGTTTATATATATATATATTTATATATTTATATAAATAAATTATATATATATATTTATATATATATTTATGTCTATATATATATATATATTTATATATATTATTTATTTATGTTTATATATACATATATTTAGATATATTATATATTTCTGTTTATATATATACATATTTATATTTATATATATTATATATTTATATATATATATATATATATATATATATATATATATATATATACACACAAATAAATACATATTGGTTGTTATTATGGAGTGGAGAATGATCACCCCAGTTAATTGTTTATTAATTGCCATAGAGGGCTATGGTTATGGGTAGGGTTAGGTTTAGGGGGTAGGTCTTTTCTAAATTACTTGGAATAGGAGTCTAACTTCCCCTCAGTAATGAACATACCTAATTAATTCTGTTTTTTTGTAAAATAGAAATTACGAAGAGACATTTTAATTAATATTATTTTAGCATTACTATTCTACTGACGTCATACCGTTTGTTCGAGTGTTTACGAAGTGAGCCTGATAAACCTATTGCATACTGTAACGCAGTATGGAATCGGCTATTTCGTATTCAAATCCTATCGGATCTCTTGCGGCCATTCACGCACTAATAATGTTGTGGAGAAAAGGCATGAACTGTTAATTTCTCCGATGGGTAAAATAGTACCCGATGTTAAACTAATCAAGTACATTTGAAAATAGCGACTTAACTGACACCCAACAGCATTGCTATACGAAAGTACTCAATTCTTTTTACAGAAGAGTATTGTTTTAACGCTAAGCAGAAACCATGATTCAACCACCAATAGAGGAGCGTATATATATATATATATATATATATATATATATATATATATATATATATATATATATATATATATATATATATATATATTTATTTATTTATCGTACCGTCGGTTTCAAGCACGGAAAGACTCAGCCATCCGGCCTTCTTCAGCTTCTGTTGTCATCTGTTTCCCAACATAAATAAATATTACGCTCTTAATTTTTAATTATTAACTTTAATTCTTAATTAATGGAGCATTCTGCTGGGATTTTTTCTGCTATATTACAAAGAAATATATATATATATATATATATATATTATAATATTTTCTTAATTAACGCATATACATGCCAAAGCTGCAATCATCATCGAACCCCAATGCGTATCGATGTGCCCATCACGCATTGTCTGGAAATGGGAGAGTAAATTAACGTCTAAATGGCAAATTCAGCGGACATCCGGCAAGAAACTCGCGTGTATATATATATATATATATATATATATACATTCTACAACGCAACCCGGCAAGATTCGAAACCCGAACCTAAGTGGTTGGCGTCCTGTCGTCTAGCAACTGAGCTATCATATCTTCCACTTGTAATACGGAAATTGTATCGTATTTAAAAACTATTAATTAATTAATTATTTTGTATACACACTGTCAATTACTGAGTATGCTACATTTGTTTACACAAAGAGCTGAACATTATATATATATATATATATATATATATATATATATATATATATATATATATATATATATATGCTGGATATTACTATAAAGTAAAAATTCAGTCATATTGATACCGGCGGTTTTTAAAGGTGTGGGAAATACATCCTGTTGTGTTAGGAAATTCACTATAGCTTTATCTTTAGGCAGACAATTATATGCATATATAATCAACGTTTGTTTCCCTAAGGCATTGTTCTCATATATTTTAATCACACAAAATACATGCTAAAATATTTCTCAGTTGTGGAATTGAGTTATGTTTGAAAACATTTAATTTATATATTTGCAACTAACTCACTGAGTGACCCATCTTTTTTTAAGTTTCTATGTATCACTCTCACCCTCTCTCACTGTATGTTGTTTGCCCCCTCCCTCGCTTATTTTATACGATATCTATCACCCTCGCTTTCGTCTCTCTCTCTCCTTCTCTCTCTCCCTTTCTCTCTCTCTCTGTGTTATTAACAGTCGAAGGTAATAAAGAAAGGGAAAAGTAAAATGATGGAAATAGTACATTATAAACAAAAGGGAATATCACCACAGGTAGTTATTCTATTTAAACCGTATTTGGGGAGTAAACAGATATATATATATATATATATATATATATATATATATATATAGAGAGAGAGAGAGAGAGAGAGAGAGAGAGAGAGAACAAGAGAGCATGAGAGAAGGGGAGAGAGAAGGGACAGATATAGTGATGGGAAAAAGACTAATTTTTGAACGTTGTCTTTTAATTTTTTATATTTAACGTGTTTGCAAAATCACTGTTTTCTTATCCAAACAATCTAACTTCATCTCAATTCCTGACCCAACGGGTCACATTTTCCTGCTGGTAGTGTAAAATATACTTATGGTAAGTGAGCTAGACAGAACCATTTTTGTTTCATTCCACCTAAGGAATTCTTCAGACTAACTGCTTTTTTTATTTATTGATTACTGCTTTTATGCATTGGTTATTATTATTATTTATTATAAACGTTCTTACGTATCTCACTCAACCCTGATCACAGCAGTTTAACTTAAAGCTAATTTGTTCTATCTTTTATTGCTTGTATAAAACACTTATCTTTATTATTGTGGAAGTGAGTTTCCATCATCCGTTAAATCTTCAACTGATTTCCTTTAACATTTAACGGTGTTGGTTTTTATTGCTTCTATAAACCACTCCCACCAATCGCTCTCCATTTTTTTTATAATTGTTTTTTTTTTTTAAATATATTTTATTCATGAGCTACATAATATACACTGTAATACACATATCTTAGCCCGCCTTACGATTTCCATGCATTTAGAGGCCGTCCGTTATCGTTGTTAAGCCCCCCCCCCCCCCCAATACAATAATGGCTATAGGCATGAATTCTGGGTTTGGCGTGCTGGGTTCAAATACTGCATTACTTTCCCTAATGCTCTTACGAAATATATGAATCAACATATTCTCACTCGAGCTATGGATTAAGTGGTACTGGTACAGTTTGCGACCCATGCTAAAACCTATGCTAACATCGACTTTTCGTCGGCATCTTCCGTTTGTTAACGTAAATAGCCGGAAGATGCCGAATGAAAACGCTCCAGCCTCAAATTCTAAACGAGGCGACGTTATAAACCAGGAAAAATAATGAAACAACATTTAAAGCCGGAAAAAAACCCAGTCATCGTATGTAAAATGTTATGAAAATATTTATTGTATATATATGTATACTTTTTTTACGGAATGTTAAGGTTTGATAAATTATTTCTTTTTGTCTCGATAAATTGTTTTGATGATTTTTTTTTGTACTAGTACATCTTTTGAATTAGACCTACTAGGTAAGGGCTATGTTAGGTTGAAAACAATAAGCACAGTTTTTTTTACATTTTTTTAGGGTGAGGGTTTAGAGTTCGGGTGAAAAAAACACAACATTGTTTACATTGTTTTTAGGGTTAGGAGTTAGGGTGAAATAAACCAACAGTTTTTTTTATATCTTTTAGTCTTTCGGCAGACTGAATCGTCTGTCCTAAAACGCTGAAATTCATTATCGCTTTAATCATTATCACTTTAATCAAATTTATTACGTTACAATTACACATTGTCGTCTGTTGCAACCTGATTGGTTAAGCGTGTTAGCATCTTTACGTAAACAGCCGAAAAATGCCGACGAATAGTCGGTTTCAGCATGGGTCACAAACTGTACCAGTACCGATTACATAGTATAGTAGACAAAAATCTAAAATCTAGAAGTGCGACTGTGCAACATGAAAACTCCGAAATATATATATTAATATTCACCATTAGTCCACAACATCGGACAAGACACTTCTACAAGACCAAGAAGGATATTATGGAAAAAAAAAGGTTATACCTTTAATTGTCTTAGCTCTGTCGAAGCTTGTTTTTATCAAACGAAATATTAGCTAAAAAAAATCAAGATGAAAAAAAAAAAAACGGAAGGTATTTTGAAGTATTTTGAGAAATGTTTTGAAATATTTTTATTTTCTTTTGATTTAATTACTCGCATCTAATACATGGTTTCTTTGAAGGCATTTTGCCTCTATATTTATATATATTAATAGTTTTGTCTTCATCCAGTCTTGAAAAGATGTAATATCATTGAAATGCGGATTAATTGGCGTTGACTTTAGCTAGGTTCATACATATATATGTATATACATACATACATACATACATATATACATACATACATATGTGTATAATATATATATATATACATATATATATATGTACAGATATATATACATATATATGTATATATATATATATATATATATATATATATATATATATATATATATATATATAAGTATAAATTTTTATTTATGCAAACATTATTAGTTACATATGTGCATACATGTTTCGGTTGCACTTTTCCAAGAAAGTCAACCTCATCAGACCAAGAATTTTCGAGAAATGGATGGATTTGAAAAATTTTCTATCTTAAATAACTCTTTTGGGATCTAGCATTTTCTATTTCTTATGAATTCGTATCGGATTACCTATTTCACTAGTTGACCTTTTTTGCCAGTGGTTGTCTCTTTTTTTTATTACCTTTTATGGCGTCTCCATTGCCTTTTCTTGTCCTCATTTTATTGCTCTCTGCTTTCTGGCCCACCCAGCTTTACAGACTCACTCAAGTATAAATATCTTATCTATATATCAAGAATCACACATATATAAACAAACTCTGATACATACCCAAACACATCTAAATAAACAAACAGATAAATAAACGGACATTGATATACATACACATCTAAACATGGACACATATACAGATCCACTATCAATCAAGCATATATTCAGAATACATACGTGCTTATAAATATATTCTAGATGTATATATAAATAAAAAATAAAGAAATAAGAATATTCTAGATATATATTCAATACATACATCCATACGTCTATACAGACTAAACATATACAGCTATATGCACCTATACACGTATATCTATACACACACACATATATGTATACATATAGATACAGATACATGTATACACACGCACGCACACATATACATGCACATACATACAGACACCCATATACACATACATATATACATACATACATATATATATATATATATATATATATATATATACACAAACCGTACATGAGCATATTCGTAACATAGATATACACGCATACACACACCCATACACTTTTAGTATAAATAGTTTCTAAAAATAGTTCCTAAAAATACGTACATATATGCACATACATAGATACACACACGCTGACATATATATATATATATATATATATATATATATATATATATATATATATATATATATATATATATATATGAGGACAAGAAAAGGCAATGGAGACGCCATGAAAGGTAATTAAAAAAAGAGACAACCACTGGCCAAAAGGTCAACTAGTGAAATAGGTAATCCGATACTAATTCGTAAAGAATAGAAAATGCTAGATCCCAAAAAGAGTTATTTAAGATAGAAAATTCTTCAAATCCATCCATTTCTCGAAAATTCTTGGTCTGATGAGGTTGACTTTCTTGGAAAAGTGCAACCGAAACATGTATGCACATATGTAACCAATAATGTTTGTATAAATACAAATTTATACTTATAAACAGCTCTACTTGGTATTGAGCACTTTTTATAAACACTTGAGTTTCTACGGATTTACATTTACAGAAACTAATACAATACATGTACGATATAAATATATATATATATATATATATTTATATATGTATATATATACACATATATATATATGTACATATATATGTACATATATATGTGTTTATATATGTATATATATGCATATATATGTGTATATATATGTATATATATAAATATATATATATAGTTGTTGGAACCTCATACGTCGCAATCGACGGGAGAGTCCATCATATATATAAATATATATATATATATATATATTTATATATGTATATATATGCATAAATATATATAAATATATATATATTTATATATGTATATATATACATATATATAAATATATATATATTTATATATGTATATATACATATATATATTTATATATGTATATATATATATATATATATATATATATATATATATATATATATATATATATATATATATAAGCTTGTATATAACCTTACACGCTGTACACGAAGTTTAAAGCGTTCTCTTTCAAAGTATTGAGGATTCTAATTAGTAATTAATTACAGTAAGCAATGAACGATATATATATATATATATATATACATATATATATATATATATATATATATATATTTCATATGTATATGTATGTATATACATATATATATGAGAATTACAAAAACGATCAGTTTTATGTTCTAATTGGTTGACAAGCTATTAATTCCACATCCAATTTTATAACGCATGTACATATATATATATATATATATATATATATATATATATATATATATATATATATATATATATATATATACCCAAAACCTAACCTTTTTTAAATGTCTGCAACGAGACATTTCACCCACTACCT
>OY744517.1:36314649-36317149 GCA_963556195.1 Sepiola atlantica
TCCCTCGAAATGATGGTATCATGACCATAAACATATACTACACCACTACGATGGTATAATTGCCATAGAACAGATACTACACTACTCCCTGAATTGCGCATTGGAAGATAGTACATGAGTCTGAAATAGTATAGTAAACTGAATTGAGCATTGAAATATAGTCATAGTATAGTTTCGGTTCAGATAAAGAAGTAGTAGTATAATTTTGGTTTCAGATATAGAAGTAGTATAATTTTGGATTCAGATATAGAAGTAGTAGTATAATTTTGGCTTCAGATATATAAGTAGTAGTATAATATTGGCTTCAGATATAGAAGTAGTAGTATAATTTTGGCTTCAGATATAGAAGTAGTAGTATAATTTTGGCTTCAGATAT
Source organism: Sepiola atlantica (assembly GCA_963556195.1). Taxonomy (NCBI): domain Eukaryota; kingdom Metazoa; phylum Mollusca; class Cephalopoda; order Sepiida; family Sepiolidae; genus Sepiola; species Sepiola atlantica. The sequence goes on from OY744517.1 coordinate 36,315,026, forward strand.
AGAAGTAGTAGTATCATTTTGGCTTCAGATATAGAAGTAGTAGTATAATTTTGGCTTCAGATATATAAGTAGTAGTATAATTTTGGCTTCAGATATAGAAGTAGTAGTATAATTTTGGCTTCAGATATAGAAGTAGTAGTATCATTTTGGCTTCAGATATAGAAGTAGTAGTATAATTTTGGCTTCAGATATAGAAGTAGTAGTATAATTTTGACTTCAGATATAGAAGTAGTAGTATTATTTTGGCTTCAGATATAGAAGTAGTAGTATAATTTTGGCTTCAGATATAGAAGTAGTAGTATAATTTTGGCTTCAGATATAGAAGTAGTAGTATAATGTTGGCTTCAGATATAGAAGTAGTAGTATTATTTTGACTTCAGATATAGAAGTAGTAGTATAATTGTGGCTTCAGATATAGAAGTAGTAGTATCATTTTGGCTTCAGATATAGAAGTAGTAGTATAATTGTAGCTTCAGATATAGAAGTAGTAGTATAATTTTGGCTTTAGATATAGTAGTAGTATCATTTTGGCTTCAGATATAGAAGTAGTAGTATAATTTTGGCTTCAGATATAGAAGTAGTAGTATCATTTTGGCTTCAGATATAGAAGTAGTAGTATAATTGCGGCTTCAGATATAGAAGTAGTAGTATAATTGTGGCTTCAGATATAGAAGTAGTAGTATCATTTTGGCTTCAGATATAGAAGTAGTAGTATAATTTTGGCTTCAGATATAGAAGTAGTAGTATAATTGTGGCTTCAGATATAGAAGTAGTAGTATAATTTTGGCTTCAGATATAGAAGTAGTAGTATCATTTTGGCTTCAGATATAGAAGTAGTAGTATAATTGCGGCGTCAGATATAGAAGTAGTAGTATAATTGTGGCTTCAGATATAGAAGTAGTAGTATCATTTTGGCTTCAGATATAGAAGTAGTAGTATAATTTTGGCTTCAGATATAGAAGTAGTAGTATAATTGCGGCTTCAGATATAGAAGTAGTAGTATCATTTTGGCATCAGATATAGAAGTAGTAGTATCATTTTGGCTTCAGATATAGAAGTAGTAGTATCATTTTGGCTTCAGATATAGAAGTAGTAGTATAATTTTGGCTTCAGATATAGAAGTAGTAGTATAATTTTGACTTCAGATATAGAAGTAGTAGTATTATTTTGGCTTCAGATATAGAAGTAGTAGTATAATTTTGGCTTCAGATATAGAAGTAGTAGTATTATTTTGGCTTCAGATATAGAAGTAGTAGTATTATTTTGGCTTCAGATATAGAAGTAGTAGTATAATTTTGGCTTCAGATATAGAAGTAGTAGTATTATTTTGGCTTCAGATATAGAAGTAGTAGTATTATTTTGACTTCAGATATAGAAGTAGTAGTATAATTGTGGCTTCAGATATAGAAGTAGTAGTATCATTTTGGCTTCAGATATAGAAGTAGTAGTATAATTGTGGCTTCAGATATAGAAGTAGTAGTATAATTTTGGCTTTAGATATAGTAGTAGTATCATTTTGGCTTCAGATATAGAAGTAGTAGTATAATTTTGGCTTCAGATATAGAAGTAGTAGTATAATTTTGGCTTCAGATATAGAAGTAGTAGTATAATTGCGGCTTCAGATATAGAAGTAGTAGTATCATTTTGGCTTCAGATATAGAAGTAGTAGTATCATTTTGGTTTCAGATATAGAAGTAGTAGTATAATGTTGGCTTCAGATATAGAAGTAGTAGTATTATTTTGGCTTCAGATATAGAAGTAGTAGTATAATTTTGGCTTCAGATATAGAAGTAGTAGTATAATTTTGGCTTCAGATATAGAAGTAGTAGTATAATTGTGGCTTCAGATATAGAAGTAGTAGTATCATTTTGGCTTCAGATATAGAAGTAGTAGTATAATTGCGGCGTCAGATATAGAAGTAGTAGTATAATTGTGGCTTCAGATATAGAAGTAGTAGTATAATTTTGGCTTCAGATATAGAAGTAGTAGTATAATTGCGGCTTCAGATATAGAAGTAGTAGTATCATTTTGGCATCAGATATAGAAGTAGTAGTATCATTTTGGCTTCAGATATAGAAGTAGTAGTATAATGTTGGCTTCAGATATAGAAGTAGTAGTATAATT
>OY744517.1:36322149-36342149 GCA_963556195.1 Sepiola atlantica
TGTAGTTGAATCCCGTGAAGATTTATTTTTATTCAAAGTTAAACGGTTGGTACTTTGACCAAATCTGAAAACTTGCAAGACGTAGACACAAGATTGGAGAGAATGATATTCTTTTTTACGGAAGTTGTTATTTTTAATAGATTTTTGCACAAGAAGCAATTATTTAATAACAGCACACGGACTTTTTTCTAAACATAAGAATATCTCTATATCAAGTAGGGTATGTGTATATGTTTATATATTTGTACGTACTGGTTTCACTCAAGAACTAATTAACTGATTTTTAGAGGAAATTATAATGGCACAACCTCCCATTGGAAAATTCATCCACACTCATTTAAGACTAATTCAACCAGATTCTAAGAATGTCAATGTTTTCTTAAGACCCATTAAGCTTCATATTAACATTTTAGAAATTTTGTACAATCCGAATCGTAATAAGAATTCTTGACATAAGGTTTATTATCATTTTACCTAGATTTGAATGTTCGTAAGGGGACATAAAAGTGGTGAAAAACCTTTTTGTTTTTTTCGGGGTATTAATTTTACCCATGCTTTGACAGGAATTAACCTTATATATATATATATATATATATATATATATATATATATATATATATATATATATATATATATATATAAGGTGAGTCAATGAAAAATAGTTAGTCCTGTAAATGGAAACAGATCAATATCTTCAGTAGTTCAGAACAAGGAGCATTTAGTAAATAAAAATATTTCTTCTTCTTCTCTTTCAATTGCATTCCTTAAGCAACTATATATATATATATATATATATATATATATATATATATATATATATATATATATATATATATATATATATATATATATATATATATATATATGCAAACATTGTTAAAAATAACAGAATTCGTCTGTTTAATTATACCTTTTTTTTAAATGTTACCACTGGTTTCATATGTGATGTTGTTAATTTTAGGTTTAAATTAACTACATCACATATGAAACCAGTGGTAACATTTTAAAATGCTTAACGTAATCCGATTTTGTTCTATGATGTCATCCAGCGTTGCTGAATTTAAATCGTCAACGACTTCTTGGAACAATGCAGAACACTTTCTATGCGCGTTTCTCCGCCGTCTTTTAAAAATTCTCTTCTTTCTCCAGCTTTTTTTTGTTCATTTGCTTTCGACACCTGAGGATGATTCGACGAAGAATCGAAAACGTTCGTGAAACCTATGGAACATTTTAAATTTTTTTATTTTAATACAAAAAAGACCATCAGAATAATTTAAAAAATAAAAAAAGGTATAATTAAACAGACGAATTCTGTTATTTTTAACCATGTTTGCATAAATGAGAAAATGCTGCCTAAATACACACAATATATATATATATAATATTAAATTATTTTTCAATATTTTACCTACGTACGACGTCGTTTTGAACGTATGGATCTCATCAGCGAAGGGAAATAATAATCTCAGACGATCATAGGGCGCGAACACGGTTCACAGATACACCTTGAATCTGTAGGTATTCACCTAGTCCCATTAGGCCACGAGAGATCTTTATGTAATAACGGTGAAATTAAGTGATATTTACATAGAAACCGGCGAGCATAGACAAACATTCAATAGAACTCAACGATAGAGTCGGAGCATTGCATGAATGTTTATTTTTAATCTTTTCCACGTTTAATTTTACTTGAAAGCGGGTTATAATGTAAAATTATTTATTAATATTTTACCTACGTACGACGTCGTTCCAAGCTTATGACTCTCATTATTTTATCATATATATATATATATATATTCCATGAAAAATGCCAGTATACTGAAATCATATGCTCTAAATAGGGTTAAGATAAAAATTCATATACACTACATGTACAAAAGCAAGGACATTCCTAAATTTTTACACTTTTATTGTCATTAAGGGTATGACTACATATCAACCAAACCATTTCATTATCACATCACTTTAGCATAAATCTCTATGCATGAGTGGATGAAGTGTGTGAGGTGCGCTGAAGAAAAATTCCTACCAGTAAAATACATAGTCCTGTTGTGCTCGCATACCCTTAATGACAATAAAAGTGTAAAAAATTGAGAATTTCCTTGCTTTTGTACATTTAGTGTATATGAATGTTCATCTTAACCCTATTAAGCGCATATGATTTCAGTATACTGGCATTTTCATGGAATGTCACTACTTTTGTAAAGGCTATGCCTCAATACAATGGTCATTCAATTTTTTTTTGGAATTTTATGGAAAACTAAGGTATATGGTAAACTGAAATTAAAATGCCATCAACTAGACCCTAGAACCTCTATCTCTGCCAAAAATCAGCTGAATCCATCAAATAGTTGATGAGATACAGGGTGGCACATACGTATGTACGTACGTACACACAGATAACATGATTTCATGATTGAACTTTTTGGATCTCTGGGTTGCCTTGACTAATGATGCCGAAATTTTACACACTTATAGAACCTATCAAATAAAAATTTCGTGCAAAGTTTTAACTAATTTGGTTTATTGGTCTTTGATTTATGATTGATCAAAGAAATGAGATTTCCAGCATAGGCCATTTTTGGAGTCTATTAAGGGATAGAACGCTCTCGCGTCTCCCTTGATATATATATATATATATATATATATATATATATATATATATATATATATATATATATATATATATATGTGTGTAGTGTGTGTGACTATTTATGTTTAAATGTATGCGTATACGTACGTTGACATTAATTACATTTATTCTAATTAGGTATCAGAATTACTACAGAAAAGTATTTATGTTGAAAGTGAAAGTGAAAGTGATGCTAAACGAATTCCTCGTGGTATAAGCAAAGTTTAATTTCGAGACGATACACAAATCTAATCGATTCTAAAATTTCAAATCTACATGAAAGAAAAACAACACGTGTCATCTTACGTAGGAATTACAATACAACACTTATTTATAGCAAAAGTCAGATTGTCATCTTAATGCATGACTCGTGTTTCTCCATCTCTCCTGAACGCAATCCCAGTCCAAACATTCTAAACCAGCAGTGACAATAAGGGTGTGAAAGTAAAATATTAAATATAATTGACACTTAAATAGGAAATAGAGAGGAAAACAAAATACAAAAAACAGTGAGCGTCAAGAAGCTAGCAGAAGAAGGAATGATGAGGTAAACAGTGTGAAAAGGACCAAGTAAAAAAAGCGTATATCGAATCAAATCAAATCTAAATTTATTTGGCCCCCAAAAAGCAAAGTGCAACAAGCCATGTAAAGAGACAAGTAGAAGCTATTTACATCCGCAAAAGTCTGAATATTTGTCCGATATTATTGTACCAATTTGCACAGAACAGATACTACATTTTGATCCTAATTCGAGCGCCCTAAAAAGCGTATTTTAGTTCAAGATTAACGTTCGACACAACGGCGAAATCAAATGAAAGTTTCAAAAAATTTTTTTTTTTTTGCATTTTATCTTCGGCGATCGAGCGATACCATCTTTAAAAAAAAGGGGTGGTGGTGATAACGTCCTTTCGAACATTAAATTGCCTTGGCGTATTATATAGATATTTTATGATATTAGATAACTACTTAAGAAAACAATTGGTTTAAAACGATTCGAGGTTCATTGGTCTCCTTTAAGAATCTCCTGTGTATATACTCCGTACCTTAAGGAAACTGGGTGTTCCTAACGATTCAAGTGATCTGTTAATGAATATAGCAAATCTAATTCAATTCAATGATAAATGCCAGTATACTGAAATCATATGCCCTTAATAGGGTTAAGATGAACATTCATAACACTAAATGTACAAAAGCAAGGAAATTCCCAAAATGTTTACACTTTTATTGTCATTAAGGGTATGCGAGCACAACAGGGCTATGTATTTTACTGGTAGGAATTTTTCTTCAGCGCACCCCACAAACTTCATCCACTCATACATAGAGATTTATACTGTAGTGATGTGATAATGAAATGGTTTGGTTGATATGTAGTCATACCCTTAATTAATGACAATAAAAGTGTAAAGATTTGGGGATTTCCTTGCTTTTGTACATTTAGTGTATATAAATTTTCATCTTAACCCTATTAAGGGCATATGATTTCAGTATACTGGCATTTTTCATGGAATGTCACTACTTTTGTAAAGGCTATGCCTCAATACAACGGTCATTTTTAAGTTTTTTTGGAATTTTCTGGAAAACTAAGGTATATGGTAAACTGAAATTAAAATGCCATCAACTAGACCCTAGAACGTCTACCTCTGCCAAAAATCAGCTGAATCAATCAAATAGTTAATGAGATACAGGGTGGCACATACGTACATACACACGGATAACATGATTTCATGATTAAACTTTCTGGATCTCTGGGTTGCCTTGACTAATGATGCTGAAATTCTACACACTTATAGAACCTATCAAATAAAAATTTCGTGCAAAGTTTGAACTAATTTGGTTTATTGGATTTTGATTTATGATTGATCAAAGAAATGAGATTTCCAGCATAGGCCATTTTTGGAGTCTATTAAAAGAATAGAGCGCTCTCGCGCCTCCCTTGATTTGAACTCGACCTACAGTTTATATAAACGGTAGGTCGAGTTCAAATTGAATCGCGCTGATAATTGCTATGCAATTCATACCGATTTTTTTTTGTTTCGCGTCCTTGGTTTTTCTCTGTTTTCTATTTACACAAAAATCACGCCGTAAAATAACCAAAAAACAAAAACGAAAAGAAATTTGAGTCGAGAGAAAACATAATATTAATTAAGCCTAACGGTATTTTGTTTACGGTGCCTTTTAAATGTTTATATTGTTAAAGTATTCATTCAACCATCTAATGATATTATTCACCAAATCAAATCAGAAATAGGGCATAGGTGGGTTCATTTAAACTTGTACGTTAAAGGTAGACCAAAGTTACAGTTAGAGAAGTATTCACATTTTAACATAGAACTAGGTTAGTATATCTTATCTATATATAAAACTCAATGTGTGTGCGTGTGTGATGTTCGTGTGTTCCCGGTTAAAAGAAAGTTTAGAGAATCTACATGAAATTTAAACGTGCATTCTCATGTAAAATTTAATGGGGAAGACAATGGAAGTGTACAAGAATCTCTAAGTGCATTCCTAAGTAGGTTATTGGGGGCATAATCTCCTTAAAACTTCAAATATTTCCTATTTTTATGAAATTTAAATCATATGTATAAAGTTTTCTGGGGAAGACAATGGAAGTTGTCTCGAATCTTTAAGTGCCATCCAAACCTAAGTGAGCTATAGGAGCCAAACCATCTTTTAAAACTTCAAATATATCCTATTTTGATTACCTTTCACAGATAACATGAATTGGAATAAATACATTGAAGACATTGCCAGGGCTGCTGCAAAAAAGGTGGGCTCCCTCTACCGTGGCAGTAAACTTCTTACACCTGACATTATCCTATATCTCTACAAAGCCACCATTCGCCCATGCATTGAGTATTGTTGCCATATTTGGGCTGGGGCATCATCCACTAGTCTCTCCTTCTTGGACAAGGTCTAAAAAAAGAGTCGCCAACTTGATGGGTCCCTCACTATTTACAAAGCTCCAGCCCCTGTCTCATCGCCGCAATGTTGCTTCCTTGTGTTTGCTTTACACGTACTTCAATGGATTGTGCTCTGATAAGCTTGCTGCTCTGGTGCCCCCACGACGCAAATTCACTAGACCAACCCGACAGTCTGCCAAATCCCATCCATTCACCGTGGAGGTCCATAGATGCCGAAGAGCTTTCTACTCCAAAAGCTTCTTTCCTCGTGCTGCTGGACTGTAGAACTCCATCCCTGCTCCCTGTTTTCCTGACGTTACTGACATACAGGTTTAAAACTAATGTAAACAGCCATCTCGCTGCACAGCTCCCAATTTAGGTTGACCCTCCCAAAACTTTCACCCTTTTTCTCAGTAGCCCCTTACGTCTACAGTGGGGCCTGTCTTGTTTGGGGTGAACTATGATGAAAAAAATCATATCATACGTATAAAACTTTCTGGAAGATAATGAAAGCGGTTCCGAGTTCTACGTTACCCTTTATGTGCCGAATATCCACGTGCTCCACCTCTAAGAACCCCTTAAAACTTCAAATACGTATATCTGATTTAAACCATATGTATAAAACACTAGTTCAGAGAGTTTTCCAATATTTCAGCTTCTTCCAACAATATTAGGGTACTAAACAGGGGGAGGGGGGCAGTAAAACAAAGAAAGTAATTTGGTTTTATGTACATAGTGAAAAAGTACATAGTTGTGATCCTCATCACTTACTTCATAGATTATGTACTATTTTATCCAGAACTCAGTGTTCACATATGGGAACATGCCTTCATCTCAAGTACGGCTAATGGTACAAGTATAATATGTTCATGATGTCTATTCCTGAACACTAGAACTAAATTCTTTAACTATTAAATTTCAAACTAAACAGCTATTAATAGTGTCATGTCAAACGTTAAATGGGCTCTCTCCTATATTTTCGCTTTTCATATCTTGCACTTTGACGCTATTGTGATAATCTGGTTCAGATCGATAATCGAATTATGCGAGTAAGTTGTTTGTTGAGACAGCAAAGTGATTCAGTATTTATTTATTTACCTCCTCTCATGAGGTTAGGCACAAGGCCAGTTTTATCTTACTCCCACAAGGTAAGATGTGACCCAAGGTCGGGTCGGGAAAGTGGGGATTGAAAAGCCAGCGCCCGAGAAGGTGAGCACTCTAGCCATTAAAAATTGCTTGGACAGCCCCGTCGGCATTCTCCAGTAGGGGCGCCTCAGACAGTAAGCAATAAACTTACTCCTCCCCAAAGAGGGGAGGCAACGCCTGGGAGGGTGGACCTCCTAGAACTGCACAGGACAGACCCATAGGCAAGCGTAAATCAAGCCCCGAAGGCCAAGACAATACCAGTCTATGGAATGCAGTATCCATCGGAACAGATACTACACTTTGATCTTGGCCAAAAAGAAAGTGGTTCGGTAGAGTGCTGGATTTTTTTTTCTCTTTTGATGGAAGTCGCTCCAAACACGGCAGAGAGACACTTGATGTAAGGAGCTAGAAAGAACAGAAGATGATTAAGTTGCATAATAACAAAAAGGGAGAGGAAGGTAGAATCACTTCAAAACAAGGTAGTTTTTAACTGACGGTGATAGATTCAGAGGCAAAATAATCGAACCTGAAGCCGAAACATTAGCATGGCAGTGACGGACCCAGTTCATCCATCCACGGAAATACATCAAGGGACACACATCCATGCGTATTATGGCAGTTAAGAATACCCCGACATTTAGCGAGTGCTGGTGGAGAAGCCTCGCTAGGAGTTACCCCTGAATTCGATCTCCTGTACTATCACCCGGGAAGGTTCCGACCAGAAAAGCACTACGACCTCTCTCTCTCTCTCTCTCTCTCTCTCTCTCTCTCTCTCTCTCTCTCTATCTATCTATCTATCTATCTATATATATATATATATATATATATATATATATATATATATATATATATATACCAAAGATACTTCACTACCTTCATTGTCTATCAGATATAAGACAAACAAAGCTTAAAAGAGACCCCACCACCAGCGTTCCATCACCTGGACTTCAAAAAGTCTAGCTAAAAACTAAGCCCTTCAAGAGCCCAAAATGGAAAGAAAAGCTTACAAAGCTGGCTGACTAAAATGGTTACCCGTAAACTGCATGTGAATCTCGGTATTTCCGTTTACTTCTGCCTTACTTCAATTAGCATTAGACCCTTCCCTATCATTGGTCTTTAGAAATGCCGGACAAAAAAATTAAAATGACTGTTATTGCGCAACTTTTGCTTCACTATATATTAGCCATCGTGCAATCACCCTTTCTGAAAGTTACCCTTCTTAAATTGCGAAAAAGAAGGAACCGTGTAATATTTGTTAATTCTGTGTTTATTAATGTTTGCATTATCAGTCATAGATTGAAAAAAAAAGAAGTATGTTTGATTGAGAAGCTTCGTTTAAATGCTTTAAATGACATTTGGCCTTTTTTATTTGAAATGTGAAAGGGATGGGCAAACATTTAAATTAAATCCACGACCGCACAATATCATATGCTTCGACGAAAGCAATTAATACAATGCGTTACAAGTTTTGTTCTGGTAAATAGGAAACACCCACAAAAACGAAAACGGGGAAAATTAATTTACAATTATTAACAATTCAAATGTTGTAAAGATAAAAGTAAGGGATTAACAATTCAAATGTTGTAAAGTTTAAGATAAACAATTCAAATGTTGTAAAGTTTAAGATAAACAATTCAAATGTTGTAAAGTTTAAGATTAACAATTCAAATGTGGTAAAACATAAAAGTTTAAGTTTAAAAACAGAAATGTTGTAAAGATAAATATTTAAGATTAATAATTTAATTTTCGTAAAGATAAAAGTTTAAGATTAACAATTCAAATGTTGTAAATATAAAAGTTTTAGATTAACTTTTCAACTGTCGTAAAGATAAAAGTTAAGGATAAACAATTCAAATGCTGTAAATATAAAAGTTTAAGATTAACAATTAAATTGTCGTAGAGATAAAAGTTTAATAGTAGCAATTCCAATGTTGTAAAGATATAAAAGTTTAATATTAACAATTGAAATGTTGTAAAGATAAACGTTTAATATTAGCAATTCAAATGTTGTAAATATAAAAGTTTAACATTAACAATTCAAATGTTATAAAGATAAAATTTAAAGATTAACAATTCCAATATTGTAAAGATATAAATGTTTAAGATTAACAATTCAAATGTTGTAAATAAAAAAGTTTAACATTAACAATTCAAATGTTATAAAGATAAAATTTAAAGATTAACAATTCCAATGTTGTAAAGATATAAATGTTTAAAATTAACAATTCAAATGTTGTAAAGATAAAAGTTAATAATTTACAATTCAAATGTTGTAAAGATAAAAGTTTAATATGAACAATTCTAATGTTGTAAAGATAAAAGTTTAATATTAACAGTTCAAATGTTGTAAAGATAAAAGTTTAATATGAACAATTCCAATGTTGTAAAGATAAAAGTTTAATATTAACAGTTCAAATGTTGTAAAGATAAAAGTTTAAGATTAACAATTCAAATGTTGTAAAGTTTAAAGTTAACAATTCAAATGTTGTAAAAGATAACAATTTAAGATCAACAATGACGTGTTAATGACGTCTTTTTGAACCGACAAAAGAAATACAACTCTTCTTTTTCTTGAACTAAATGCAACAAAAGTTAATTTTTTTGATCTAGACTACATTATTTGGATTTCTCGGACTGCTGTTCTCATCTTGGATGTTATTCTCACGCCGTTTCGGTCGATGTAACCCTTGACCTTCGTTAGGTGCGTTTTGTCGAACACGGGAATGATTATGTCGAATCGGGAATCTGAATATTTGATTTACGGCGGTAGATTGTTCTGATTCCGTCAACTATGACCTGCTTGTACACATGGATACGTGGCGCAACGGATAAAGTGCTAAGTTGCAATCAGTTGTAAGTAACTGTTTTCTGGAGGTTCAAGATTAAATCAAATACAATTTTAAAATACTTAAGACATCTAGCTAGCCATGGGTTACGGAACAAGAACAATCTACCCTTGTGGATTAACTAAAGTGTTCAGTTCGAAATTCCGTACAGGTCCCCGAGTTCGACAAGACGCACCTGAAGAAGGTCTGAGGTTACATCTGCCGAAACGTTGTGAGAATATCATTCAAGTCCAAATAATCAAAATAATCAAAATTATCAATTCTTATCTAAAAAAATCGAAATTATAGATCAGACTATTCTCCTTTATTAGGTTTATTTAGATCTGACTAAAATAACAATTTAAGGTAAGAGGCTTTAGAAACACGATTACACTGTAATTGTTAGCGACAACTCATAGCTTCAAGTGACGGGTATCGTTGCCACGTCTGAGCTGGTGCATCAACCACTAGTATCTCCCTATTGATCAGGCTACAAAAAGATCTCTAACCTAATAGGTGCCGCACTAGATACCAAGTCCCGGCCCCTGTCCCATCGCCGCAAAGTTGAATCCCTGTGCCTGTTTTACAAGTACTTCCACTGAATGTTCTCCTAGGAACTTACTGCACGTGTGCTCCCTCAACTTAAATATCCACGACAACCCCGACTAACAGCAAAATCCCACCACTTCATTGTGAGTGTTGGAAAATTTTCTACTCTAATAGCTTTCGTTCCTCGGACCGCCTGCCTTTGGAATTTCCTCCCCGCTCCCTGTTTCCCCGACTGTACCAACATGCAAAAATTAAAATGTAATGTGAACAAACATCTTGCTGCACAACTCCCTGCTTAGGATGCCCTTATAAATATCGCATCTAATTACATTATCCTCTTACATCTCACTGGCAAGATGCCATGTCTGTCGAGAATAAAAATAAAACAAAAATGATTTAGAAGTCGAAACAGAACATGATCACATTATGCCGAGTCTATAAATTCACTAGATCAACTCAACAATTAGCTAAATCCCATCCATTCACTGTGGAGGTCCCCAGATGCCGGAGCGCCTTCTACTCCAATAGCTTCTTTCTTCGTGCTACTGGCCTCTGAAACTCCCTCCCTGCCCCCTGTTACCCTGACTTACCGACATGCAGAGGTTTAAAACTAATGTAAACATACATCTCGCTGCACAGCTCCCAACTTAGAATGACAGCCTAAACCTACTCCCTAATTCTCAGTAGCCCCTTGCGTTTACAGTGGCGTCCTGCCTTGTTTGGTGTGAAATATCATTAAAAAACAACAACTTAGTTACTAAGATTTAGTTTGGTTTGTTTTTACGCCATATAAACTCTGACAATGACTTGCGAGGGTCGCTTCCTAGCAAGTCATATTTATCTACCTTCCACAGCGGTAAGATGTGACACAAGGTCGGAAAGTGGGGATTGATAAGTCAGCACTCTAGAGGAAGAGCACTTATGACCGTCAAAAAATGCCTGTGCAGCCCCGTCGGCATTCCCCAGTAGGGGCGCCTTGGGCGATTAGCAATAAACTAACCCCTTCTCAAAGGGTGAGAAGGCACAGCCTGGGCGGGTGGACCTCCTAGAACTACACAGGACAGACCCATAGACCGGCGTAAATGAAGCCCCGAAGGCTAAGACGATACCTGTTTATGAGGTGTAGTATCCATCGGAACAGATACTACACTTTGATCTTGGCCAGTAATCATCGACAAGGAATCCGACGTTATTGGTCACACGGTTAAAATAGAATACGTCATGAAAATAACAGAATAGAAGAAAGTAACATAAATGGTAAGTCTATGTAATATTAAAACTCGCTGATTCCCTCTCTTTTGGGTCCGGAGCATGTGATGCAATGAGGAAGAAAGTTGTGTGTTACTTTTAATACCTCTAAAACCAAGCTTCTCTCCATTCACCACCAACGCTCGGGTCTCTTTTTTCCCCCGAGTCGAAATGAATAGCTCTCTCCTTGAAAAAAGTTCATTGATTCGATACGCTCCTAGGACTGACTTTTTCTTCAGATCTAAAATGGAAGACGTATATCCAGTCTGTTTCTAAGGTAGCCGGAAACATAGTTGGATCATTCTACCATCCAGAAAGCACCAGACGCAATCCTTTTCCTGTATAAGAGTCAAATACCCCCAAACATGGAATAGTGCTTCCACATCTGAAAACGTTTATGCATTTCTTCTTTTTACATCTTTGTCATTATGAAACCTGTCTCATTTGAGGTTTCTTTATAAGCTGCAGAAACGTATCTGTAATTTGATTGGCCCCGCCTTTTCTTTTTCTCTGCCCCCCCCCCCCTCTCTCTCTCTCTCTCTCTCTCTCTCTCTCTCTCAAAGCTGTGATGTTGCTAATCCCAGTCTTTTTATAAATGCTGTTATGGCATGTGTTCTTTTAAAAAAAAATTAAATTTTAAATAAAACAGAAACCACCACTTTATCAAGGCCGAGGCCACCAGTGGACAAGTGTTAATGTGATTTCTATTTATCCTCCTCCAGGAGATTAGACACAAGTGTCATGTGGGTTTGATGGAAGCGTTTTCAGTGGAATGACTTAGATTTGAACCTGGCACATCCAGGTTCTCAGTCCGCGTCGATACCAACTAAGCCACTGTGCTATCCCCACTAAGCCACTGTGCATGTGTTCTTCAAAATTGTGTGATCTATTCCCTGCTTCTTTGGTTCTAGCTCGTTTGACTCGTTGGTCTAGTGGTCTCCATCAATTCGTTGTTTTGATACCTCATTGTAATACAGCTTCCTATTCCAGTATCTTCTTTCCCCCAAAAACTGCATGCTTGTGGATCTCTCTTCCTGCAACTTATAGCCTTGGTCTTTTCAAGACTAAGGCCAATAGGCATCTTCTGTCTTTGCAATAATCATCTTTCGTTCTTGTTCATGCCTTGTCTGGAGCGATTTCCATAAAAAATCCGGATCAAAACGTGAGTCGAAAAATCGGCCAGTATTTTTCAAACAATCTAATATTTGTGTATCAAGAGATTAGATTAGCAAAAACTGTTCAATTTTTGTTATTTAAATTATGTAACATGTAACGATATCTAGATTTTCACCCTTAATTTTCTGTACTTGTTCCTTGTGTATTAACTTGATATATAGAAACAAGGTACATTTTTCAACATGTCTATATAATAATACACTAAGGCATTTCATGTTCGTACGTATGTTATCACCTTTCACACTCATATAAAGAATGAGATCGTCCGATTAGCAAATCTGGTGATTGGTGATTAATCTGATGTCGCTAAGGTAAACAATTCCAACTTTACCCATTTTAAAATGAATTGTTCCCAAATCAAATTAAGTCGTCCCGTCGATTAAAACAGTACAATTTTAAATAAACACATTTCAAAAAGTGACATTTGTTTTATTGGTTTAAAGAAATGTTTAGGCGATAATTATTTTTACGGTAAGAAGACATAATAATATTTATTGTTTAAAAAAATTAAATTGCTACAATTTTAAATAAACAAATAAATAAATAATTAAATAAAGATTCGTATTCGTTTTATTTTGCTAATTAATATTTATCTTAATGGTGTTGACCTTGACAGTAATTTATTATTTCAACAGAAATATTGTTAGTAAAAGTAAATCATACGGATTGATGTACAAAGCACCTTGGAATTTTCACGGCGTCCAGCTTGTCTATAATACACTGACACATTTCGCATATATTAACAAATGGAATCGTCCGTGAGTAGTGATTAATCTGATGTCGTTACGGTAAACCTTTCCGACTATATCCATTTTAAAATGAATTGTTCCCAAATCAAATTATGTCGTACTTGATAGTAATTTACTCTGACTGACATTTACTATTTCAAAAGGAACATTATCATGAACAGTAAACTATACAGATTGATGTAGAAAGCACTGTGGAATTTCCACAGGGCCCCGTTAGTTTACATACAACCCATGTAATAAGTAATAACGATAGAATTAAAAGCTATTAATGAATTGTGAAAATTCCACAGGTTCCACTAGTGTCAAATTAATTTAAAAGAAAATAGCTTAGTTTCAGTTAATCTTGAATTAGGTAAGAGACACCGCAAGAATATGTGAGTGTGGGTGAGGGTTGGGGTGCAACTGCTGGTCTCGAAGACTTCGTTCCAGATGTTCCTTTCACGAAGAACAAATCCAGATCGTTGAGTTTTCTCAATTACATATCCGTTGTCTTCTTCAGATATAGGCCCTTTCGCTTGACTTGCTAAAGATTAGGGAGGAAAAAAGATCTCAAGACGTTTTTTTATGTAATTGACATCCTTGTTGGTATTGGGAACCCATTGCCTATTGCAACCTTTCCCTTTCAAATCTGGGGAAGCCTGAATAGGGTGGTCTTGGGTATTCTGACCGCCCAACTATCGCAAATTTGTAACGTATTCATCTGAAATGCGTCCAAACTATCTTTTGTTTCTGTTCTTTTTCGGAGGTAAAGAGCTTTACTATGTTATATATACTACTTTTACTATGTTATGTATAATTACTATTATATGTATAATACTTTTACTATTCTATCTATAATTGCTATTCTATGTATAATTGCTATTCTATCTATAATTACTATTCTATCTATAATTACTATTCCATCTATAATTACTATTCTATCTATAATTACTATTCCATCTATAATTAGTATTCTATCAATAATTACTATTCCATCTATAATTACTATTCTATCGATAATTACTATTCCATCTATACTTACTATTCTATGTATAATTAGTATTCTATGTATACTTACTATTCCATCTATAATTACTATTCCATCTATAATTAGTATTCTATGTATACTTACTATTCCATCTATAATTACTATTCCATCTATAATTAGTATTCTATGTATACTTACTATTCCATCTATAATTACTATTCTATCTATAATTACTATTCCATCTATAATTACTATTGTATGTATAATTACTATTCCATCTATAATTACTATTCCATCTATAATTACTATTCTATCTATAATTACTATTCCATCTATAATTAGTATTCTATCTATAATTAATATTCAATCTATAATTACAATTCTATCTATAATTACTATTCCATCTATGATTACTATTCCATCTATAATTACTATTCTATCTATAATTACTATTCCATCTATAATTAGTATTCTATCTATAATTACTATTCCATCTATAATTACTATTCTATCTATAATTACTATTCCATCTATAATTACTATTCCATCTATAATTAGTATTCTATCTATAATTACTATTCAATCTATAATTACTATTCTATCTATAATTACTATTCTATCTATAATTACTATTCCATCTATAATTACTATTCCATCTATAATTAGTATTCTATGTATACTTACTATTCCATCTATAATTACTATTCTACTTATAATTACTATTCCATCTATAATTACTATTCCATCTATAATTACTATTCTATGTATAATTAGTATTCTATCTATAATTACTATTCCATCTATAATTAGTATTCTATCTATAATTACTATTCCATCTATAATTACTATTCTATCTATACTTACTATTCAATCTATAATTACTATTCTATCTATAATTACTATTCAATTTATAATTAGTATTCTATGTATAATTACTATTCCATCTATAATTACAATTCCATCTATAATTACTATTCCATCTATAATTACTATTCCATCTATAATTACTATTCTATGTATAATTAGTATTCTATCTATAATTACTATTCTATGTATAATTACCATTTCATCTATAATTAGTATTCGATTAATAATTACTATTCCATCTATAATTAGTATTCTATCTATAATTACTATTCCATCTATAATTACTATTCTATCTATAATTACTATTCTATCTATAATTACTATTCTATCTATAATTAGTATTCTATCTATAATTACTATTCCATCTATAATTAGTATTCTATCTATAATTACTATTCCATCTATAATTACTATTCTATGTATAATTACTATTCAATCTATAATTACTATTCTAACTATAATTACTATTCAATTTATAATTAGTATTATATCTATAATTACTATTCTATCTATAATTACTATTCTATCTATAATTACTATTCTATCTATAATTACTATTCCATCTATAATTAGTATTCACTCTATAATAAGTATTCTATCTATAATTACTATTCCATCTATAATTACTATTTCATCTATAATTACTATTCCATCTATAATCACTATTCCATCTATAATTACTATTCCATCTATAATTACTATTTTATCTATAATTACTATTCTATCTATACTAACTATGTCATCTATACCTACGTTTTCATCTATAATTACTTCTCTATCTATAATTACAATTCCATCTATAATTACTAATCTATATATACTTACTATTCCATCTATAATTACTATTCTATCTATACTTACTATGTCATCTATACTTAATATTCCATCTATAATTACTTCTCTATCTATAATTACTATTCTATCTATACTTACTATTTCATCTATAATTACTATTCTATCTATAATTACTATTCTATCTATACTTACTATTTCATCTATAATTACTATTCTATCTATAATTACTATTCTATCTATACTTACTGTTTCATCTATAATTACTATTCTATCTATAATTACTATTCTATATATACTTACTGTTTCATCTATAATTACTATTCTATCTATAATTACTATTCTATGTATAATTACCATTTCATCTATAATTAGTATTCGATTAATAATTACTATTCCATCTATAATTAGTATTCTATCTATAATTACTATTCCATCTATAATTACTATTCTATCTATAATTACTATTCTATCTATAATTACTATTCTATCTATAATTAGTATTCTATCTATAATTACTATTCCATCTATAATTAGTATTCTATCTATAATTACTATTCCATCTATAATTACTATTCTATGTATAATTACTATTCAATCTATAATTACTATTCTAACTATAATTACTATTCAATTTATAATTAGTATTATATCTATAATTACTATTCTATCTATAATTACTATTCTATCTATAATTACTATTCCATCTATAATTAGTATTCACTCTATAATAAGTATTCTATCTATAATTACTATTCCATCTATAATTACTATTTCATCTATAATTACTATTCCATCTATAATTACTATTCCATCTATAATTACTATTCCATCTATAATTACTATTTTATCTATAATTACTATTCTATCTATAGTTACTATTCTATCTATACTAACTATGTCATCTATACCTACGTTTTCATCTATAATTACTTCTCTATCTATAATTACAATTCCGTCTATAATTACTAATCTATATATACTTACTATTCCATCTATAATTACTATTCTATCTATACTTACTATGTCATCTATACTTAATATTTCATCTATAATTACTTCTCTATCTATAATTACTATTCTATCTATACTTACTATTTCATCTATAATTACTATTCTATCTATAATTACTATTCTATCTATACTTACTGTTTCATCTATAATTACTATTCTATCTATAATTACTATTCTATATATACTTACTGTTTCATCTATAATTACTATTCTATCTATAATTACTATTCTATCTATACTTACTATTTCATCTATAATTACTATTCTATCTATAATTACTATTCTATCTATACTTACTATTTCATCTATAATTACTATTCTATCTATAATTACTATTCTATCTATACTTACTGTTTCATCTATAATTACTATTCTATCTATAATTACTATTCTATTTATAATTACTATTCTATGTATACTTAATATTCTATCTATAATTACTATTCTATCTATAATTACTATTTATCTATACTTACTATTTCATCTATAATTACTATTCTATCTATAATTACTATTCTATGTATACTTACTATTCTATCTATAATTACTATTCCATCTATAATTACTATTTATCTATACTTACTATTTCATCTATAATTACTATTCTATCTATAATTACTATTCTATATATACTTACTATTTCATCTATAATTACTATTCTATCTATAATTACTAATCTATCTATACTTACTATTTCATCTATAATTACTATTCTATCTATAATTACTATTCTATGTATAATTAGTGTTCTATGTATACCTACTATTCTATGTATACTACTTTTACTATTCTATGTATGATTACTATTTTATGTATACTACTAAAACTTTAACAATGTTGTTGTCTTGCTCGCTTGGTTGCCTTTCACTGTACAAAATTCATCTGAAATGGTGAGAGAAATGGAATGATTAAAATAAGTAAAAGATAGCGATAGAAAGAGAAAAGATCGTGAGAGAGATGGCGAAGACAGAGAAAGAGAGCAAAAGAGAGAGAGAGAGGTAAATCGCGATTATTTCATCACAATAAGAGAATATATATATATATATATATATATATATATATATATATATATATAGAGAGAGAGAGAGAGAGAGATACAGACAGACAGACAGACAGACAGAGAAGAAAGTGGTAGTGAGGAAGAAAGAGGGGATATACTTTGACACCACAATGAGAAAAAGAGAGGAAATGGAAAGAGGTCGACAGGAATATAGAGAGGTATATTATGACATAACAATGATAGAGAGAGAGAGAGAGAGAGAGAGAGAGAGAGAAGAGAGAAGAGAGAGAGAGAAGAGAGAGAGAGAGAGGTAAGTGGTAGAAAGGAAGAGATAGGGTTCTATTATGACACAACAATGATGAGAGAGAGGAAAAGGAGAGAGAGAAAGAGGAAATAAAGCAGGAGAGAAGGGAAAGAGAGAGAGGAGAAAAAGATAGTGTCTATTATGATATCACAATTAAAGAGAGAGAGAGAGATGGGGGAGAGATAGAGAGGAAGATAGAAGGGGTTTCTGATGACAGAGAGAGAGTGACTTTATTTTTATGACATCACAATGTATTCTGACTTTGTGAAATCCTTTGACTTTGTAATCCTCGTAAGAACATGATCACCAACCAATGTCAAAGTTAAAAAATTAAATATTTAATAATATACATAACAAATACTGCACACAATGGTTTACGAATTGTCTCGTATAAAATAAAACCGAATATTACCACAGGTAAAATATGGCACAGGTAAAATATGGCACAGGTAAAAATGTCAAAGAGTGGACCGATCGACTGACATAGCGATGAACAAAAGATGATTCGTATATAATATACATTCCGCAATGCCCGAGTTTTTTGCGAGTATTAACTCGTAGAAAAATTCGGGCATTGCGTCATTCAAGCTTATAGCAAAATGATCCCCTAATAAAGCCGTTCTTAATCTGTAAAAGTTAGGAATTAAAAAAATAAAATTATTTGTGCACCGTTTGCAAGAGTGCAAAAGCTTAAAATGTGATGTTGATTGTAGAAATCCACATCTTTGTACATTTCATATTAAACTAGTGCGAAACTAGAATGAAATAATAAAAAAAAGAAACACACATGAGTAATTATAAAATTTATGTGTTATTGTTAAAATGATTAAATTGGGAAGTGCGGGGAAGCGAGAAAGCAAATAGCATTCAGACAACCCGCACCGCCTGAAATTAATTCGGAAATAAATCCCCCTACTCTACATCAAAAGTCAACAATATATGCTTTTTGTTTTGCTTTAGGTCATCAGAAATGATGGTAATAATTTATGTATGAAAAATTAAAATAACTGACGTATTTCTATGGTTTTCTATCGATATTAGTGCGAACACTGGCGAAGAATATTTTTCCCTCATTTTTAGCGAAGGATGTGAACTAATACCTTTATAAATATAGATTAGAACATTACGTTAACATAATTAGTTATAATTTGATAACAATTTAGTTCCATTAATAATTTCATGACCAAATGATAATTAAATATAACTTTTAAAATCCTATTCAAAAACACACGTTGCGTTAAATAAATACGGAAAGACATTGGAAATATTAAAATTGGCGTCTAATAATGTTTCATTGTTTGATTGATTAATGTGGAGGCAAATAATAATTAATTAATAACATGCCCTCTTTCTAAACCAATATGCAAGTATCAGGAAGTTTCATCGGATCTCCTTCTAGCTTGGCAGGCCGAGAGCAGGCTCAAGGCGTTTCCACGAATAGTGGCGATGGAGAGGCGCTCGTAAAGCAAAGTCAATTTACGAAAATCCCCGTTGTAGCACGTAATTAACATACCAAAGCTGTTGAGAGAAGTGGCGTGTGGCGGAGCCTATCGCTCCAATCGTCTCCACGGCGATCGGTTGGAACAGAAATCTGTCGAGAAGACCGGCATATTTTGATTGCGCCCTTGTCAGTGACAGGATCAGCAACAAAGCCTGGACATGCAGCAGCGTCAGCAGAAAGTCGCAAGCAATCAAAATTAAAAGACTAATATGGTAAAAGAGGAATAGTTTGAGAAAACGGAAAAGCAAAACAAAACCAAACATTAAAAGTCACCCGGGCAACGCTGAGTAGATATAGTTGGTAATTTTTTTTTTAAATAGCAAAGAAAAA
>OY744517.1:36344649-36354649 GCA_963556195.1 Sepiola atlantica
AGGTATATATATATATATATATATATATATATATATATATATATATATATATATATATAGCACTAGATAAAATGAAAGACAAAAATTATGTGCGAATAAAATTTTATTAGAATTCAAAGTTCAAGCAAAGTACTTTAAAGTTCTTAACTCATGAGTTTTCAAAGAAAATCTTCTCCCCAAGATTAAAGATATTAGTTGCCTCTTATATCTTTTGTTGTATAAACCATATATATATATATATATATATATATATATATATATATATGTACACGAATATTCCATGTACTATGTTATTATGTCCTAATGCAAACTATGAACGCAAAAGATGTCAGACATTTTTGATCAAACACTAAAGAACACCTACACATGATTTTTTTCGCCATTTTCTTTCCCTTCCCTCTCAGGCTTTCATCCGTTCTAATCACAATAGATCTCGTTTTCAACAAGAAAGGAAGAAACAAAAAAAAAGAAAGAAGAAGAATCTGCCCACCACATGTCTAGGGCAAGAAAACAACTCTTTGCTTTTCTCTCTGTCTTCCTTCGACTGAATAGTCTTTCGAAAATTGTCCGACGAATGCCATACAATACTTCCTTCTTCCACCAACACTTTTTTTCTTCTAATTCTTTTTTGTTTGTTTTTTTTTTGTTTTGTTTCTGTTCTCATTGTTTTCTGTATAATTCTTTATTTACACGTGTCTCTTTCCTTGTAAGACTTGTTTATGTTTCGTTGGTGGCGGTCATTTTGACGCAGTGTGCGTCCCTTCTTCACACCTCTTCGTAACAGTCGAACGCATTGTGCTGCAGGTTCACACTTATTTGGTACAAGGCCACAGAAATGGAGCATACCAAACAAGAAAAGTAGATTAACTCAAACACTTATTTGTATAATAGAAAAACAAAACTATGATGATCTTGCTTGCTTGGTTGTTTGCATAACATAAGTAACATTGAAAAAATAAAAAAAGGTATGATCAAGCCTCCAAATTTTGCTATGTTTAAAAAAATGTTCGGTTATATATATATATATATATATATATATATATATATATATATATATATGTATATATATATATATGTGTGTGTGTGTGTATACTTAGGCAGCATTTCTTCATTTTGCATGATTGATTAAACAACACGGACAATTCCTGTGTTTCTTTTTTTATCCATCTTTTCATGTTGACGGACTAATGATCTAATGTTCTGTTCGAGTGTGAACAGGAACTCACCAAAACTGCTAATGTTTTCGACTCTCATGAGTCTTCTTCAGGCACGTGAGGAGTTATGCAAACTAAAAATAAAGTTTTAATTGAGTTTCTCAGTTTTAGTTTGCATAACTCCTCAAGTTCCTGAAGAAGACTCATGCGGGGATGGGGTCATTTGATCTTAATTTACGATATAACAAAAATGATATGGCTGGTTGTTGTAGGAATTAACCAAAATGCATCATGGTGGGATTGAATTTCGTCGTGAAATTAATGTGGTGTGAAATAAACCCTGATATGTTGGCTTTGTCGCGATGTGTGTATGTGTTGGAAGAGGCTGATGTTTATAATTTACAATAGCAATCTTGATCGCAACACTCCGAAATAAATTGACATGAAAAGAGTACAAAAAATCTCTTCAACCCAAAATGCTAATTAGCTCAACACGATCTTAAACAAGCCGCGCGTGCGTGGTCCCCCTCTGTATGTGACTTGATGTGGCGAGTGTAAAATGCAATAAATTTGGGCAATTTGGGGCATCTTTGACCCCCCTTTGACCCCCTGGGGGCGCGAACCAGAATTTTTCTGAGGTTAAGGATGCACATTTTATATCCAGAACAATTGCCTCTATATTTTGGCCAAGTTTCAGAAAAATGGAATGGATGGATCAAACGTTATGGGAGAAAAGGGTCATTTTTTGCCATTTTAGGGGGCTTTTGACCCCCTGAGGGCGCGAACCAGATTTTTTCCAAGGTCAGCGATACTTATTTTCTATTAGAAACAATTGCCTCCACATTTTGGTCAAGTTTCAGAGAAATTGAATGGATAGATGAAAAGTTATGGGGCAAAAAATGTCATTTTTTGCCATTTCGGGGCTTTTGACCCCCTGGAGGGCTATACAGATTATTTTTCAAAAATCGGAGAATGTCACTTTCTAACCTGACCAAAGTTACAACTTCATGCAAAATTTTAGAGAAATTTAATGGATGGTTGCGGAGAAAAATCTGGACGGACAGACGAACGGACGGACGGACGGACGGACATGCCCCAAAACATAAAATCGGGGGACCAAAAACTAAGCGCAAATAGAACTGTGTGTAATACTAAAATGAGAACAGCCATTGCATTTTAAAACATTAAAAGCTGATAGTAAATTTATATGTCATTTTGAAAACGAGTATGCAAATTAGTTGATCGCGTTGACCTGCTAAGTATATTAAGAAGATAATTGTGGGAGTAAGATAAAACTGGCCTTGTGCCTAACCCCCTGGGGAAGTAAATAAATTATGCTTACAATCGCGATAGTTAACAGGGAAAATTATCTTAGTTTTCTCGCCTCAGAGGAAGGTTACCTTTTAGTTTATTCGACTCAATTCAAATAAAGAGCGTGAGAATCCCTTTCAAACAAAAGGAGTGATACCCATTGGCAGCAAATTAATAAATAAGCACTAAGTTACTGAGGGCAATAAAATCAAGGACTCTGATGCGTTATAAGCTAGATTAAACACGTGTTGGCTATAAAAAAGAATCCTGAAATGTAAATTCATGCAATTAGCCAGATGATTTCCCACGGGAATGAAACGCAAAGCTTTCTGTTTACCTTACTTGCCACGAATATAGTTTTATACTACGATTAAATACTACCGAGTACTGTTGAAGTAAATACTGAATATATATAAAGAGAGATGATAAATTATTTTATAATGTAAGTATATATATATATGAAATAGTAATTATATATATATATATACATATATATATATATATATATATATATATATATATATATATATATATATATATACAGGGTGAGCCAAAAGTAGGTGGACAGTAAAAAACTGTCGAAGCATAAGAGGCAAACTTCAAAGCTGTGTAAATCAAGAAAATAAATGTTTTTTTACTATACATCTACTTTTGGCTCACCCTATATATATATATATATATATATATATATATATATATATATATATATATATATATATATATATATATAAACACCTGACAAAATGACTCCATGCATTTAGCCTGACGATTCCCCCCGGGGATGAAACACGGGAGTCTCTGTGTAGCTTGATTGCCATATATATTTCCATTGCTTACTACCTAGCTCTACTTACGTATCGAGCACTGTTGAAGTAAATACTGAAAACTGACACATAAAAAATTATATCTCCTTATAATATTTTATGTGGATACATGAAGTACTAATATATATATATATATATATATATATATATATATGTATGTATGTATATATATATATATATATATATATATATATATATATATATATATATATATATATATATATATATACTATTTCATGTATCCGAGGGAACATCGTATCATGCATTTATTTGACAGCTTATCTCTACTTCTCTTAAAGAGCCCATTCTGGCATTAAGGGGGCTATAAACAATATCTGAAAATATTTGAAATTTGTATCCACATACACATGTGTTTCATCCTTTTCCAATAATAATCAGTGCTTATATATATATATATATATATATATATATATATATATATATATATATTACTATTTCTTGTATCCACATAACATTTTATAAGGGGATACAATTTTTTATGTATCAATTTTCAGTATTTACTTCAACAGTGCTCGATACGTAAGTGGAGCACTGTTTTTTAACCAATTTATTGTTTGGGTCATTTATAACGACAGCTAACAGAACGAAAAAGGGGTGAAAAAACAAATGACAACAAATAATTGGTACCAAAGGCAAAATAAAGTTAGATTTAAAAGTAGTATCGAGACCTCACGTGCTCAAATTCGGCAATTTTTTGTTTTCAATTCTAACATAGCGTCTCGATTTAACGAGAACCGGTGTGTCAACGTGATTAGTAACATATTTAGATAAATTATTGAGTGCGAACACTGGTGAAGCTGACGGAGATTCACCACTAGTACAGTAATAACCACTTTTAGCCTGAAGATACCTCTCGGAGATGAAACGCGGGAGGCTCTGTGTAGCTTAATTGCCATAAATATATTTTCCTAATTTACTATATATATATATATATATATATATATATATATATATATATATATATATATATATATATATATACATTCCTAACGTCAAAGTATATAAAATAATTTGTGAAAATATATAAAAATATATTTTTCACATTGATTTTGTATACACACACACACATACATACATATATATATATATATATATATATATATATATATATATATATATATATATATATATATATATGAAACAGTAATATATATATATATATATATATATATATATATATATATGAAACAGTAATATATATATATATATATTTATATATATATATATATAGAACAGTTATATTTCGTGTGTTGATTGTGTTTTCCTGTTTAATTTTTGTTGGATGTCATCGAATACTTCTGTCATCTTGATTATTCACTTGGGTGGATCGCCATTCTGCTCTGTTCGCTCGATTAAAATCAATTAACACGATCAAATATCAAATAATGAGGTCCCTCGGTGCAACAGTGTAAGCTCTGACCCTGGCCAGAGTTTCAAGAATCTACTACCTTCGTTTGTTTGTACAGATCTTCACAATGTTGGGGGCGGCTCATGTTACGACTGGTGGCTGAATGAAGACGGTGCGAACATGTAGTCTGTTTGTTTGGAAAGCAATGTCTTGACAAAGTAATTTGAAAAAACAAAGAAAGCGTATTCATAAGATGCGTCCATTCAATTTATGCGTTTAGCAATGAAAATGCTTATTCAAACTTGAGACAAACCGATGGAAGTATAAGCGCGACAGATCATTGACTTGACTTGAGTTATTCTATGACAGTCTTTATTTACCTCCTTTCCAGGAGGTTAGGCACAAGGTCAGTTTGATCTTACTCCCACAAGTAAGATGTGACCCAAGGTCGGGTCGGGAAAGTGGGGCTTGAAAAGCCAGCGCCCGAGAGGTGAGCACTCTGGCCATTAAAAATTGCTTGGGCAGCCCCGTCGACATTCCCCGGTGTGGCGCTTCAGGCAGTAAGCAATAAACTTACTCCTCTCCAAAGAGGGGAGGCAAAGCCTGCTAGGGTGCACCTCCTAGAACTGCACAGAACAGACTCATAGACCGGCGTAAATCAAGCCACGCAGGCCAAGACAATACCAGTCTATGGGGTGCAGTATTTTATGTATCTTCCTCCCACAAGGTAAGATGTGACACAAGGTCGGCAAAGTGGGAATTGAGAAACCAGCGCTCGAGAATTTGAGCACTCTGGCCATTTTAAAATTGCCTGGGCAGCCACGTCGGCATTCCCAGGTAGGGGCGCCTCAGGCGGTTAGCAATAAACTAACCCCTTCTCAAAGGGTGAGAAGGCAAAGCCTGGGAGGGTGCATCTCCTAGAACTGCACAGGACAGATCGATAGACCGGCGTAAATCAAAACTCGAAGGCCAAGACAATACCGGTCTATGGGGTGCATATACTACACTTTGATCTCGATCAAAAGGCCAAGAACAATTCTATGACAGAAGGCGTCGGTGAAACATTCACGAATTCTGGGCCCTAGAGGTCATGCTGTGATTGTGTTTTGCTTTCTTTTCCTAATGGCTAGATATTTATACAGATCATCACATTTTTATACGTACTCCCAAATGGTCACCCATCTGCTACAGACCAGGTTCAACGTCGCTTAACTTTGGAATACTCTTATAGAGAGCGTTTCCGTGGCTTCACGTCGTCAACATTCGGGCAGATCTCGGAAGCACCCGAGAGTTGACAAGGCGAAAACTGACAAACGATAAATTGAAGGCTGACAGACGATAAATTCAGACGAAAAAAATCAAAGTAAAATACTTATATAAAAATAAAGAACGACCAAACCATAGCTAAACAACTGTCAGTACTCCCATAGTGTTCCTCATCTTTCGGCTGATAATCATTTCAGTCTCATCAACCCTTATCCTTGAGTGGCTTTCGGCTGTGATAAGTGGTGACCCAATTCTAAAAAAAATGTCCGTAAATGCATCAGAGAAGAAAAATAATGAATGTTGATAAAAATCCATATATATGGGGGAGGATAAATTAGTTCACTATATTCGCAATGGTATTAATGAAATAACGGCCCAGGTAGGAATTGAACCCGGTATGCCGAGGTCACAGTGTGCACTCGTATCGATTACATGACTTTTTGTTCTCTGCGATAAAAGGTTAATTAACGGCAATCACAAAACTGACATGGAATTAATTATTTTATTTCTTTATTTGGAAAGGGTGTCAGATGTCTAATTTATAACGACGTTGACTGTTGCTGCTATATATGGCCTGGCGCACCAATCACTATCCTCGCCCTTTTCGACGGCGTGCAAAAACAAAAAGATTCTAATCTAATAGGTCCCGCATTGTCTGCCAAGCTCCAGCTCCTGTCACATCTCCGCATTGTAGCATCCCTGTGCGTATTTTACCAGGGTCGAAATTTGCTCTACGAACATACAGAACTTGTACCCCTCAACAAAAATACCACCGACCCACCCGACGCATCCGACCCACCCGACCCATCAGACCAGCAGCAAAATCCCACCCTTTCACTGTATAGGTTCCTTGATTCCGGAAAACTTTCTACTCTAATATTAGCCTTTTGGCTAAGATCAAAGTGTAGTATCTGTTCCGATGGATACTACACCCCATAGACTGGTATTGTCTTGGCCTTCGGGGCTTGATTTACGCCGGTCTATGGGTCTGTCCTGTGCAGTTCTAGGAGGTCCACACTCCCAGGCTTCGCCTCCCCTCTTTGGGGAGGAGTAAGTTTATTGCTTACTACCTGAGGCGCCCCTACCGGGGAATGCCGACGGGGCTGCCCAGGCAATTTTTAATGGCCAGAGTGCTCACCTCCCGGGCGCTGGCTTTTCAAACCCCACTTTCCCGACCCGACTTGGGTCACATCTTACTTGTGGGAGTAAGATAAAACTGGCCTTGTGCCTAACTCCTGGAGAGGAGTAAATAAATACTCTAATATTAGACTTTTGGCTAAGATCAAAGTGTAGTATCTGTTCCGATGGATACTACACCCCATAGACTGGTATTGTCATGGCCTTCGGGGCTTGATTTACGCCGGTCTATGGGACGGTCCTGTGCAGTTTTAGGAGGTCCACCCTCCCAGGCTTTGCCTTCTCACCCTTTGAGAGGGGGTTAGTTTATTGCTAATCGCCTGAGGCGCCCCTACCGGGAAATGTCGATGGGGCTGCCCAGGCAATTTTTAATGGCCAGAGTGCTCACCTCTCGGGCGCTGGCTTTTCAAACCCCACTTTCCCGACCCGACCTTGGGTCACATCTTACTTGTGGGAGTAAGATAAAAACTGGCTTTGTGCCTAACTCCTGGAGAGGAGTAAATCAATACTCTAATAGCCTTTTTTGTCGGACAGCCTGCCTTTAGAATCTTTTTTCTGTACCTTGCTTCCCCGACCATACGAATACGCAGAAATTTAAATGTAATGTGAACAAACATCTTGTCGCTCAACTCCCCACTTAGATTGTGATCTATATATCTGGCCCATATCAGAGTAGCCCTTTACGTCTCAGTGGCAATATGCCTTGTTTGGGTGAACAAAAGTTTTAAAAAAAAAAAGCAAGTCGAAATAAAATCCAAAGTAATTCAATCGCGACTGAGTGGATTGAATGACTTTGGATTTGATTTCGACTTGGTGGAATTACTATTCATTCAAAATTCCCCAAACTGCGGAATCAATAATTGCTCGTGTTTATTAAATTATGCTCCATTCTATAATTAAGACAAATGTGTATTTAGTTGTATATAACTATATAAATAAATATATATCCATTTCGTCACACGAAAGTTAGCGAGTAAAAAAAAAACAGCCGGACGAAACCATTTCAAGTGTTTAGGGGTAGGCAGAAAACAAATAGCATGTTAGACACCCACACCCTCTTAAATGAATCGAGAAAGAAATTATTCACTCTATTTCTATAATGAGACGTTTTATTTCTGTTTTTTTTTCTCTTTCTTCTTTCTATACCGATTGATACGTCTTTTTTTCTTTCGTTTTTTTAAAAAAAACTTTTTAGTTTGA
Source organism: Sepiola atlantica (assembly GCA_963556195.1). Taxonomy (NCBI): domain Eukaryota; kingdom Metazoa; phylum Mollusca; class Cephalopoda; order Sepiida; family Sepiolidae; genus Sepiola; species Sepiola atlantica. Next base: position 36,352,911 of record OY744517.1, read on the forward strand.
GACGTTTTCTTACTTATTTCGTTTTTTTTTACTTTACCGAGTGCGAATACTGGCGAAGCATTTTTTTTCGTCATTTTTGACGGAGGGTGTACACTAGCTGAGAATGAATCGTTTACAAAGTGCATTGGTTTAGCATTGGATAATCTAAAAAGGCTTGATGCGCCGTACAACAGACAAACCAAACGCAAAACAATCATATCGTCTTGAAAATAACGCCATTTTTTATTTTCACTCTCGACGCATTACGATAACAAACACGTAGCCCTGTCATTTTTATTTTAGATTAGCTGCCCTTTCCCGGCGTAGTCCGGGAGTCAACTTAATATCGGTAAAATAATACATTAGGAATAGCACAGAAATATAAATCCAGAAAACTAGAATGTCACGAAACATTTCATTATAATCGCTGATTTTTTTCTAAGAAAGCGAAATACCCCCTAGTGAATTTTAAGAACTAAATTAAATTTGGCAAAGAAATAATGGTCAACTTTTTATCTATGAAACGGAAATGCATTCTAGAGGATTTAATAAAAATAGTAAATTATTTTATGGAAGAAATATTGTTTAAAATAGTATTTTTATTTCACGAAGTAATTCATTGAAATGTCTGAATTGCTTGATTAGAAACCGAAATGCATTATAGTCGAAGTAATGTAATCAGTAAATTAATTCATGCAAATAAATAATTATTTCCAAATAGAATTTTAATATCACGTAGTAAATCATGAAAATGGCTGACTTGTTTTCTAAAAGAAAAAAAACAGAAAAGTAATCTAATTGGAATAAGTTGTAAAAAGTAAATTATTTTTTTCGTAAATAATAGTTTTGTTTTATAAATAAAGCGAAATGTATTGATTGTAGTGGGTTATATTTAATACATAAAATAACATTTTATAAAGTTATTTTTTCCAAATAGGATTTTTAATTCAAGAAATAATTCATTGAACTGGTTGAATTATTTTATAAGAAAACGGAATGCACTGTAGTGGAATAAGTATCTTAATGAAATCGCATACGTGTTCTGTTTCACTGGAAGAAGGCAAACAATAAGGAAAAAAAAAACAGGCAAACAGCGTCCAATTTTGATATTGATTAAGACGTGTAGCTGCAACATTTGGCGTAGTTATGTTGTCATAGCGACCATGGAAATGCTACTGTCTGTCGCGTGGGGACTAGAGATGAACGCCCGCACACAACGTCAACTACTGTATCATGATAAACGCAGAAGGTTTGAAGAAAACATACAAAAACAAAATAAAAACAGAATGACGGAATCACATTAACTAAGTAAGTCAGTATATGTTCGAAAACAATGACGCCATGTTTTTCTTTATTAAACAGATCGGGTGTCGAAGAACGGAATGAAATAATAACGATTAGATATAACTTATTAAATCGTAGAAAAGGCAAAGTTAATAAATTGTTAATGTATTCAAAAAAAAAAAATTAATAAACTTCATAAATTAAAAATATATTATTAATTCAAAACATTTCACTCTGCAAGTCTTCCATATATACACAAGCGAAGTTGGTAAATGTCTGTACGGCATGCAGATAACCGACTTCGAAACCTAGTGGGGAGTGATCTTTCACACAGAAGCGGTATTGCTGGTCTCTATACTATATCGCTATGCCCATGGTAGATACTAGACTGGTTTCCAATCTCTGGTCTCATACTATAAAACATTCACAGCAAGAACTCGACTAGCTATAACAATAACGAAACACTTTCCTTTCTT
>OY744517.1:36367149-36427149 GCA_963556195.1 Sepiola atlantica
ATTCGAACCCTCCATAAAGTTTACATATGAAACAGAGAAAAATATCTCAATATAATTTCTGGATATACTTATAATAAAATCCAACTATAATTTGACCTTCAAAGTGCATAGCAAAACATCACAGAAAAATGACTACATACATGTTTACTCACATCATAATAACAAAGTGAATTCAGAATGTAGTCTACAATATCTAAACGAAGATTTCAAATAGAGCACAAATCCACTCAAAACACTGCAATACCCCACATGTTCCGTACTAAGTGCAAAGAAAAAAGCCCTACAAATATTTTCCAAAAACAATAAGTAAAAATTATATACACCGAACACTTCTTTTATAAACAGACAATAATACAATAATTTACAACACTCTGAATAAACATGCTTGATTAAGACCGTACGGTCGAAATCAATTATTACACCGGTGACTCCGTGTTACTTTATTTTATTTTAGTTTTGCTATGTTTCTTACATTGAGCTCTCATACCCGGATTTCCTTCTGGAATTCATTTCACTCTAACACATACACACGCACAATATATATATATATATATATATATATATATATATATATATATATATATATATATATATATATATATATATATATATATATGTATATATTAGGTACGTTCAAAATCAATGGCCGATTCCCGAAATGAAAAAACATTTTGACCCCCCCTTCACTTAAAAATACACTAAAATTCAGGAAATCAACCAATTTTACTGAAATTTTCAATATTTATTAATCAACAATCACGGAATATAATGAAACCATTATTTTTTTTTAAATGTTAGTGAAAATGTATTATTTTTTAAAAAGAAAATACACCTTTACTAAAGTTATATTTTTTATATATTAATAACAAAAAATGCATGATTTTTTAAATGTTGATTATGTAAATAAAGCATCGTAGATGTTAACAATTAAATTAAAAAAAAAAATTTCGTATATATTACGAAAAAGGCCAGTAAATACCGTGTTAATAAGATCACTATAACTCGAAGAAAAATTAATTTTTTGAATTAGCGATATTATTATTGAATAAAGCATTGTTTAATCAATATTTTCACCCAAAAATAATATAATTGCAAAAAATATTTCATGTGATTTTAATGATTATAGATTTTGGGAAAATAAAAAATGCGACATAATTATATTTCTCTTTCATAGATGAACGTGGCATCATCAGCGGAAGAACTTTTTTTTATAATCTTGAAAATAAACCAAAAATTGACAAATTTGAGATCCAGGAACTTAACGAAAAACAGAATTTAAAAAATTGAATAATTTCTACTAACGATGAACTTTCATTAGTATGGTAGCCCCGTTCTGTAATAACCAGCTGGGATTAGCCTTCCAACTCACTTTTACACCGTACTTAAAATTTTTTTTTTTAGAGATTCAACAATTTCGTTCATTTCACAATTCATCGTCAATTATTTGGAAGGATTTGTATTTGTTTTGTCTTTTTTTCATTAATAAATATTTAAGTTAAAAACAATTATTTATTAATAAATAAAGAGAATTCAAACATGATATTTTCTTTCAAAATTGAATTCTGTTTATCAATAAATAACTGTTTTAACTTTTTTTTCAATGAATAAATTGTCAGTGTAGTCATTGACTTTAATTTACTTTTTCACACTTAAAATAAAAACTAAAAACACTTTATTTTTAAAAGAATCAATATAATTTATCGTTACGACATGTTAAGAATAAATCGAGTAACTAAAGTTTTAAATCATGTCAAAAAAAATTGATAAAATTGACGCAGTTCGTAACGTAACAATATTTTTAACATTTAAAAATAGTTTTATTTCAAATTCTAAGGAAAAACATTGGTAAACAGACGTCATCAATAATTTCAGAGTATTACGAAATTAAAAACTGAACCTTTTCAGTTAAAAATAATTGCGTACACTCACAAATAATTAAATAAGCATTTCCTTTTTTATTATAACAAAATAAGGGTACTTAAATTTGTTTATAACCTTAAAAAGAATAAAGAAATTAATGGATAATAATTTTTCAACTTCTATAAAATTACATTTTTATATATAAAGTTAAAAATGATAAATCATGACATTTTTGTCTTCCATATATTTTGCATAGCGATAGTAAACAAAGTCCTTTTCCGATGAAGTTATGGCGGATTTTACTCATTTAAAGGGATAATTTTGCTAATTTTTAGTCAAACGTGGGATTTTTTCTTTTAATTCAGTGTCTTATGACTTTAATTTAATAATTATCTTTGAAATAGTTCCCAAAAACTTATATTTATCTTTTAAGGGATTTTTACAAGTAATTTTTTCAAAGTTCAAAATTCATTGAATTTTTGGGGTTTTTGACCGTCGTAATTACATATTTTATTATAATTTATTTTTCATACGTAAATATGCAGTTTTTTTCGTTTAAAGATTAAGTTTAGGCTTTTATCTTTCAAACACAATCAAAGTTGTCACAGAAACTAATTAAATAATTAATGATAAGCGCTTTTTAATAAGCATAGTCCGTACAAAAAGACGTCATTTTTGCACGTACCTAGTATATATATATGTATATATATGTATATATATATGTATATATATATATGTATATATATATGTATATATATATGTATATATATGTATATATATGTATATATATATGTATATATATATGTATATATATATATGTATATATATATGTATATATATGTATATGTATATATATGTATATATATATGTATATATATATATATGTATATATATGTATATATATATGTATATATATATATATATATATATATATATATATATATATATATATATATATATATATATATACTGTATTATGCAATAATTGCTATCAGATACATGTTGGTGAAACTCAACGCAAACTAAAGGCTTGGCGAACATAAAAGAGATATAAAAATAACAATTCCCTAAATGCACTATTCTCTCATGCATTAAAACACGATCATCCTTTAAACTTTAAACAAACTGGACTCATTAAATACATTTTAAATGAATCTCGGCGAAACCTTTTTGAATTAGCACTCATTATAAACTTTAACACAAGTAAACAACGTAACAATTTCTAGCAAATTAATACTTACCGAACAGAATTTAAATTTATATCCAGACTATCACTTTTACACAACATAACCAAAAATAAACTTTGTACATAAGATCGATATTTAAAAAAAATCAGACAAAACAAAAACACTAATTTATTTCATAAACGCATCACACATTTTGAATTCTAACAGCTATGGTTCGTTAAAAAAAGAACAAATACATTTTTTAACGCTATAATCGCACCACATTTTTCGTTTGAAAAAAAAATTTCACGTCATAAACGCACCACATATTTTCTAATATTCTACTTACATGCTATTTCTTCAAATCAATCATCTTAAGAAAATCTTGAGATAAAGACGAAATGTTGATGAATATATAAATAATTTTAGTGGTTCTTTTTTTATTTTCTATCACGTTGAAATATTATTTGCATAATTTCATCATATATATATATATATATATATATATATATATATATATATATATATCTCAGGGCATTCACTCTTGAAATTAAGTAAGTTGGAATATTTACTAGTAGGTTTCTTTGTCAGTAGAAGAATGTCATCGACGTATCAGACATATATGGAGGATTTAGGGATAATATTAAAAGTTTTCCTTTCTAGGTTAGACATATAATATTCAGCGAACAATGGTCCTAGGGCTGATCCCATTGAAGCGCCATCTACCTGGGTGTATAAGTTACCATTAGGACCATAGAACGGTACCTCAGTGGTGCAAGAAATTAGGAGTTTGCGTAATATCGTAATCGTGACAAAACACTTATCTAATTTAACTCAAATAAAAAATGCTTTTAAAAATAATTCAACATTAAACTTTACACAAGAAATTAATATCAATAAAAAATTCCCTTCCTAGATATAGAAATAGAAATGTCTACAGATAAACTTATCACCTATCCGTATAAGAAACCTACTAGTAAATATTCCAACTTACTTAATAACTATATATATATATATATATATATATATATATATATATATATATATATAATCCAGGTAAAACATCAATAGGGTAGTAATCCAAAGAATTTCAACCGGGTTTATAAAAAGTGCTCAGTATCAAATAGAGCTTTTATATATGATTATTTTTATTTACACAGACATGTACAAAATCTGCGACACTGTCATGTCGATGTTAACGATCAACAGCTATTATAAACTGAGATCTCATCGGATTCTAACTCTGTCTGATGAGATCTCAGTTTATAATAGCTGTTGATCGATAACATCGACATGCCAGTGTCGCATATTTTGTAATGTCTGTATATATATATATATATATATATATATATATATATATATATATATATATATATATATTAATATTTACTATATATATATATATATATATATATATATATATATATATATATGTATATAGTAAATATTAAAAATAAATTGGATAATTTATAAGTTTATTCACTTATCAAGTGTTCAAGCAAAGGATATAATAAATTGACCTTTAATCCACGGATTTTCAAAAATTACTCTTCTTGTCAGGAGACTTTTCACAGACTTCTAGTTTTGGATTTCATTGGAATCAACGACTTCACTACTATACTCAATACGACATTCAAATTGGATTTTTCAATATCTCTTCTGTTAGAATCGACTATTTTACTATTTACAGACCTAAAATTAATGCTCCAGACAAATAGATATTACTACAATGAAGAAGTGATAGTGGTTGTCTGCCCCCGCCTTCAAAAGAGGAAAGCAAATTAAGTATGGACTATTTACCGTCTTAATTGATACCATTAAGTCGTCACCAAAAGATTCCAAGCAAAAATGACGTCATATCGTTCAGAAATGGGATGAGTCTTGTTTCTAATATGTCTACGATTGAATATGTTTCTATAAACACGGTGTATGTTTTTCTGTATTTTTTATAATTTTCCCCATTTAGTGTAAAGTTTCAAATAGATTTACTTATCCGATACGCGATCTGTTTACTTTGTTTATTGTGTCCATTTAGACGGAAAGTTTCGTATCTCGGCCGTCTTATCGCTAGAAGGGTCAGCCATGTGTTCTCCTCTGTCTATGCTGCCCCGAAAAGTCCGTGGAAGATTAACCGAAAGTTGGAAATCGGTACAATTCCCAAATAGAAGACAGATTTGATTTTTCATTTCAGGCTTAATTCGCACGGCACGATGAGTTGCCTTCGGTATCGTCTGATGATATTATCTTCTTATTTGAAGTGTGCAATTTTGAATTTGAGTTCTTCATACCCAATAGCGCCATCCGAAATGTATCGTGGAACTTGGGTGTTATATATATATATATATATATATATATATATATATATATATATATCATTATTACTTTTTCATGTATCCACATAAAATTTCATAAGGAGATATAATTTTTTATGCATCAATTTTCAGTTTTTACTTCAACAGTGCTCGACACGTAAGTAGAGCTAGGTAGTAAGCCTGAAGATTCTCCGTGGAGATGAAACGCGGAAGCCTCTGTGTAGCTTAATTGCCATAAATATATTTTCATAGCTTACTATATAATAATAATAATAATAATAATAATAATAATAATAATAATAATAATAATAATAATAATAATAATAATAATAATAATCCAGGTAAAATCACAGAGTAGTAATCCAAAAAATTACAACCGGGTTTATAAAAAGTGCTCAATATCAAATAAAGCTTTTATATGAGATTATTTTTATTTACACAGACATGTACAAAATCTGCGACAATGGCATGTCGATGTTATCCATCAACAGCTATTATAACTGAGATCTTATCAGGAAGAGTTAGAATCCGATTCTTTCCAAATATGATCTAAGGTTAAGATCGGATTCTAACTCTCCCTGATGAGATCTAAGTTATAATAGCTGTTGATCGATAACATCGACATGACAGTGTCGCAGATTTGGTACATGTCTGTGTAAAAAAAATCATATATATATATATATATATATATATATATATATATACGCTGACTTTTTGTTATTGTTTTTACTGACGATAGTCGACCGGTGTTTACAGGTGCGTTTTTATTATTTGTCGCTACGCTAAGCGCTTTATTTTTAAGAATATGCAAAGGGCTGTATTTTTAATTCGCCCTTAATCGGACGTGTCATCAATTTTTGTACGTATAATTTTTTTTAATTAATTGATAAATTAATTTTTGTATGTATAGATTTTTTTAATTAATTAATTCACAGAACGTTTTTCGCATTGTTCCAGAAAGTCGTTGACGATTTAAATTCAGCAATGCTGGATGGCATCACAGAACAAAATCGCATTACGTTAAGCATTTTAAAATGTTACCACTGGTTTTATATGTAATGTTATTAATTTTAGGTTGTTGTGTTTTCATGTAGAAAGCTTCCAGTATTTTTACTTTTATCAATTGGTTTAAATTTAAAATTATACATTCCGAAACCAATTAAAAACATTTTTTTAATTGATCAAATTAAATCACAAAGTCAATTTACAAATTGAATTTGTAAATTCACCTTGTGGGTTAATTAAGAATTTTTCTAAATAAAACAAGAAAGGAGACCTTTTTTCGTGTAGAATTCAAAGGTAGTAGTTGATGGACAGAAATTTGAAGGACATTGTATCAAAGCAAACGGGCCTCAAGTATCAATACTTTATATATATATATATATATATATATATATATATATATATATATATATATATATATATATATATGTATATATATGTATATATATATATATGTATATATATATATATATATATATATATATATATATGTATATATATATATATATATATATATATATACATATATATATATATATATATATATATATATACATATATATATATATATATATATATATATATATATATATATATATATATATATATATATATATATATTTATATATATATATATATATATATATATATATATATATATATATATATATATATATATATATATATATATATATATATATAGTCTCGGAAGTTTCTCAACCATTAAAACTATATATAAAAAAAACCTAAAAAAAAACCTTAAGACCCAAGTCGTTCAGTGGAAAATCACTCACGTAAGTCAATTTAATTTTTACAGTTATTATATTAGTTTGCTTCTAACATTATTTAAGGGATCATCAGTTGTTTACTATGAAAAACTGTTTCAGGAATTTAAAAACAAGACAGTATTTATATATATATATATATATATATATTGTAATCTTTGTAAGGGATTATAAATATAGTGGAAGACTGTTATATTCGCCGAATTAATTATTTTTTTCATATTAATCGCTTACTACCTACCAAGGCAAAAAGCCACTCAAGAATAATGGTTAGTAATAATGGTTAGTAATAATGGTTAGTAATAATGGTTAGCAAGATTTTCAATTGAATTATTGAACAGTACTTTGAAAGGATTAAGGACTATGATTTTACCCGTCACATGTATATATAAACGTGAAACGAGTGCAATTTTACTATTAACATATACATATGTGCACATGCGCAGACTAACGCCTGCTGGTTACAGGACTCCTCAGTGTTGCTTACAGTATCAAGCTAGTCAACCTGAGATTCGAAACCCGTATGCCAGATCACTTGCAACTGTGACCGTCGGATGTCTGAGCTTACAAACCTACTAGTGACAATGGAGAACATTATATCGCTTAAATGATTTTTTCGTTTGTTTACACATTTACGACACTGGTAATCTATAGCACTCAATTATTTTTACGACATTTTTTCTACTCGATTGCTCCACCCATAGGTGGGCGTATACCAGTCTGGATACTCCTCTCAGCACTGTTCTATAGGACTGAGATGCCCTTGTTTATTTTGTTGAATAAATGCCTTAGACTAATTATGACAACACTACTTATTTATGGAGACCTTGCATTTACTTTCGGCAGCCTCGCAACTCCCATCATCATAGTCGTAGTGGTGTCACGGATCATCATCATCATCATCATCATCATCATCATCATCATCATCATCATCATCATCATCATCATCATCATCATCATCATCATCATCATCATCATCATCATCATCATATTCGGTTTAACATCTGATTTGCATGCTTCTCTGTGTTGGAAGGATTTTAGAAATTGACTTCCAAATTAACTCTCTGTCAAGTACTTCTCTTAAACCCATTTTTTAGTGGCTCCTTCCTGCCAATTGTCCCTGCTACCTCAACGTTTTTTTTTTTACTTCTACTAACCCGATCAATCTCAGCCATTCTTTCAATGTGACCAAACAAACGAAGTCTCCAGTTCTGCACAATCGCACTATACTGTCCAAATGTAATCTTCCTATGAGATTATCTGATCTAAGCCAGTTTTTATGACTCACATTACATATTAATTGTATCATTCTGATATCATTTGTCGCCATGCAACACTTATCGCCAGCCACACGGCGCACACGTGGCTGATAGATTGAAGATATATCTTCTTCTTCTTCTTTTTCTTCTTCTTCTTCTAGTCGTGGTAGTGTCACAAATCCTTCTAACTCTTTCACGCCATCTTGCTCAATCCTCCATCACACCTGATAGGTCTTCGTAGGTGCATTGTGAGTCTTTTGCTAGTTGCTTGATGTAAGTTCTGTGCTGTCTCCCTACTGAGCCACATCCCTGTTTCGGCATCCACAAAGAACATCCTTAGCTTTTCAGCAGTGCCCAACAACTCTTGTGCTCAAACAATAAAAAAATCCTAAATCTAGCTTCCACTTATTTTGTCCTTTAGTCCTCACATTCTTTTAGCGGTGTTTCTGACAAAGGGGGAAGAATTGCTGTTTTCTGGGTCGGCTGTTGTTTTGAGTAGGTTATATGTGGAGATTTTCAATCATCTCATGATATTTATCATCATCAAACTGTCAATCTATCTATCTCATTAACTTTTATCACCGAGCGGTTTCTGGTCTTGATAAGTGTTGACTTATTAACAAAAAAATTGTTTGTTATCGGAGCCTGAATTATAGGATCACTATTTTAAATGCTATTTCAACGTTAGACAAACCTATCAAGCCGAGAAGATTCACACAACATTATCTTTATATCCTAATAAAATCAGCCAGTGCCCCTCGCAGTATAAAACTCTATTTATTTTCATCTATATTGTTAGATTTCAGAGGAACTTCTTTTAAGTAGCATCGCGCCACAGAGAGTTGTCTTTCATCTCAGTCTTAGTAACCTTATCCATACCCTGTATATATTTCTCCTCCTTTCTTTGACTCTTCCACGTCTTCACATACCCAACTAAAGATTGGCTTAATTGGTTTCAAATAAGATATCAGATAATATGTAGACCAACTAAGAGGCCCCAGTAACGGGGACAAGAAGAAAAAGAGGATATGTTTCCTTAATCCGACGATTGAACAAGAAGTGTTTAATTTTTGTTGTCATCTGATCCTAATGGGAGGGCGATTTCGAAAAGAGTTCTAAAATGAAACAGGGGAAATCAAAAAGAAAAGAATATATTTAAAAAAACAAACAAACAGACAGACACATATACAAAGTGAAACGAGTCTTTAATTACTCGCACATTGAATCATTTTAAGTGATTAGACATTTTCTTCATTCTAAAATGCCTTCGTTTTTCTGATTGATTCGAACGATTATTTCAGTGGATTCTGCTTTGCCTTCTGGTTTTTGATGAAGCATCTAATTTCTTTTATTTTAAAGAATTGACATTGTTCAAAATAATAGAAATTGGATGCGCCATCATAGTTGGCATTTCCCCTTACACAGATAAACGAGACAATTCCGCTTTCGTTGGATGATATGGAACTGTCATGGTAGATATTTCTTTTTGCTTTCATTTTTTTCTTTTGCGGCATTCAGAAATTTAAATGTTTTCTTTTTTATTTACCTGTAACGTTATCCTTAATTAAACACGCACCATATATATATATATATATATATATATATATATATATTTATTTACAGATCAAATATGGCTGAGGAGCAATACGAGGGATTGCATCCGGCAATTCTTGCCAGAAGTGCTTTTAATCGCGAACCCTTGGTATCATGAAACGATCTAAAATCACACACACATGTACATACATATTTATAAGTATATATATATATATATATATATATATATATATATATATATATAGAGAGAGAGAGAGAGAGAGAGATTTTTCACTTATAAAATAGATCATTCAGTGAAGACCGGGGTTGTTCCAATAAAAACAAGCTCGATGATACTCGATTACAGAGTACAGAGCATTTATATGTGATTTTATGAAGGCTTACCAAAGCATTCCCTTCAGGACACCAATGATCACCATTAAAGATATTTTTCTTACAAATATTATTTATTCAAATTAAACGTCGTGTGTTTGTTTCGAAGGGTAAGAAATCAGCCATTGAAATAAGGCTCTTCGAACCCGGACGAACATTTATGTTGATTTTTCTTTGTGAGAAGTTGGATTTAGAATTCCCATACTATCATTGGATTGGAATGGTAACTTGTGAGCGGTTACTTGAATGATTTAGTTCTTTTGTTTTTTTGTGGGGGAGGGGGGTTATTCATCATTGTGCTGGCCGACGTGAAAGTGTATTATCGCACATTGTTCCGTTTTTTTTTTTTTTTTTTAAATGTATTTGGGACCGATTATTTGCTTGTTGGCTTGGTGGAAGAAATAATGCACGAGCTACTTTTCTAAGACTTTTTCTAGGACTTTCTTTTTTTTCTATCGTTGTTCTTCCTTGTTTTTTAATTTTAACTTTTATTTTTATTTTTTTCCTCTTCTCTTCTTAAGTGACCTCAACTATTGCAACGCCACATTGTGTATTGTCGGCAGTTGAAACCAGTATTCCAGACATTTAATTTCCCTGATGATCTGCCAAGCAAGTAACTGCTTGGTAGTGAAACACGTGTAGGAAAAAACATTTAATTTGAATAAACAATATTTGTAAGAAAAAATATCTTTAATGGTGATCATTGGTGTCCTGAAGGGAATGCTTTGGTAAGCCTTCATGAAATCACACACACACACACACACACACACACACACACATATATATATATATATATATATATATATATATATATATACAGGGTGTCTCAAAAAAATGTAATCACTCTTAGAATGGCAAAATGTGCAGAAGATGTCGAGTTTGCACACAAAATTGTGTGGAGCGATGAAGCAAAGTTTTCTCGTGAGTACATTTTTTTGTGACATCCTGTATATATATATTTATATTTATTTATTTATTTTTATATATCTATTCACTTATATATATATATATATATATATATTGGCCGAGTGGTTAAGCCGTCGGATTTGAGTTGCAAAATACTCGTAATCCGAGGTTTCGAATCGTATGACCGGTAGTGAATAGTCATATCTCTATGCTGATGAGTCCCGATTATTAAGGACGAAACGTATACGTACATAGATAATAAACAATAACAAATATTTATTACATATATATATATATATATATATATATATATATATATATATATATATATATACATAGAGAGAGAGAGAGAATTAATATATCATTAAGAAAAAAACAAATTATTTGATGAATATAAATATCGAATCAAATAATGACCATGCGTTAATTACTTTTCGTTCATATTCATTTGTCTTTTTTGTTTTTACCTATATCCATGTTCTTTACTTACACATTCTCTCGAATTATCATCCTCTAAATATATATATATATATATATATATATATATATATATATATATATATATATAAATAGTCGGTCTCTTTTTCGTGTTATTTTCATTGATAATCTTTTTCCCTACAAAGTATATACTATATTTGTTTTGATATAAATATCTGGTATCCTTTCAACCGTGTTCTTTAAAAGAAATTCTTGCAGATTTTACCGATTTCTATATTCATTCCGATATATATTCTTTTTAGGAAGTCTTCGAATGCGCATGTAATCATGTTAGTTTGGCAACTATATCCGAACGATCAGAGGAACTTTTCACAAAGCCAACCGTTGCGGATTATGTCACAAATGTATATGAATATTAATGTCAATAGTGGCGAACGCGTCACCGATGAGTTGCACTCGTATGTTATATTGTATTTCTTTTAATACAATTAAAGCCTCTTTGTACGGATACTAAATAAACTCTGTTTTGTTTTTCTTTACATTTAAACCAGCTTGTCGTCGTTACATCCTTTTTTTAATCATTGTCATAGTTTTTAGCAACTACAATCACCATGTCGTACGTAGACTTTACTAGCCATTTTCGGATGAAGAACAGAAACTTGTCTACACTTATCTAATATATAAAGTAGAGACGATTTTTCCCCTGTACCTTCTCGGAGTATAGGAAAATAACCACATGCATCACAGACTACTAAACTCACCACTATACTACACTTATTCACTCGAGCGTGTACTGTACTGCCACTCTACTCATCGACACCGGGAACTAATACACACAGTTTAATTTTCACAAAACGCCGGTTCTTATTTATTATTTGCCTGGTATTAATTTACTACATAATATAAAGCAATACGCAAAGACTTAATGACCGCTACCGTTCACTCCGATGATTTTCCGCGAATATCAGATTACGTTATTCCTTATTCTACCTATGACTTCTACATTTATATTCATTCCGGAATTAAGCGAATGAAATTAACGAACACACTACCTGCAACATTTATTCATTAAACATGGCGGCTAAAATTTCTTGATCGAATCGACATCCTATTTAATTCAATAAGCGCTACTGGTAGACCCCGATACATTTACATTCTCAAAATTATACACCTTTAGCACGCATATTATAGAAAACTTGCCCAAATCCAGTCATTTTCATCAACTTCCAATGACCTAAACTGTGTCATTGCTGAATCTCAACATAACACGTATGCCAATAATCAAGCTTAGCTTAATTGACTTATTTTAACATTTATTTCTAACTTGAAACCGTGGCGCAGTCGTTAGGAAGGCAGGTTTCATGATCGTCAGTTTCAACGTTCGATCCCATTCTACTCTACTATTTTTTTAATTTTTTTAAATTTATAACATTCGCCAACACGGGAGAAACAACAATAGGCCTTTTCTTTTTTTATTCGACGTCATGCAATAGGTAGTACTTTCTCCCGTGCAACGCCGGGCGACGGGTTCCACTAGTAATTAATGAAGCACAATCGCTCTTTTCTCGTCCTTTTTTTTAGGTTCACGCAAAAAGTAAACTTCCAAAAGTATCTATATCTGCTTGCCTCTAATGAGTATTTCAATTGATCCTGCGTTGCCTTCTGGTTTGTGATTACTTTCACAGGTAACCAAACAATTGCAAAAAGTAATTAGAAATGATAATAAAAATATGGAAGAATTCTTTCCAGGAATTTCGTCATATTAATTAAGTTTAGTTTATGTCAGCCTCTTCCATTTAATGGTTTTTTTCGCTTGAATACAAAATCGACCCGAAATAGAAATCCACAGTCACTTTTTTCTCTCTTATATTTTAATTGTTTCTTTTTTCCTGACTGCGCACTTAATTAGTTATTTTCCTTAGATTTATTTTTTACTTTAACTTTGATTAAAACAATCTGCAACCAGGTCACAAAACAGTAAAATAACATTGATTTGATATATATATATATATATATATATATATATATATATATATATATATATATATATATATATACATACATATATATTATATACATATATATATATATATATATATATACATACATATTATATACATATATATATATATATTATATACATATATATACATATTATATACATATATATATACATATTATATATATATATTATATACATATATATATACATATTATATACATATATATATTATATACATATATATATTATATATATAGATATTTATATTATATACATATATATATATATATTATACACACATATATATATTATATACATATATATATATATATTATATGCATATGTATATATATCATATACATATATATATTATATACATATATATATATATATTATATACATATATATATTATACACATATATATATATTATATACATATATATATTATACACATATATATATTATATACATATATATATACATTATACACACATATATGTATACATATATATATATATATATGAGATTTTAGGCACTATAAACACTTTTGGGATAAATATATATATATATATATATATATATATAGAGAGAGAGAGAGAGAGAGAGAGAGATGGAGAGAGAGGAGAGTAAGAGAGAGAAAGAGAGAGAGATAGAGAGAGAGAAAGAAAGAGAAAGAGAGAGAGATAGAGAGAGAGAGAGATGGAGAGAGAGAGTAAGAGAGAGAGAAAGAGAGAGAGAGAGAGAGAGAAAGAGAGAGAGAGAGAGAAATTTCTGTATGAAATTTTGAGTCACTATTGATGTTATTATTTGAATGAAAACATCTTAATACAACTATTTGAATGTAAATAAATGTGTACGAATCCATGGATGGATAAGTAAAATAAAAAGCGCCATTTCTTCAGTATGATAATGTCGAAATCTTTAAGAAAAAAATAAGGTATATTAATTTTGATAAATACAATTAAACAACTTCTAGAATATTGACGTACTTATTTTAATTTTATTTATTATTTATTGTTAAAAAATGTTACGGTGTATCTATGCTAATGCAGTTTTGTTTATGTTAAGTTTAATTTTATTCACCCCAAACAAGGCATATTTCCACTGCAGCGAAAAAGGCCGTTTCGCTAAGATCAAAGTGTAGTATCTGTTCCGATGGATACTGCACCCCATACTGGTATTGTCTTGGCCTTCGGGTCTTGATTTATGCCGGTCAATGGGTCTGTCCTGTGCAGTTCTAGAAGGTGCACCCTCACAGGCTTTGCCTCCCCTCTTTGGGGAGGAGTAAGCTTATTGCTTGCTGTCTGAAGCGCCCCTACCGGGGAATGCCGACGGGCTGCCCAGGCAATTTTTAAATGGCCAGAGTTCTCACCTCTTGGACGCTGGCTTTTCAAACCCCACTTTCCCGACCCGACCTTGGGTCACATCTTACTTGTGGGAGTAGGATAAAAACTGGCCTTGTGCCTAACTCCTGGAGAGGAGTACATCAATACTCTGATAGGAGGCCAGAGGTTTTTTTTTCGGGGTGGAGGGTGGGGGAGGGTTGCTTTAGTAGGGGGCTAGGTGCCAAGATGTTTGTTCACATTACATTTAAATTCCTGCATGTTTGTACGATCGGAGAAATAGGAAGCAGGGAAAGAAAATTCAAAAGAGAAGCGATCCCAGAAAAGAAGCTATCAGTATAGAAAATATTCCGGCATCTAAGGACATCTACAGTGAAGGGGTGTGATTTTGCTGCTAGTCGGGTTGGTCAGAAGTATTTACATTGTGTGTGGGGGAAGGGGTAAAAGTGCAGTAAGTTCATAGGAGCACAGAAATGCACCTCTGTGGCGATGCGACAGGGGGCTGGAGATTGGCAGACAGTGTATGAGTGCTAGGATATCTGGGAAGTTCAATCGTTTAGGGTATTTAATCGCTTCCCACAGCAGCAATATGTGACACAAGGTCGGAAAGTTGGGGAATAGTCAAGCTAGCGCCCCTAAAGAAAGAGCACTTTGGCCTAGCAAAAATAGCCCTGGAAGCCCCGTCAGCATTCCCCGGTCAGGGTGCCTCAGGCAGTAAGCGATGAACTTACTCCACCCCAAAGAGGGAAGGAAAGGCCTTGGAGAGTGGACCTCCTAGAACAACCCAGGACAGTATACCTCAGCCCGGCAGATAAAAGGCCACCGAAATGACCCAGTTCCTGCTGGACTGATTGTCGAGAACGAATCCTTGACTGGTATTACCCCATCCCGATGTCCTCAATCAACCGAAGTTAATAAAAGACTGAACAGTCGTTTAGTGGAGTTTAGTGTATTATTTTGGTGTTAGAGGTCAGTTGATTGTATTTTCTTATTATGTGTGATTATGTGGCGTTTAATTGCGCTTGTATCAGATAAATAGTATGTGAGCATATGTGTGTAAGGGGGGGGGATAATGTATCTTACGTATGCTTTATATTATCTACATGTATTTAAAAAAAAACTCGTTTTGTTTTACTCAAAATAAAAGTCTTCACAGTGTTTTGACTTACTTTACCAAACTCTACTTCCATACAGGCGACTACCAACCATCCAGTTTCCCACGAGAGTCAAGAATATATTTCCAAGAGAAGTCACATCCGTCGGTCATCAATTCACATCTTTTTGCTGCCTTTGATTGTAAGTTGATTGCCTTCTTATCTGCCCCTCTTTCTCTTATCCTCCCTCTCTCTCTCTCTCTCATTAACTCTCTTACCCTCTTTCTTTCACCCATTCTTTCCCCCTCTATCCGCTTTCCTATTTCTTTCTCTGCTTCACTGTTTATCTGTTACGATGTAACCCCGTAACGCCAACAATGACATTTTTCCAAAATTCTTGAACATTTTAGTTAAACTTCTAATTGGTGAGCTAGAAAAGCCTATCCGGTTTCCCTCACGACGTAAATTCACTAGACCAACCGTGTTTCGGGAGCGTGGTGCACGGACGCAAAATCGAGATGTAATACAGAAAAAGGAAAATGGGAATTCACTTCCTAAAAGAGTTTATAGCGAGTTGATAGCCCTTTCTTCCTATCCCCGTAACGAAGTCACCATCCGCCCATGCATGGAGTATTGTTGCCACATCTGGGTTGGGGCATAATCCACTAGTCTATCTTTCTCTTTGACAAGGTCCAAAAAAGAGTTGTCAACTTGACAGGTCCCTCACTATCCACCAAGTTCCAGCCCCTGTCACATCGCCGTAATGTTGCTTCCTTGTGTCTGTTTTACAAGTACTTCAATGGATTGTGCTCTGATGAGCTTGCTGCTCTGGTACTCTGACGACGTAAATTGACTAGACCAATCCGACAATATGCCAACTCCCATCCATTTACTGTGGAGGTCCCCAGATGCCGAATGGCTTTCTACTCCAAAAGCTTCTTTGCTCGTGCTTTTGGACTCTGGAACTTCCTCCCTGCTCCCTATTTTCCTGACGGTACTGACATGCAGAAATTTAAAACTAATGTAAACAGACATCTCGCTGCACAGCTCCCAATTTAGGTTGACTCCCCCCAAACTTTCAACCTTTTTCTCAGTAGCCCTTTATGTCTACAGTGGCGGCCTGCCTTGTTTGGGGTGAACTATGTTTTTAAAAAAATAGAGCATAAACCGACTCAGCGATAATTCAACAAATGAAAAATGGAAAAGATCCTCCACAAATATAAATGTAAACCTTTCCCCGAGGTTTGAGTCACAGCAAGTTTGTTCAGATTTTAATACAATCTCTTTAATTATTATTTTAACACGCGTAGTATTCTCGCATCGGCCGTTTCCAATTATTTCTCCTTGATAGCGGGCGATCATTTTTACTGGGATCTGAGTGACAGTAAGCCTTTTCAATGTTCCGGTATTCCTCATTCAGTTTAGTCGAGGTCCGCATAGTGCTATCCCTCTTCGCTCTTTCCATTTTCTCAGACGCTGCGCATCCACTTTCTGTATTATTATATTTTGTGGAAGAATCAAGTTATATGTTAAATATTCACTCCGAAATTTCGCCCGGACTATACAAACCTAAATACAGTGTTTTTCTTCCTCTTTCCTGTTTTCCTTTCAGAGACAACACACGTGAGTACGACATAATCTTGTCTAGACCCTCGACAGGCGCAACAAGAGACACACGGACTACTAAGCATAGCGACAGCATATACACACTGCTAACCGAACTCATGTACACAGTTCATACACGCACTCTCTCACTACTAAAACTACCGTATTTCCCTCTTGGCTAAGATTAAAGTGTAGTATCTGTTCCGATGGATACTGCACCCCATAGACTTGTATTGTGTTGGGCTTCGGTGCTTGATTTACGCCGGTCTATGGGTCTGTCCTGTGCAGTTCTAGGAGGTCCACCCTCCCAGGCTTTGCCCCCTCTTTGGGGAGGGGTAAGTTTATTTCTTACTGCCTGAGGCGCTCCTACCAGGGAATGCCGACGGGGCTGCCCAAGCAATTTTTAATGGCCAGAGTGCTCACCTCTCGGGCGCTGGCTTTTCAAGTCCCACTTTCCGACCCGACCTTGGGTCACATCTTACCTTGTGGGAGGAAGATAAAACTGGCCTTGTGCCTAACTCCTGGAGAGGAGTAAATAAATACTCAATTTGTCCTTACAGGAAGCACCTTTCTTCATCTAGAACGTTCTCGGACTCATTAATTGAAAACACTTTATTAACGTATACGGCATAATCACGTTGATACATTGGTTCTCGTTAGATCATGGAAGTTAAGCTACGTTGAGTCTGGTCAGTGCCAGATGGGTGACCATTTGAGAATACCACGCACTGTATGTAGGAAGGTGTCGACACCTCCCTGCAAAAACTGCAAATACCTAACGTCGTCATCTGTCCTGACTGAGATGACCTCTTGTGAATTTGATATTCCCTCGAAACTTCCTCCTTTGGAGGAAGCTAGTTCAAGCCGCAACACTTTATTCTGCCGTGTCTTAACAACTTGTTGTCAATAAAAATTAAATTATTTTTGTATTTAAAAAAAAAATGGAAATCTGTTTGTTTGTAATGACATCCTGACGAACCCCATTTATTGTAAATAATAAACGACTGTACATTAGAATATTTATTAATTGAAGCAAATTAATTTTAACTGTTTCATGAGATTAACATAGAAAAGAAATAATTACAAAAAAATATATTTAAAACGATTGCTCGTTCAAAGGGAAGCAACTCTTGAAATCGTAGTTTTGTTTGTTTTGTGATTTAAAGTAATTAAAAAACGAAAAAACTGAAAAGGATAATTAAAGAAATGGTTTGATTTAATTAAATGAAAATCTGGTTGTTTTTTTTTCTTTTTTCAAATCGAAGAAGTTTCTGTTGTTTTTCTTTGTTCAAATTGAAAAGATAACAAATGCATTGTTGTCGGTGGAATAAAGAAACGACCTTGACATTGCATCTTTTGTAAAATATAAGTTTATTTAAGAAATGTGGTATTATGTAAAAATATTGGTAAGTTTAATTGGTGCGAAATTGTTTGTTATAAAATGTTCTTGTTGCTAAATGTAAAAGTTGTAACGTGTTAATGTTGTTGAAATGTTATTTTATAGCAATTTTGTTGGTTGTAAATAAATGTCGGTAGTGTAGTGAGTAGTGTTGTCTAAAAATGCGTGTTGCTGCATGAAAGTTCCATACTATCAAGTACCAATTTTTGAAGGTACCAAGTACTCTTCGTCTAGAGTGGGCAATTCCCACTTTACGACCTTGTGTCACATTCTACTGTGTGGGACGTAGATAAATAGAAGTACCAAGTTTTGAAGGTACCAAGTACTCTTCGTCTAGAGTGGGCAATTCCCACTTTACGACCTTGTGTCACATTCTACTGTGTGGGACGTAGATAAATAGAAGTACCAATTTTTGAAGGTACCAAGTACTCTTCGTCTAGAGTGGGCAATTCCCACTTTACGACCATGTGTCACATTCTACTGTGTGGAAAGTAGATAAATAGGTACTTACCTGGCACATTTGCTAGGCAATCCATTGACCTTAGGGACTTGATTTACGCCGGTCTATAGGACTGTCCTGTGCAGTTGTAGGAGATCCACCCTCCCAGGCTTTGCCTTCTCACCCTATGAGAAGGGGTTAGTTTATTGCTAATCGCCTGTGGCGCTCCTACCGGGGAATGCCGACGGGGCTGCCCAGGCAATTTTTGAAGGTACACAGTACTCTTCCTCTAGAGTGCGCAATTCCCACTTTCCGACCTTGTGTCGCATTCTACTATTCTATTATAGGTACTTACTTGGCACAGGGGAAAACGGTGATCATCCAGGCCATTCTCCCAGAGCGAGGCCGTCCATTGCACTACGGTTGGGTTGACCTTTGCGATCGTCCTAAATGTGGACGACTCGGGTGCGCTATTTCTAAGTTTGGGGTCTGCGTTCGCGTTCAACCCGATAAATTAAATCAAAATTAGACCAATTATTTCGTAGGAAAATAACAAGAAAATAATTTTCAATAATAGGTTTATCTTTATTGAAAAGTTTTTGTTAGAAAAATCAAAGTAAGTTTGACCAAACGTATGTTTGTAATTAAGTCACCTAAAAACAGTTCGTTCCTTCATACATCTACAGGATTGTGTATTAAATATATTTTTGAGGTAATTATTTTTACAAAGTTGAAAAATATCTCCTTTTTCGTATCCTCTTATTTCTTATGTATTCTGCTGGAGTTATTTAGACAAGGCATGAAACCACTTGATGTAAGGAGCTAACAAGAACACATATGGTTATCGCAAATACAGGATATGCCTATTGACCTTAGTCTTGAAAAGACCAAGATTATAGGTAGGAGGAAAACAGTCAGCAGGAAGAGAGTTCCACAAGCCTGCAGTTCTTGGAAAGAAGCTACTGGAATAGGAATCTGTATTAAAATGAGGTATCAAAACAGCGAATTAATGGAGACCACTAGACCAACGAGTCAAACGAGCTGGAACAAAAGAAGTGGGGAATAGATCACATATGGATTGACTTTGTCATTCTTTCTTTTGATATTGCAGTCATGTTACTGGGTTTAAAAAAAACTAAATTATTCTAAATTTAATTTACTATTTTTATACTCAGGCCATGTATTTAACCACTTTTTAAACTATATTCTACAGAACTCCACCGTGATAGCCCACATATGCAAATTAGCAAGGTATG
Source organism: Sepiola atlantica (assembly GCA_963556195.1). Classification (NCBI taxonomy): domain Eukaryota; kingdom Metazoa; phylum Mollusca; class Cephalopoda; order Sepiida; family Sepiolidae; genus Sepiola; species Sepiola atlantica. The sequence continues at coordinate 36,387,943 of OY744517.1, forward strand.
GAGTTGTGTTTTAGCCCCGATCAAATTTTTAAGAAAATCCTACTGGGGCTTGATGAATAGCTTTATATATATATTCTTTGGACCTGATTGTTATCTTAGTGCTATATTATTTTTCATTAATTCTATTCTTGCTCATTTGCATTAGTGGGCTATCGCAGTGGGGTGCTGTAGAGAATTTATGATTATACAATTTTATAATTTATAACCCCATCAATACTACCTATTAACCAGCTGCATCTGACAATTAAAAAAAATAATACAACAATTTAATAAATAATCTTCGTTTTGTTTTTATTTTTTGTAGTAATGGAAGATACGAATTCCAAGCTGAAGATGTGCAAAAATAAAGACATTAATCTTAAGAGCGAGCATAACAACAATAACAGCAACACGAACAACAACAACAGCAACAACAGCAACAACAACAGCAGCATGTTGGAACTGAAACCGCCCACACTAGGCAAAGTGTGCGACATCGGGCATTCAGGTCAAGTTGAAAACAACGACCCGTCCAGTGGTGGTAATGGTAGCACAGTTGGTGACGAGGACCTCAAGGGTGATGACCGAAACGATCTGAAGAGAAAGAAACGCCGAAATCGGACCACATTTACGAGTTTTCAACTTGAAGAGCTCGAACGGGTGTTCCAGAAGACCCATTATCCTGACGTCTACGCCCGGGAGCAGCTAGCTGTACATTGTGAACTCACAGAAGCCAGGGTGCAGGTAAGGAACATTTCAAACCCTTCTAATACGCCACGTCTACCTGTTTTATTTTCATGCATGTTTTTTCTACAGAAATTCTACGTACTTGATCTAACTTGGTTTTGAACCACGTGCCTTCAAGGTGAGCTGACTTGTTCTTGAACCACGTGCCTTCAAGTTGAGCTGACTTGTTCTTGAACCACGTGCCTTCAAGTTGAGCTGACGTGTTCTTGAACCACGTGCCTTCAGGTTGAGCTGACTTGTTCTTGAACCACGTGCCTTCAAGTTGAGCTGACTTGTTCTTGAACCACGTGCCTTCAAGTTGAGCTGACTTGTTCTTGAACCACGTGCCTTCAAGTTGAGCTGACGTGTTCTTTAACCACATGCCTTCAAGTTGAGCTCACTGGTTCTTGAACCACGTGCCTTCAAGTTGAGCTGACTTGTTCTTGAACCACGTGCCTTCAAATTGAACTGACTAATTCCTTTTAAACTTCAATTAAATTAATATTTACAAATATACACTTATAATTGCTATTATCAAATTTACATATGTATTTACAATATTTTTCGATAAGGTGATATTAATAAAAGTATTTATACAATTAATTAAACACATTTCCTTAAGAAACCAGCGTGTTTTTAACCCATACTTTGAATGGCAAGTACTGTTAAAATTGCAACGTCATCTTTTCGGAAGTGACGTCATTTTGAGAGGATTTTTTTTCAAATTATATTTCTTTATTTTCATTACGTTGTTCAGACAAGGTGTTTTGTTTTAAATTAAAGTTAAGCAAGGCATATCCCAGTCATTAGTAAATGGGTGACTATTTTGGAAAAATAAATTGCTGACTCATCCTTCCGATCCTTCCGGAAGCGACATCATTGTGAGAGGAGTTTTTCACGTTATCCTTCTCGAAATTTTTATAAATTTATTTTTAACTAAAAATATTCTTCGTCGGAAACAAAGAAAATCAATCTCTAAGCACCCAAGAAATATGACTGGTGCTCCATCGGTTTACGGTGAGCGTTCATTTCTGACGCGCAGCCTAGCAAAAATATGCGACCGTAGGGAGCATATATTTGCTAGTATAAAAAAGAAGGTAGTGAAATAGAAAAAAAGATATAACAATAGCAGAGTGCTGTAATTAATTTGAAAGAGATAGAGATAGAGAGAGAGAGAGAGGGGGGAGAGAGAGAGAGAAAGGAAGGAAGGAAGGAAGGAAGTAAGTAAGGAAGGAAAGAGATATAGATCAATAGTAAGGGTAATAATGAGAGGAGAAGAGAGAGCAAGAGAGACAGCACAATAGTGAAATAGAAATAGAAATAAAACAACAGTGAAATAAAAAGATGTAGATAGAGAGGGGGAGGTTAATAGACAGACAGACAGATAGATAGAGAGATAGATAGATAGATAGATAGATAGATAGATGAAAAAAGGGCAGATAGATAAAGAAAGGAAGTTCGTTTTCTTGCACTGTATCGAATACCACCATTAGATTTCCTCATTGGTGGCCATTGTTTTGCAATCGGATAGCGAAGACTTTTCTTAACAACTTCCACCTTTTAACAGGATGCTAACATCACAAGTGATAGAAAAGAATAGAGAAGGAATTCGACAATAACTAGAAAAAAAGATAAACATCTCAGCCATTACTGGGGGGATTCCTTTTTGAGGGGGGAAGAGACTCTGAAAGTACTTTCCAAAACAGCTATCACTCAGTTCGTGACCAGACGATCTCAATGGCCATTGCAATTTTTTAAAGATGATTTACTAAGCTAAGATGATATTAACCCAAGCTGGCATTATCCTGATTACATAAGACAGATGTATTAGATAGGATTACCAACCAAACAGCCATTTTTTTTTTATTGAGCACTTAGTGTGGATTGGTTGGTTTATTTTACGGTATATCAACCCTTTGTTAAACTATTTTCTCGGTAAACAAAACAAGTAAAGCTCAATCGTTGACTTATTCACAAAGGCAGAGTTGGACACAAGTTCGGTTTTGAATGTGTGGAAAATCCAGTTCCTAATAATAAAGGTACTCTGTATTGGGACAAAAATAAAATGAAAAAAATACATCGGTTTGGAAAGATTTATCCTTCACTGACCGAGAACAGAAAATATGAGCTGTAGTATCAGAACAGATACTACACTCTGAGTTACTTTTCATTTGGTTGTTTCATTTTGTTTTCAGGCATATCAACCCTTTTTTCCGAGTCACTTGTAATAATGCTATTATTTTTGTATTATTGGGATTATTGTTCGTATCTTCGATGTTATTCTTACAACGTTTCGGCCGATGTAACCTCCGACCTTTTTTTTTTCAGGTGCATCTTGTCGAACTCGGGAATCTTTCTGTCAAACTCGAGAATGTGTACGGAATTTGGAACGGAATTCTTTATTTAATCCACGAGGGGTGTAGCTTGCTCTGGCTCTGTCAACCATGAACGGGTAATAGTCGTACTTGTATTGTTAGTATCGCCCGCAGTGAGGTTTGAACCTACAACCTACAAAAGACTGTCACTTAGAACTGATAGTTACTTTGCGGATACTAAGAATATAATTACGAATTACTTAAGACTTCTGCCCGGTCATGGCTGACGGAACGTGAGCAAACTACCCCCGTGGATAAAAAAAAGGGGGACGTTCGGAATTCCCTAAAAATGTCCAAATTCGACAGAAACATTCCCGAGTTCGACAATATGCACCTGAAGAACGTCGAATATTACATCGGCCGAAACGTTTCCAGAATAACATCCAAGATGAGAATAGTAGTCCAAATAATCCAAATAATACAAATCACCAATCCTCATCTCAAATATTCATGTGTTTATATTTTTACGATACTGATAGTCAAAAGTGCTCAATTATTTTTACGAGACAGTATTGCCTTAGCGTTAAGTGGAAGCCACTTATCAATCTAGTGGGCCTTTTGATGTGCAAACTATTTTTTCTGAACATTCTATTCTAAGTTTTCTGTGATTTTAAATCTTTTTTGACATGCGTTTTGGCGTTGTTTTCCTAGATATTCAAAGATATTTTACATAAAGTTTCGTTTTGATTGTGTACGGTTTATTTTGGCAACGAACTCTGATGACGATAATTTTTTGTGTTACTGCTGTATAATTTGCTACGTTTTAGATTCTGCTAGAAACACGTGTTAGTTATTATTTGATTCAAAACTGAAGGAAACAAGTAAATAAGCATCGAACAATGTCAAGTTTCGCAGTAAGGTTGGCAGTCTTATGCGTTCTTGACCAAGTATATATATACATATTTATATATATACATATATATATACATATATATACATATATATATATACATACATATATATATATACATATATATACATATATATATACATATATATACATATACATATATATACATATATATATACATATATATACATATATATACATATATACATATATATACATATATATATATACATTTATACATACATATATACATATGTATACATTTATACATACATATATACATATATACGTATACATTTATACATACATATATACATATATATATATACATACATATATATACATTTATACATACATATATACATATATAAGTATACATTTATACATACATATATACATATATATATATATACATACATATATATATATATATATATATATATATATAGGCATGCATATATATTATATATACATACAGTATGCCCTTTTGGATGAAACCGCGGTACATTGCTGAAATATGTAACATACAGTATCTAAATAAATTATATATATATATATATATATATATATTCCATGATAAATGCCAGTATGCTGAAATTATTAAACCCATAATAGGGTTAAGATGAAAATTCATATACACTAAATGTACAAAAGCAAGGAAATTCCAAAATTTGTACACTTTTATTGTCATTAAGGGTATGACTACATATCAACCAAACCATTTCATTATCACATCACTACAGTATAAATCACTATGCATGAGTGGATGAAGTGTGTGAGGTGCGCTGAAGAAAAATTCCTACCAGTAAAATACATAGCCCTGTTGTGCTCGCATACCCTTAATGACAATAAAAGTGTAAAAATTTGGGAATTTCCTTGCTTTTGTACATTTAGTGTATATGAATTTTCATCTTAACCCTATTACGGGCATATGATTTCAATATACTGGCATTTATCATGGAATGTCACTACTTTTGTAAAGGCTATGCCTCAATACAATGGTCATTTTAAAGGTTTTTTGTGAATTTTCTGGAAAACTAAAGTATATGGTAAACTGAAATTAAAATTGCATCAACTATACCCTAGAACCTCTATCTCTGCCAAAAATCAGCTGAATCCATCAAATAGTTGATGAGATACAGGGTGGCACACACGTACGTACGTACGTACGTACACACGGATAACACAAAATCATGCCTGACCTTTCTGAATCTCTGGGTTGCCTTGACTAATGATGCTGAAATTCTACACACTTATGGAAGCTATCAAAAAATAATTTTGTGCAAAGTTTTAACTAATTTGGTTTATTGGTTTTTGAGTTATCATTGATCAAAGAAATGAGATTTCTAGCATAGGTCGGAACGTTGCGTTTATGGAAAGGAAAATGTAGAAAACCGTTCCACTGTAAATAATTGTAAGTTACAGTTTTTAAATGAAAACCTCTGAGAATAGTCTTCAGGTTTCTTGGACTTTTCGCTCATCTGTTTAACAGTAATGTTTGTTTTCCTTTTTATTTGAAAAGAAATATCTCTTAATTAATGTCAGTGGCATCCCCAATAGCGATGTAAAAAAATATTTCTATTATTGAGTGAAACAATGAAACGAACAATAAATAAACTCCGAAAGAAAAAAAGATTAGAAGTAAAAACAAAAGAAGAACGATCGCATAAGAATTTCTTTCTTTTTTTCTTTCAGATTAAAATTGTCAACGACACAAAATCAAGGAAGCAATCCCCTTCATTTCTTTTTTAAATTCTTTTTTTTGGCTTGTATTCAATGTCTTCATTCTTGCGCTAATCGTTGTTTTGTTTTCATCTCATTCTTATCTTTCTGTTTTCGTTCAAATATTTAATTTCCATTTTGTAATTGCTTGTTACGTCCTACTTTGTATTTTTGGTTAATTTTTAATTTGCATATATCATTATATCAATCATCAGTGGCTTCCGTTGGCATCGTACGTTAGAGTCTCTATTTACTTTTCGTCTCCATGAGGACAGACTTAGACACAAGGTCGATCTTTAACATGAAGACAATCCAGCTCTCCGAAATGGAGCACTCTGGATAGAGACAGAAAATTAAAATTTCCTCAGTCCACAAATATTTCCGTTTCACTGATCTCAGACAGATACTATGAAGTGTCGCATCAGAACAGATAATACACTTTGCTGTTGTCAGCAATTCCCATGTTCTTCTTCAAAATAAACTGTAAAAAAATATGGATGGTCGTGACTACTGATTGGGTGAGACCTTCGAGAGGAGGAAATGTGACTCAAAAACAAGCAAAATTGGACGAGCCCATTTATGGTCAGGTAGGAGAGGTAGTACAAATACCTATATCAGGTTCTGACATTCTCCTACGGGCTATCCTCAGCAAACAACCACAACCACAACCACAAATCCTCTAACACACAGACCATCGACGGAATCATATCGAGTCGGGCGGACCGTTCAACTTTGTTCCAACCAGAGAATGCTGTTCTTCATTTTTACCAGACCCTGTTGGGTGGGTCGATAAAGAGCCTTCAGGGTACAGCGAAGGAAAGAGATACTTTTATATTCGATAATTTTATATATCGTATGTAATTCCCCCCCCCCCCAACAAAACAGACCTCTTCTTGTGTTCAAGAGACCTGGAGAAAAGGATAATAGTTTTATTTTAGTCGTTACTTTTTATCCGTTCGTTTTAACATTAAAAAAATATTCTCTTCGTTTTTTTTCTTTCATAATCTTTTCGTAATTTATTCAGAATTATTTTTTAATGTATTCGTTTCAGCATAAATTTTTAGCCTAAAACTAATCCTTAAAAAAAGTAAGTTTACTTATTCAAATGTTTAATAACAATATTTTTAATTCATTTTACATTTAAAAAAAAGAAAAAGATTATCGCCCCTGGTGTCTTCATTTCCGGCTAAAAATAAAAGTAATAATTTGACCTTTTAAAAATTCTCTTAAAGTTCAAATTTAATTAGTAATTTACTTTTCGCTTAAAACATAGATATATTTAATAGCAGCCAGAATTTAGACGTCAAGAAAATAATTAATTTCAAAGAAAGAGTTCGGGTGCAAAACGCCATAAATCCAATTTGTTTGAATTTATACATTAAAACGGCGAATATATTAAATCTAGAATATTGACTAAAAGTAATTTTTAATTGAAAGCAAGAAAATAAATATACCTGTATATATATGTTGTAGTCATAGTTTTGCAATTTCGAAAATGGCGTTTATCGCGTTTTGCATTCGAACTGTTCAAACCAAATTTAGTATGGAGGACGATAATACAATTATGTAAAAAACTTTTGTTTTAAAACAAATTATTTTCAACTTTATATCATCTATAATTAAGAGATGTAATTTGTAGTGCTTTTGCAGTATTGTGTACATAAGAAATATTTAAAAGAGTGATTTGAAAGAGGGGGAGATAATTCAAACTTTTTTGTCAAATCTTATTTCTCTAAAAACGGACGTTGGAAATAACCAATTTTAACACACGACTCTTGGTACTGCCTTTCTAATAGAAAATCAAATAAAAATTCAGACGATACGTTAAAATTAAATAGATTTATTGGAATAAATTAACTATCAAATAATGAATAAATCAGTTAAAACAATATGTAATTGAAAGTTTGAATGAAAGAAAACATGCGAAAAAAAAAGTTTTATACTCGGTACAATTCTGCGATTTGTGTGAAAATAATAAATCACATTTGACAAAAAAGTTATAATTATCTCCCCTTTTCAAGTCACTCTTTCAAATTAAAGACGAGAATGTTTCGTATGTACACAATACAGCTGAAACACCTAATTTGTTTTAATATATATTCAATTATCAAAATTAGTAGAATTATTAATTTTAATTTTGGTACTTATATCGATCTTGACCTAGTTTCCGCGAGTTTCGTGTCGGAAACGTTCGGCTATCCTACGCAAACGCCTATGCGTGCTATGATTATAATCTTTTGCTTGTTTTGTTTTTTTGTTGTTGTTAGGGTTAGGGTGAGGGTGAGGGTTAGGGTTAGGGTTAAAAATATTTATTTGATAACAGTAATTTCGCTCTGTTTTGCTTGTTTTATTTGTTTTATTGTTTAAAAAGTTTTTTGCAAATATAACTAAAAATTATAGGACGCAGCGACGTATCAAAATAAAAAAAACCTATTTATTTGATAACAGTAACTTCGCTATGTTTTGCTTGTTTTGTTTTTGTTTGTTTCTTTTAGAAAATTTATTGAAAATATAACTTAAAATCATAGGACGCAGCACCGTATAAAAATTGTCGTCTGGTACAAATCGGCTCGTCATCTCTCGGGCGTTTGCGTAGAATAGCCGAACACTTCCAACAAGAAACTCGCGAAAACTGGGTCAAGATCGATATAAGTACCTTCATTTTTTTACTAACAACATCCATAGTATAAAAAGGAAAATTAAAAAAGGATAAGAAAATATTAAACTTATACGTCTGCCGATTCTATTTGTTCTATTTTCTTTTAAAATAAAATAATTAATCACACACAGGAAACTATTCTATAAAATAATTGTTAAAAATAAATTATCAAACAAAAGACCGTGTGGCAATTATCCAATAAATAGAATTATGTGTATGTATGTTTGGAACTGATATACAGTTGGCTTATGTGTTATAGGTATCAGAAACGTGAAACGTAGACATTAAGAAAAAAACAGTGTAATTGATGACGACTTCCGGTTTTAAATTCGGAAGTATACAAGCGGTGTTTATAAAAAAACTATTACCCATTATATTTAAGGTAATATGTTTTTGCGAGGCAATTAATAATTTGTTTTCAGAATTTTTAAAATAATTAACACATAAGAAAATAAAACTGTTTATTTTTAATAATTGGAAGGTTTATCTTATTTTACTACAAATAATAAAATCAAGCTTTTTTATAATTGGAATGTGTTTTTATTACAAATAATTAAATCATTTTTTTATATAATTTACACATAAGAAAATCAAACTGTTTATTTTTAATAATTGGAAGGTTTAATTTATTTTACTACAAATAATAAAATCAAGCTTTTTTATAATTGGAATGTGTTTTTATTACAAATAATTAAATCATTTTTTATATAATTAAGACATAAGAAAATAAAACTGTTTATTTTTAATAATTCAAAGTTTTAATTTATTTTACTACAAATAATAAAATCAAGCTTTTTTATAATTGGAATGTGTTTTTATTACAAATAATTAAATCATTTTTGTATATAATTCGAATGGTTTGTTTTGGTTCGAATACATATTTTTAAATAGTCTATTTTGAAAATATTTTTTTAAAATTAATTATTTACTATTTTTTATAATAGTGATATTTTGTTTGTTTGAAAATACTTTTTAAATAGTCTATATTGAAATTTATTCTAAATAATTCATTTTATTTTTTGAATAGTCTCATAGTTTTTTATAAATAGAAATTTAACAAAAGTAAAATATATTAAACATCATAGTCATAACGTATTCAATACAGAATATTGCCGAATGAATTGTTTTTATTCAACAACGCCATGTAAATGACTTTCAATTTCCGATTTAAAAACCGGAAGTCGTCATCAAGTAGACTGTTACTCTATTACTGAAAAAGTTATTGCATTAATACTGTTAATTAATACTGTTAATTAATACTGTTAATTAATACTGTTAATTAATACTGTTAATTTTCCTCACTATTCGTTTTACTACTAATGTCCTAAAATAAATAATAAACACCTCAAAACATCATAACCACTTAAAAAATCAAATCAAAATGTTACCTTTATATTTTAAAACAAAATAAGAAATAGATTTATTATACTTACGTTTCTAGTATTTATATATTAATTTATAATTTGAATCATTTGAATGTATACTGAAAAAAATAATTGAAAAAAAAATACAATTTTAAAATCGGCTACAATCTCTGATTATTTACTAGACTATTTATGTATATACACTAGTATTAATTGTGTCTTACGGACACAAATTCTCACATCCTGGGGAGGGATCTGCTATCATGCGTAAGTAAAGGATCACTATGTCGACAACCACTGTACGATAGAGCTCTCTGGACATGCACATTATCCTTAGTTCTTATTTCTCATCCATTATCCCTTAGGCACATGATTTTTACTTAAAAAAAACATTTCTTATCTTTTTGTTTTTGCTAGGGATGGGGCATCCTACCGGATGCCAAGCATTCACACGCTATTTCAGAAACTCCAGCCGAGAGATCTTTTTAAGATTCTAACCGTCCTTTTAAGTGCAATTGTTTGTATTTCTCTTGCGCTCGGTTCACCGGGTATACTCGCCAGATAGCTTTTTAAATTCTTTTTCATTAGTACTGTTGCTCCTATAATTACTGGAATGATGGAGATTTTCCTAAGATTCGAGTTTACAGGTGTGTGTGTGTGTGTGTGTGTGTGTGTGTGTGTGTGTGTGTGTGTGTGTGTGTCCATAAGCAATTTGATCAATGCCAAAATTTGCATGCATAAAATGTCACGCGCAAGGCTAACAGAGATTATCTACTTGAACATGGAGGGTTAAATCAAATTTGAAAATTGTGATAATCATTTTATACAGAGTGTAATGCCAGGATGATTTTTTTCATTTATAATTAGGCAAATCTATAAATTGTTTTTGACTGTTAAAATAATTTCCAACGCTATTGATAATGTTTACCTATTCATTTATTTATTTTAGTATTATCACTTATGTTTGGATTCATGATTTAAAAAAAAAATGTATAGTTGAATTTCATCGAAAAATTGCGGTAAAGTGACGTAATTTCCAGCCATTTTAAATCATCCATGCCAATCACCCGTGAAACATGAAGACAAATATCTATGAATTCTTATGAAACGATTTACCTTATATTTTTGCATTAAACTTTATATATTTGTATACTACAAATATATTTCAATTATTATAGACGAACGGGAACCGTGAAAATTTAACACTTCATCTTTTGTATATTGCTATCGTGTTTATGGGAGTCTATCGTCAAAAACTCTTGTAGGAGTTTGCGATATATTTCAATTTTATGGGCATCCGGCGTGGACGCGGACCCCACGATATTATTATCCCACCTTTTATCAAACTGAAACATACTTATCTAAGTACCCTGGTTAATGTAGTTTCAGAATATATCTGTTTATGGGGTCTAGCTCCAAAATCCCTGTAGGAGTTTGTGACATATCTCCATTCTATGGATGCCCGGCGCAAACGGAAGCCTCACAATATTATTGTATCATCTTTGGACAGAACAGATACTATAAAGTCTGTAAAAAAATTATAAGCAGTTTCCAAATGTTAAAAACATTGAGTCACTGGAGCATTTAATTCTACAGCGTTTTCTATAAATTATTTGTTGTTTTTATTTTTTATTTTTTACCATTTCTCGACTGTTAATTATTCTGGACTTTTACCATTTTTCAAATTAGATCATTATAAAATAATTCATTAATGAATAAATTAAAAAAAAAAATGAATTATTGTCGAACATATTGCTTTTCTTGTTAATTTGGAATTTATAATAAATAACATTTTATTTCCAAACTAAAAATACACCTCATACAAAATGTGTACGAAATAGATAAATTTTGACGCATGTTCTCAAAATATTAAATTAAAATATTCGACCATAATGCATCAGTAAGTATATAAACAAGGCGCAGCTATATTGAAAAATGGCTTCGCATTGCCAGCTAAACAGCGAAAGTAATGATTTTATTTAATTATATTCCAGGAATCATTTAATTAAATAGTTTTATACCATAATAAAGCCTTTCTAGACTTCAATTAAAGTCGATATTAACCCTTTTTTCTCTATTTTTATTTATATATTTATATTATTTATACTATTAACATACATTTATACTTTTATACTATTTATACATTTATATATTTATACTATAATACATACATTTAAATTATTTATGCTATTTATACATTTATACTATAATACATACATTAATATTACTTATACATTTATACAATTATACTATATATACAATAATATTATTATACATACATTTATACAATTATAATATTTACACTATTTATACATTTATATAATTATACATAAATTTATACATTTATACTATTTATACATTTATACTATCATACTTACATTTATACTATTATACATACATTTATACTATTTATACATTAATACTATTATACATACATTTATACATTTATACTATTTATACATTTATACTATTTATACTTTTTATATATTTATAGTATTCTACAGACATTTATACTATTTATACATTTACACTATTATGCATACATTATATAATTTCTACTATTTATACATTTATACTATTATACAAAAACTTATACATTTATACTATTTATACATTTATACTATTATACATACATTTATACATTTATACTATTTATACATTTATACTATTTTACATACATTTTACATTTATACTATTTATACATTTATACTATTATACATACATTTATACTATTCATACATATATATATATATATGTTTATACTATTTTTGTATATTATTATACATAAATTAATACTTTTATACTATTTATACATTCATACTATTATATATACATATATACATTTATACTATTTATGCTATTATATATACATTTATAAATTTATACTATTTATGCTATTATATATACATTTATAAATTTATACTATCTATACATATATACTATTATGCATACATTTATACATTTATACTATTTATACAATTATACAATTATACATTTATACTATTATACATACATTTATAAATTTACACATATATACTATTATACATACATTTAAAAAGTTATTCTATTCATACTATTTATGCATTTATACTATTTATACTATTTCTACAGCTATACTATCATACAAACATTTATAAATTCATCACATTCATACTATTTTTACATTTATACTATTATACATACATTAATACATTTATACTATTATACATACATTAATACATTTATACTGTTATATATACATTTATATATTTATACTATTTATACATTTATACTATTATACATACATTAATACATTTATACTATTATATATACATTTATATATTTATACTATTTATACATTTATACTATTATACATACATTTATAAATTTAAACATTTATACTATTTATAAATGTATACTATTATACAAAAATGCTTTTAGGTTTCACGTTTCATTTATTATTTTTTGGGGATTTAAATGCAAAAAAGACCATCAGAAAAATAAAGAAATAAAAAAGGTAAATTTGGGGTATTTACCTAGTTCACCAGTTTTGCACACTCGCCGGAACACATTCTATTAAATTACTTTTAACAGAAGCAGAGGGATGCAACATTGCGGCGATGGGGCAGGGCTGGGGTTTGTTAGATAGTGTGGGACCTATTAGATTATATACTCTTTTTGGGGACTCTGGCTAGTGGATGGTGCACCAGCCTAGATGTGATAACAAAACTCTATGCATGAGCGAATAGTAGCTTTACCTTATTATAAAGAAGAAAAAAATATTGACTCTTAAAATGATTGAATTATTGATGCCGTAAAATATGATTTTACTTTGATGTGTAACTAGGAAAAAAAAACAGTTCTTAAAAATACAGGTTTTAGCAGGGCTTTATAACGTAGTTTTATATTAACTCTTAAAATGATTGAATTATTGACGCTGTAAAATACGATTTTACTTTGATATGTAACTAGGAAAAAAAAAACAGTTCTTAAAAATACAGGTTTTAGCAGGGCTTTATAACGTAGTTTTATATTAACTCTTTAAATGATTGAATTATTGACGCTGTAAAATACGATTTTACTTTGATATGTAACTAGGAAAAAAAAACAGTTCTTAAAAATACAGGTTTTAGCAGGGCTTTATAACGTAGTTTTATATTAACTCTTAAAATGATTGAATTATTGACGCTGTAAAATACGATTTTACTTTGATATGTAACTAGGAAAAAAAACTGGTTCTTAAAAATACAGGTTTTAGCAAGGCTTTATAACGTAGTTTTATATTAACTCTTAAAATGATTGAATTATTGGCACCGTAAAATACGATTTTACTTTGATATGTAACTAGGAAAAAAAGACTGGTTCTTAAAAATACAGGTTCTAGCAGGGCTTTATAAAGTAGTTTTATATTAACTCTTAAAATGATTGTATTATTGACGCTGTAAAATACGATTTTACTTTAATATGTAACTATGAAAAAAAAAACTGGTTCTTAAAAATACAGGTTTTAGCAGGGCTTTATAACGTAGTTTTATATTAACTCTTTAAATGATTGAATTATTGACGCTGTAAAATACGATTTTACTTTGATATGTAACTATGAAAAAAAAACTGGTTCTTAAAAATACAGTATTAGCCGGGATTTATAACGTAGTTTTATATTAACTCTTAAAATGATTGAATTATTGACGCCGTAAAATACGATTTTACTTTGATATGTAATTAGGAAAAAAAAAACTGGTTCTTAAAAATACAGGTTTTAGCAGGGTTTTATAACGTAGTTTTATATTAACTCTTAAAATGATTGAATTATTGACGCCGTAAAATATGATTTTACTTTGATATTTAACTAGGAAAAAAAAACTATTTCTTAAAAATACAGGTTTTAGCAGGGCTTTATAACGTAGTTTTATATTAACTCTTAAAATGAGTTTTAAGCGACATTTATAAAGTAGAGTTTTACCGTCCATTTTATTTTATTTGTTCATTTTATATCAGTCAATTTCTTGTTTTTAGTACTTTTTATTATTATTGCTGAGTGTTAGTGGATGTCTACTTTCTACTAAGTACCATTTTAGTTCTGTTATTACTTATATTTGAACTCGCCATACTTAGACAGCGTTTCCCCGGCACGTTTCTTTTACTTTACTTGTGCATATATAACTTCTTTAAAATTATGCTGTTTGTTTCTTTACCAAGATTTTTTTAAAAATAGGATTTTGAAAGTTGAAAGTTAAATTTTATTATTAATGTATTGCTCCGCCATTAAATTATGAATTTCACCAAATTGTTATAAAACTATAACTAATTTTGATAAGGCTATGTTGTTTTCATTGCTGTAAAACTATTGGAAAGAAGATTTGCTAATACATTTAGCCAGAAATGACTTTCTATTCGACAGTTTACACATTCCTTCTAAATTTTGAAAATTCACGAAGTAATTCATTTTTTTAAAAATTAAAACAGACTTCAATTACTGACTTGTTTATGAAGAAAGCGAAATGCATGTGATGGATTTAAATTTGCGGTGCTGTTATAGATGACAGGCCTGATTTCCGTGACTTCGCGTCGGCAACGATCGGGCAAGTCGCGGAAGCGCCCGAGAGTTGCCGAGACGAAAACGCCAAGCATTAATGGACACACACACACACACACACACACACACATACACACACACACGTAAAGTACACTTACAATTTTATTAATGTATAGATGATGTTTTCCGTTTGTATATATCTGTCAATCATCCAGTGTTTTTAGTTTGATTTCATATTCATCTACATAGACATGAAAGAAGTAAATAGACATCCCATAAAATAATTCATACATGTTGAACGTTTCTGCTTCTTTCGCCGACTGCCAGCACTCGGTGCCGTACAAAGCAGCAGCAAAAGTTTAAATTATCGCTATTTTATACTAAACGACATTTTTGTTTGTGTTTAAGATATCAATACATTTATAATCTATTACCATTTA
This sequence comes from Sepiola atlantica, assembly GCA_963556195.1. Classification (NCBI taxonomy): domain Eukaryota; kingdom Metazoa; phylum Mollusca; class Cephalopoda; order Sepiida; family Sepiolidae; genus Sepiola; species Sepiola atlantica. Next base: position 36,403,573 of record OY744517.1, read on the forward strand.
AGTATGACACAAGGCCAAAGAAACATTAAAATTCTCAGTTTCAGAGGACCCATATTATTATAGGTTAATATGGAGGTGGGCTTAATCAGCGCCAAATCGCCGCAAACCTCGGGATTCCACTTTTCACTGTTAACCGTGTGATTGTCCAATTAATCAGGGGGCGAGAAATAATCAATATAATTTCGCCTAGGTTAATCAGGGCCCTCTGACAGTAGTCTTCGTCATAATTATAATTGGGGTGTCTATTTACTTTTTTCAGGTATGTGTATATAGCTGTGTATATTTTCTAGTGTCTTCTTTAAAAAAAAATCCAACCCCTTTTTTTCGCTAAGCTTCACCTTAAACATCCTTGTCCACACACACGCATCCTGGTTATCGCCTTATTTTACGCCCCTCCCCTTCATCTCTACGCCCCCCCCCCCTTTCCAGCCTCCGGCCGCTTGTCTCCAACTGAGCCAATTGCACAATGCGGCAAAATAAACTGTAAAACAAGAAATGAAAACATGTGTTTTTATAGACTCCACCAGCCACAATCCTTTATTCGCCGATTCGTGCTTAACAAACCAATAGAAATGTTAAGTGACAAGTAGAACATTGACATAGAAGTGTTATACACCCCCTCACTAGGGGGGGGGGGGTTCCTTTCTCTTTATCGTCGGAGTGGGTGGGGTGTTAATATTATTGGCAAAAATGGATACCGTCTCGCAGACTATGCAACCATTTCAAATTCTAACTAATACTGACGAAAAATAGGTACTCGTAATAAATGGATACGAGAGGATTTTGACGGAGAAACTCGAGTCAGTCCCGGAAATAGCTTAAATAGTTTACGATTTCAAAGTCGCGGGGAAAAATATAAAAATGACAGACGACATTAAGTATGCGAAGGATTAAGTTAGAGTTAGGGTTCGAACAAATTTTAACCCTTCAAATAAAAGTGTAAAAACTTAACGAAAATTAAAAAAAAAAGTGACTTTCAAATCGTAAACTGTTTCGGCTATTTACGGGTCTGATTCGGGATTCTCCGTAAAAGTACTGAAATCTTTTGGATGCCCATTCATTGCATATGCATTCGATAATACTTGGTGTGGTATTTGTAGTGTCGTGCGAATCCAAACAGTATCCTAACAACCTCACTTTCATTAGTCATTGTGTAGTTATCTCCCTTGTATATTTCTCATGCCATATAAATAAATCAAACTAATAAGGCATCTACACTCTAGCACCGTTTTAAAGGCAATATAATATAACAATACATAATATTAATCTTAGTGTGTATGCACATTACAAAAACAGCTTTCAGCGCCATTGCATGCAATTTAAGAACATATAAACTATTTTCTGGGTTGAAAATCTATTAGCATCCTGGTCACGACACCAAATTTAATATAATTCAACTTTTTATTACCTCAAATCTTTTATATGTCGCTAGATGACTAGACCAACTCATATGCTATCTACTGCTAATATCAGTGATACACATATGTATAATTTAAGGGCAATAGCATACGATTAAAAAAAAAAAACTATTTACTAGGTTAAAAATATATTTACATCCTGGTCATGGCACCAAATTAAATTTAATTAACATCTTTTATATGTGGCTAAATGACTAAACCAACTAATCTGCTATCTACTGCTAATATCAGTGATACACATATGTATTATTTTAGGGCAATTACATACGATTGAAAAAACAAATAAACTATTTCTAGGTTAAAAAATATATTTACATCCTGGACATGACACCAAATTAAATTTAATTAAAATCTTTATCGGTGGCTAGATGACTAAGCCAACTAATCTGCTATCCACTCTTGAATATCAGTGATGCACATATGTATGATACATCAGTGGGAGTCTGTTTTCAATTGCCGATGAACAATTGTTTCTCGTACCTGATCCTCATACGACAATTCTGAAGCTTGCTAAAAAATTAAACGTAAGTAATGCAATAGTTATGAACCACCTCAAATGGCCCCCAAATAAATCACCAGGTGTATCCAATGCTTATTTTTGCAGGACAGTAATTTTCATTGCAGGGCTGTATTGTCACATGAAACGAAAGGTTTATATTTTATATAATCGATCATTATCAAGTCAGCAGTTGGATGAGTGTGAAGCGCCAGAACATTTAGCAAAATGATCATAAGAACAAGCAGATGGCCGTGAATGCTCGATGATTAAAAAGCAAAATAATTTTTCACAGATTCCGAGTTGCAGACAAACGGTGACTATTTATTCGTTTGTGCAAAATCCGCTTCATATCTATCTATCTATCTATCTATCTATCTATCTATCTATCTATCTATCTATCTATCTATCTATTATTATTATTATTATTATTATGATTTCATGTATTCATATAAAATGTTATAAGGAGATGTAATCTTTTATATATCAATTTTCAGTATTTACTTCAATAGTGCTCAATACGTAAATAGAGGTAAACAGTAAGTTATGAAAAATATTTTTGGCAATTAAGCTACACAGAGGCTTCCGCAAAAGAAGAAATAATGAAAAAAGGAAGAATCCAATTCAAAACCGGAAGGTCACATGGTTAAATTAAAAATAATTTTTAAAAAGTTTGTAAATTTTAGTTGAAGGTTAAAAAGATTATCTTTATCAATATATATATATATATATATATATATATATATATATATATATATATATATATGTTTTTATTTATAATATGTACAAACAGACGCCACACTGGCATGTCGATGTTATCAATCAACAGTTATTAGAAACTAAGACATCATTAGGCGGAAAAAGTCTGATCTTTCACTCAGATGTTCAGATGATCACAAAAGACTAAGAACCGGGAGGTCACATGGTCTAATTAAAAAAAAAAACAACAAAAAAAAAACGATTCTAAACTTATGTTGAAAGGTTAAAAGATTAAAAGGTTATTCTATTAATAGCATATTTTTAAGGTCTCAGATTGTAAGTTTAGATAGGAAAAAGAGAGAGTTGCTGTGTGCCAAGTAGTAAGTTAGGAGTGGGTTGGTTGCTATGCCGGAGTTAAACGTTTGAACAAAATGTGGGGCCAGGATAAAGGTGGGTCGACAGACGCCAGAGCAAAATTTGTCCGTCTGTTTTTTTTGTGTGGTGAAGGGGTCTGTCAAGTAATGGAAACCGATTAAGTTAATTTTTCTCATTTTTTATTATTTAAGCTTAAATAGTAAAAAAATTAATTAACGTAATTATTAAAATTAAAATCAACTTTAGTCATTATTAAATATAAATGGTATTATTATTATTATTATTATTATTGTTATTATTATTATTATTATTATTATTATTATTATTATTATTATTATTATTATTATTATAAATAATGATAATAATTATCATTCACACTATTTTCACCTCCATTGCTACCGATAATGATAACAATAAAAATAAAAATACGGACACACATGATAATAATAACAATAATATTAATGTAATGATTATTAATAATAATCTTTTTATTTTATGTATTGTTTTTCAATAAATATTGATCGGTTCATTAAAAATAACAATACATATACGTTCATACATATATATATATATTTATATATATATACGCATATATATGCATATATATAATCATACATATACACAAACATACGTATACATGCACCCCCTAGATGTTAAGATTTACAGATTAAATACTTTGACGGGATACACAATAGTAATAACAATTATAAAATAATAATAAAAATTTTAAAAAATGAAATAATAATTAAAATTAACAAAAATAAAAAATAATAATGAAACTAAAAAAATAAAAAATAATAATGAAAATAAAAAAATAAAATAATACTAAACATAAAAAATGAAATAATAATTTAAAAAAAATAATGATAAAAATACAAAAAATAAAAGATAAGGAAAATAAAAAAAAATCATAAAAAAAAAAAATAATAATGAAAAAAAAATAATAATAAAAAAAATAATAATAATAAAAAAATAAAATAATAGTAAAAATTAAAAAAAGGTAATAAAAAAATAATAATGAAAATAAAATAAAAATAAAATGAAGGTAATGAAAAGATCATAACTAATAGTTTTTTGTATAATAAAACTACTAGCAATCACAGTTATATCAATAGTATTATCTAGAAAATAATGATAATAACACCAATTGTATTGTATATATTATACATATTGTATATATATATATATATATATATATATATTGTATGTATATATTATATATATATATATATTGTATGTATATATTATACATATTGTATATATATTGCATATATATATATTATACATATTGTATATATATTGTACATATATTGTATATATATTATACATATTGTATATATATATTTTATATATATATATTGTATATATATATATTATACATATTGTATATATATATATATTGTATAAATATATATTGTATAAATATATATTGTATATATATATTATACATATTGTATATATATTGTATATATATATTGTATATAAATATTATACATATTGTATATATATCGTGTATATATATATTATACATATTGTATATATATATTATATATATATATATATATATTGTATATATATATTATACATATTGTATATATATATATATTGTATCATATACATCATACATATGTTATATATATATATATATATATATATTGTATGTATATATTATACATATTGTATATATATTGCATATATATATATTAAACATATTGTATATATATATTATACATATTGTATATATATTGTATATATATTATACATGTTGTATATATATATATTGTATATATATATTGTATATATATTATACATATTGTATATATATGTTGTATATATATATATTGTATATATATATTATACATATTGTATATATATATATTGTATATATATATTGTATATATATTATACATATTGTATATATATATATATTGTATATATATATATTGTATATATATTTATTATACATATTGTATATATATATTGTATATATATATTCTATATATATATTATACATATTGTATATATATTGTATATATATCATACATATTGTATATCTATTTATATTGTATATATTTTATACATATTGTATATATATATTGTATACATATTTATATTGTATATATATTATACATATTGTATATATATTGTATATATTGTATGTATATAATACATATATATTGTATATATTATACATATTGTATGTATATAAGAAATATCTATATAACATATATCATACATATTGTATTTATATATTATATATACATATTGTATATATAATTTACATATTGTATATATATTGTATATATATTATTCATAAGTTCAGCCTCGCTGATGAGTCGTAAACGACCAAACGCGTTACCGTTAATAATTACATTTAAAAAATATATCATACATATCGTATACATATATGTATATGTATATTTTATACACACACACACACACACACACACACACACACACACACACACACACACACACACACACACATATATATATATATATATATATATATATATATATATTTATATATATTATGTACGTGCAAAAATGGATGTCTCTTGTACGGACTATGCTTATTAAAAAGCGCTTGCCATTAATTATTTAATTAGTTTCCATGTAAACCTTGATTGTGTTTGAAAGAGAAAAGATTAAACTTAATCATTAAACTGAAAAAAACTGCATATTAACGTGTGAAAAATAAATTATAACGAAATATGTAATCACGACGGCTAAAAAATCCCAAAATTTAGTGATTTTTGAACTGTGAAAAAAATTACTTGTAAAAATCCCTTGAAAGATAAATACAAGTTTTTGGTAACTATTTCAAAGATAATTATTAAATTAAAGTCATTAGACACTGAATTAAAAAAAATTCCCACTTTTTACTAAAAATTAGCAAAATTATCCCCCCAAAAGTCATAGATTAGTAAAATCCGGCATCAGTTAATCGCAAAACAACAAAAATGTCATAATTTATCATTTTTAACTGTATATCTACAAATGGTTTTGTAATAGTTCATAGAAGTTGAAAAATTATTATCTATACATTTCTTTATGCTTTTTAAGGTTATAAACAAATTTAAGTACCCTTATTTTGTTATAATAAACAGGAAAATGCTTATTTAATTAAAATATTTGTGAATGTACGCAATTAAGATCTTTTTTACGTTATTTTTAACTAAAAAGGTTCATATTTAACTTGGTATTAGTTTTATATTTAGTAATCCTCTGAAATTATTGATGACGTCTGTTTACCAATGTTTTTCCTTAGAATTTGAAATAAAACTATTTTTAAATGTTAAAAATTATTTTTACGTTACGAACTCCGTCAATTTAATCAGTTTTTTTTTACATGATTTAAAACTTTAGTTACTCGATTTATTCTTAACATGTCGTAACGATAAATTACATTGATTCTTTTTAAAATAAAGTGTATTTTTTATTTTAAGTGTGAAAAAGTAAATTAAAGTCAATGACTACACTGACAATTTATTCATTGAAAAAAAGAGTTAAAACAGTTATTTATTGATAAACAGAATTCAATTTTGAAAGAAAATATCATGTTTGAATTCTCTTTATTTATTAATAAATAATTGTTTTCAACTTCTTAAATATTTATTAATAAAAAATAGACAAAACAAATACAAATCTTTCCAAATAATTGACGATGAATTGTGAAATTAACGAAATTGCTGAATCTCTAAGAATAGAATTTTGAGGGCGGTGTAAAAGAGAGTGGTTGTTGGAAGGCTAATCCCAGCTGGTTATTACAGAACCAATCAAAGTTCATCGTTAGTAGAAATTATCCAATTTTTAAAATTCTTTTTTTCGTTAAGTTACTGGGTCTCAGATTTGTCAATTTTTCGTTTATTTTCAAGATTATAAAAAGGAATTTCTTGCGCTGATTATGTCACGTTCATGTATGAAAGGGAAATATAATTATGTCGCAGTTTTTATTTTCCCAAAAACTCTAATCATTAAAATCGCATGAAATATTTTTTTGAATTATATTATTTTTGGGTGTAAATATTGATTAAACAATGCTTTATTCAATAATAATATCGCTAATTCAAAATATTTATTATTCTTTGAGTTATAGTGATTTTGTTAACACGGTATTTAGGGGCCTTTTTCGTAATATATAAAAAATATTTTAAAATTATTTGTTTAATTGTTAACGTTTACAATGCTTTATTTTCATAAAAAAACAAAGAAATTAATGCATTTTCTATTAATATATGAAAATATAACTTTAGTAAAGGTATATTTTGTTTTAAAAAATACATTTTTATTAAGATTTAAAAAGAATAATGATTTTATTATACTCCGTGATTGTTGATTAATAAATATTGAAAGTTTCATTAAAATTGGTTGATTTTCTGAATTTTAGTGAATTTTTAAGTAAAGGGGGGGGGGGGGTTAAAATGTTACATTTTGGGAATCGACCATTCATTTTGCACGTACTTAATATATATATATATATATATATATATATATATATATATATATATATATATATATTGTATATATATATTATATATTTTTATATATATTGTATATATATTGTCTATATATATTGTGTGTTATATATATTGTATATATATATATTGTGTATACACACATATATATATATATATATATGTATATATATATATTGCATATATATATTGGTTATATATATTGTATATATATATTGTATATATATGAATGTATATATTGTATAGATACAAGCCCTGTCTAAAAACTATCCGACGTTAGGCCAGAAAAATGATATTCCATAGAGTCGATATTTAAATTATAATATTTCATAGACTAAATAATTAAATTATGATAGCAAATTGGCTAAATAAAATATTAAATATGATTAATGATTAGCAATATAGATGATAAAAGTATATAGACTTTAATAATTATAGTTAATAGTATTAAAAGCCGATACTTGTTAATTGGCTAAATAATTAGATTATAATAGTTAATGGACCAATTAGATCATAACATTGTTTACGCTTATCATATACATAATAATAGTTAATATGTATATATATTTACACATACACGCTGTTTCGCTGTTTCACAGCTCATCAGTGCGGCTAGACCAGTTAGTGCCTCCAGCCAAGATCGAAACGCAAACATCAAGCTGCCAATCGGCGCTGCTAACGCCTACGCTATCATGCGACACTGACTAAATGTAAGTAATATCTCAATGTTAGTAAACATTACAAATGCCGGAGCTCGAATTAGTTTTACCTAATGAGCTATGCCTTAAAGCTAAATGGGAGTTGGCGACACCCTTACAAAATAAGCTCTACCCGGGGGGGGGGAGCTTTATATATATATATATATATATATATATATATATATATATATATTTCTATTTACAGGGTAATCCAATAACCTTATAAACAGATTATATTAGGATAAACATGAGTATATTAGAATATAACATAAGTATATTAATATATCAGATAAGTATATTAGTATATAACATAAATATATTAGTATATAACATAAGTATATTAGTATATAAGTATATTAGTATATAACATATTTATTAGTATATACCATAAGTATATTAGTATATAACATAAGTATATTAGTATATACGATAAGTATATTAGTATATAATATAAGTATATTAGTATACAAACATGAGTATATTAGTATATAAGTATATTAGTATATAACATAAGTATATTAGTATATAAGTATATTAGTATATAACATAAGTATATTAGTACATATGTATATTAGTATATAACATATGTATATTAGTATATAACACAAGTATATTAGTATATAACACAAGTATAATAGAATATAACATAAGTATATTAGTATGAACATAAGTATATTTGTATATAACATAAGAATATTAGTATACAACATAAGTATATTAGTATATAACATTAGTATATTAGAATATAACATAAGTATATTAGTATATAACATAACTATATTAGTATATACCATTAGTATATTAGTATATGACATAAGTATATTAGTATATAACATTAGTATATTAGTATATAACATTAGTATATTAGAATATAACATAAGTATATTAGTATATAACATTAGTATATTAGTATATAACATTAGTATATTAGTATATAACATTAGTATATTAGTATATAACATAAGTATATTAGTATATAACATTAGTATATTAGTATATAAACATAAGTATATTAGTATATAACATAAGTATATTAGTATATAACATTACTATATTAGAATATAATATAAGTATATTAGAATATAACATAAGTATATTAGTATATAACATTAGTATATTAGTATATAAACATAAGTATATTAGTATATAACATAAGTATATAAGTATATAACATTACTATATTAGAATATAATATAAGTATATTAGTATATAAGTATATTAGTATATAACATTAGTATATTAGTATGTAAACATAAGTATATTAGTATATAACATAAGTTTATTAGTATATAAGTATATTAGTATATAACATAAGTATATTAGTATATAAAATAAGTATATTAGTATATAACATAAGTTTATTAGTATATAACATAAGTATATTAGTATATAAGTATATTAGTATATAAGTATATTAGTATATAACATTAATATATTAGTATATAAGCATATTAGTATATAAGTATATTAGTATATAACATTAATATATTAGTATATAACATAAGTATATTAGTATATAACATAAGTATATTAGTATATAAAATAAGTATATTAGTATATAACATAAGCATATTAGTATATAAGTATATTAGTATATAACATAAGTATATTAGTATATAAGTATATTAGTATATAACATTAATATATTAGTATATAACATAAGTATATTAGTATATAAACATGAGTATATTAGAATATAAAATAAGTATATTAGTATATAACATAAGTATATTAGTATATAAAATAAGTATATTAGTATATAACATAAGTATATTAGTATATAACATAAGCATATTAGTATATAAGTATATTAGTATATAACATAAGCATATTAGTATATAAGTATATTAGTATATAACATTAATATATTAGTATATAACATAAGTATATTAGTATATAACATAAGTATATTAGTATATAAAATAAGTATATTAGTATATAACATAAGTATATTAGTATATAAGTATATTAGTATATAACATAAGTATATTAGTATATAAGTATATTAGTATATAACATTAATATATTAGTATATAACATAAGTATATTAGTATATAACATAAGTATATTAGTATATAACATAAGTATATTAGTATATAACATAAGCATATTAGTATATAAGTATATTAGTATATAACATAAGTATATTAGTATATAAGTATATTAGTATATAACATTAATATATTAGTATATAACATAAGTATATTAGTATATAACATAAGTATATTAGTATATAAAATAAGTATATTAGTATATCACATAAGTATATTAGTATATAACATAAGTATATTAGTATACAACATAAGCATATTAGTATATAAGTATATTAGTATATAACATAAGTATATTAGTATATAACATAAGTATATTAGTATATAACATAAGTATATTAGTATACAACATAAGCATATTAGTATATAAGTATATTAGTATATAACATAAGTATATTAGTATATAACATAAGTATATTAGTATATAACATAAGTTTATTAGTATATAACATAAGTATATTAGTATATAATATAAGTATATTAGTATATAAGTATATTAGTATATAAACATGAGTATATTAGTATATAAGTATATTAGTATATAACATTAGGATGTCAGTATATAAGTATATTAGAATTTAACATAGGTATATTAGTATATAAGTATATTAGTATATAAACATGAGTATATTAGTATATAACATAAGTATATAGTATATAACATAAGTATATTAGTATATAACATTAGTATATAAGTATATAAGCATATTAGAATATAACATAAGTATATTAGTATATAACATAAGTATATTAGTATATAAGTATATTAGTATATAAAATTAGTATATCAGTATATAAGTATATTAGTATATAACATAAGTATATTAGTATATAACATAAGTATATTAGTATATAAGTATATTAGTATATAACATTAATATATCAGTATATAAGTATATTAGTATATAACATAAGTATATTAGTATATAAGTATATTAGTATATAACATAAGTATGTTAGTATATAACATAAGTTTATTAGTATATAAGTATATTAGTATATAACATAAGTATATTAGTATATAAGTATATTAGTATATAACATAAGTATATTAGTACATAAGTATATTAGTATATAACATAAGTATATTAGTATATAAGTATATTAGTATATAACATATGTATATTAGTATATAACATATGTATATTAGTATATAACACAAGTATATTAGAATATAACATTAGTATATTAGAATATAACATAAGTATATTAGTATCTAAACATAAGTATATTATTATACAACATCAGTATATTAGTATATAAGTATATTAGTATATAACATATGTATATTAGTATATAACACAAGTATATTAGTATATAACACAAGTATATTAGTATATAACATAAGTATATTAGTATATAAGTATATTAGTATATAACATAAGTATGTTAGTATATAACATAAGTTTATTAGTATATAAGTATATTAGTATATAACATAAGTATATTAGTATATAAGTATATTAGTATATAACATAAGTATATTAGTATATAAGTATATTAGTATATAACATAAGTATATTAGTATATAAGTATATTAGTATATAACATATGTATATTAGTATATAACATATGTATATTAGTATATAACACAAGTATATTAGAATATAACATTAGTATATTAGAATATAACATAAGTATATTAGTATCTAAACATAAGTATATTATTATACAACATCAGTATATTAGTATACAACATAAGTATTGCTATATAACATAAGTATATTAATATATAATATAAGTATATTAATATATATAACATAAGTATGTAAGTATATTGAATATAAATGTATATAAGTATATAAATATAAGTATATAAATATATAAACATATGAGTACATTGAATATATATTTATATAAGTATATAAATATGTAAATATATTGAAAATAAATTTATATAAGTATATAAATATAAGTATATATATAAATTTAAACAGATGAGCACATTGAATATATACTTATATAAGTATATAAATATATAAGTACCTTGAATATATACTTATATAAGTATATAACGATATAAGTATATTGAATATAAATTTATATAAGTATATAGATATAAGTATATATATATATATATATATATATATATATTTTAAAATGTTTTATTGCTATAAATTATAACGTTTTAACTAGTGATTACACCACGAATTTATACGAAAAAAATATGACAGACTAAAATAAATCATTCTTCTATAAATTGGTAAGATAAATCTATTTGAAATACGATATTGAAATACATAGTAGCATGTAGAATACCTGTCACAGGACGGGTATAAACGATGAATATCGCATTAGTTTCAAATCCTCATGTTTCTTTCTTTCTTTAGAAATATAGTACGGTTTCGGTGGCATCTCTATTAAATGGTAACGTTTACAACAATAATAATAATAATAATAATAATAATAATAATAATAATAATAATAATATCAATAATAATACTAATTATAATGATAATAATAATAATGATAATAATGATAATAATAATAATAATAATAATAATAAAAATAATGATAATAATGATAATAATGATAATTATTATAATGATAATGATAATAATAATAATAATTCTAATAATAATAATGATAAAAATAATGATAATAATAAAGATAATGATAATAATGATAATAATAATAATGATAATAATAATAATAATAATAATAATAAAAATAATGATGATAATAATAATACTAATAATAATGATAATAATAATAATAATGATAATAATAATAATGATAATAATAATAATAATAATAATAATGATAATAATAATAATAATAATGATAATAATAATAATAATGATAATAATGATAATAATGATAATAATGATAATGATGATAATACTGATAATAATAATAATGATAATAATAATAATAATGATAATAATAATAATGCTAATAATAATAATGATAATAATAATAATAATGATAATGATAATAATAATAATAATAATAATACTGATAATGATAATAATAATAATATTAATAATAATAATGATAATAATAATAATAATGATAATGATAATAATAATAATAATAATAATAATAATGATAATGATAATAATAATAATGATAATAATAATAATGATAATAATAATAATAATAATAATGATAATGATAATAATAATAATAATAATAATAATAATAATGATAATAATGATAATGGTGATAATAATACTGATAATAATGATAATGATGATGATAATAATAATAATAATAATAATGATAATAATAATAATAATAATAATAATAATAATAATAATAATAATAATAATAATACTGATAATAATGATAATGATGATAATAATAATAATAATAATGATAATAATAATAATAATAATGATAATAATAATGATAATAATGATAATGATGATAATAATACTGATAATAATAATAATAATAATAATGATAATAATAATAATGATAATAATAATAATAATAATAATAATAATAATGATAATGATAATGATGATAATAATACTGATAATGTGCTCATGTTACTCACACTGTTGCCTAGAATACATATTCTATAATTCTTAAGTTCAATAGTTTAATATTTTCCCAAGCAAATCGACATTATTGATGTAAACGTGCACGCAACGATTTCAAATTTGATGTAAAATTTTGATGTATTCTTTTTGTATCAAACTTATCTTAAACGTTTTTTTTCTTGCGGGGGGGGGGGGGCAAGTTTAGGTGGGTTCACCACCTTAATCGTAAAGTTTACGAAATAAAAAATAATAATGTGCCCATGTTACTTGCTGAGAATATCTATTCCCAAATGCATAATGAACGGTTCATTAGTTTAGGAGTTTATCCTTTACAGCAATATATATTTATGCAAACATTGTTAAAAATAACCGAATTCGTCTTTTTAATTATACCTTTTTTTATATTTAAAATTTTTCTTTTTTGTATTAAAATTAAAAAAAATTAATAAATGTTCCATAGGTTTACACAGGTTTCACGAACGTTTTCGATTTATCGTCGATCATCCTCAGGTGTCAAAAGCAAAAATCAATGGAACATTTATTAACTATTTTAATTTTAATACAAGGAAGACCATCAGAAAAATTGAAAAAATAAAAAAGGTATAATTAAACAGACGAATTTTGTTATTTTTAACAATGCTTGCATAAATTAGAAAATGCTGCCTAAATACAAACAATATATATATATATATATATATATATATATATATATATATATATATATATATATAAAGAGAGAGAGAAGAGGGTAGTGCAGTATTAGTGCAGTTCAAACGAGAAAAAAGTATATATGCAAAGAAGTAAGACTACCAACATTTGTAAAATGTTTTCTTCAACATTTATTTATTATTTTGTTATTTTATCTTTTTATAATTTTATATAACGCGTTTCAAAGGATGGTTCGCTATCATCAGATATATAGATCAATTTGAAGAAATGTCTTTCGATTTGAAAAAAAAATCGAAAGACATTTCTTCAAATGGATTTACATATCTGATGAGAGCGGACCACCGCTTGAAACGCGTTATATGAAATTATAAAATGATAAAATAACAAAATAACAAATAAATGTTGAAAAAAAAACTATTTACAAATGTTGGTAGCCTTACTCCTTTACACACACACATATATATATATATATATATATATATATATATATATATATATATATAACTTTATATATATGTATCACTTAAATGTTAAAATTTACCAAAATCAAATAATAATAATAATGTGCCCATGTTACTCATTGTGTTGCCTAAAATATATCTTCCAAAATTCATTTGTATAGATTCTCGTGTGCGTAGAAATATATATAAATATATACATTTATGCACATACCTAACCTTATATATATATATATATATATATATATATATATGAAAATATTTGTTGTTGTTTATTATCTACGGACGTATACGTTTCATCTTTTTTCAATCAAGACTCTTCAGCGTAGAAGTTTGACTATTCACTACTGGTCACACGATTCGAAACCCTGGGTTATAAGTATTTTTCAACTCCAACCCAACGTCTTAAACCTCGCGGCCAATATCTGAACGGCTGATAAACTGTGGTAGATTAAATACATTTATAAGCGGCGATGACGAAACAGGCATTCTACTTATATTAAGGAATGATGCATTATAAAGCAAATGACGTCACGCTGTATTTGCACTACTACTAAAGTGCTCTACTAATAATTAAGGAGCGACAAATATGAAAATATTTGTTGTTGTTTATTATCTACGGACGTATACGTTTCATCTTTTTTCAATCAAGACTCTTCAGCGTATATATATATATATATATATATATATATATATATATATATATATATATATAAACAATCTAATTAAAGAATTTTTTTTGAGATAAAAATTGATAATTTTAATTCGAATTATTTGGATAACTATTCGCGTCTAAATTGTTATACTCACAACGTTTGTTGATAAAAAATGTAATAACATTAAATTTGTTTTATTAAAAAGTTAATTTTGCGTATAAATGAAAGCAGTAATTGTATTTTACAAAGTTTTTTTAACAATCTCTTCTGTCTTTGTAGCGGGTTCTGTATTGATTTCATCTTGAGGTTTCAGTACCAAAAATTTATCAATGAGTAACGCTTGCATCCTGATTAAAAAAAAGAAGTAAAATTTGTACTTTACTTTAAATACAAGAAACAACAATCGTAGACATGTAATGGGCGATAATGCAAGCGTTTGTCATTTAGGAACATTAATAAGTAAAAATAAATATCCAAACATTGAAAATTTATACTTTGAATTTCACGTGATGAATTAATCCACGGCCCCCTATCTTGTCCTTGCGGACTCCCTGGCGTACAGTTTGAAAACCCCTGACTTAAATAATCCATAAACCAACGAACGATGCAGACGATTTTTGGTTTATCTCTACTAAGAAGTTCACAGACCTTCATAGTTGAGCTGAAATCACTGGATCAAACATACCATCTGTTTATAATTGTACTTACCGAGCGTTCCCCGGGATTTTTTAGGCTCACTTTTCTTTCGCTTTTGTAAAAAAATACAATGCCGTCCATTCTTATTTTTTGATAGAATTTTAAGAGTTTAAATTAATTATGACAGTATCGTCTGATCATTTAATTATTCATAGAATTCCGACGGATTTAATTTCGTAGGAATCGTGCAGTATAGTTATCAGGCAAGAATTCGAAAAGAAAATATAGAACAAATAACTTTTACCAAACGCAGTACAATTTAATTTTCTACCGATCTGTATATTTTAAAGTTCTGAAACTTTTAAAAAGTTGTGTTTTTTTTTTCAATATGATTTCGTCCAAACAATCTTTAATATCGAACGATTTTCAAACATGGCAGCCGATTATTTTTCGTTCATCTTCGGATGATTACCGGACACTATAACTGATGTTTGTGAAAGTAATGTTGTTTTAATTTGTATTTATCAAATTATTTGATGTAAATAGCTTCGAAAACTTTCAATCATTTAATGCCCGAGGATTTACTAAGAATTTTAAAGCTAGAAATTACTTTTTATTTGATTGTTTAAATGCTTCAGCATTTCGTTTAAATTTCGAAGGGTCACAAAGTAATTCGATAAACCGTAATGCATCGTGTAACAATTTCGTGGCAATTACGCAGTCGAGGTATCAGACAAGAAACTGAAAAGAAACGCAATAAAACTTAATTTTCTACCAACCTGTAACGTTTTAGAGTTCTGAAACTGTTGTAACTTTTTTTGTGATTTCAATATAAGATTTCGTCGAAACTGTCTTTTATATCGAGCGATTTTCAAACATGGCAGCCGTTTTTGTTTGTTTGTTTGTCTTCGAATGATTTACCGGACATTCCCAGAAATTATTTTCTTTCTCTTTCTTTTTTTCGACGCATTCAGTTTTAAAATTACACTTTTAAGAATTTTCGCTGATTTTTTTGGCAATTAATTTATTTAATAAATACTGTTTTTTTTTTTTTTTAACTTGTTTGCCCAAAAGAAGGAAATATTTAAAAAAAAAAAAATTATGTTTTATTTTTGGAGCGGGGGGGGGGGGGGAGCAGTATTAGGATTTAGAAATTAATTTTTTTGTGAGGGGGGGGGGAGTATTAAGATAAGGAAAGTGATTGTTTTTTTGTTCATTTTTTTCAAATTTTTCGATTCATTTAACACAATATGCATTATTGTTTTCTTTTGAAAATTCTTTTAGCTAAATAAAAGCAAGTGTTTTTTTCTTGTGTGAAAACACTCGCTCTTTGAATATATGCGCCCTGGTTATACATTCAATCACTGCCAGAAACTATACCCAAATTAACCCCGAACACACTAGTTTACCTATGCAATAACAACTGGCGAACGGGCGTAGCTTGTTTACGCCCTCACCTTACTTGTATAGCCTCTACAAACTATACCTTCTTCGATTTTTTCGAAAGAAAGCGTGACCTATTGCGGCTATACAAGTTACATGAGGGGAGTGAACGAGCGACATTTGTTCGTTAATTTCTGTTGCATGGGCAAATTAGTGCACTCGGGAATGGTTTTGACATCATTTCTGGCAGTGCTCGAATGTGGAGGCAAAGGTATTGCCGAGAACGAATGCATTCAGAGAGCAAAACAAATGACACTTTGCATTAAATAAATTAATAAAAATAATTACATATATATATATATATATATATATATATATATATATATATATATATATATATATTGTGTGTGTGTATTTAGGCAGCAAGTTTTCATTTAGGCAAACGTTGTTGAATAGCACGGAGTGTTTTTGCTTTGTGATCTTTAAAAAAATTTTTTCCATCTTCCGAATGGTCAACTTCGTACCTCGATCAAACTGGTGTATATATATATATATATATATTTCAAAGATAAAAAGATAAACCAATTGTTTTTCCTGTCTGTCTTTTATACATTCTGTCACCACGATATTTCATTTTATGATATATCGTGCATTTTTTTTATGGAAATCGTTCCAGACAAGGCGCTAAAAAATGCTTCAAGGTAAAAAACTAGACAACGATAAGTGTTGGATGGAAAGATTCCGACCCAGAAAACAGCAATTCTCCCCCCTTTGTCAGAAACATCGTTCATTGAATGTGAGGACTAGTGGGCAAAATAAGGGAAGCGAGAGCTACGAGGCTGCCGAAAGTAAACCCAAGGTCCATTTTCTACTATATATATATATATATATATATATATAGAGAGAGAGAGAGAGAGAGAGATAGATAGATAGATAGATATATAGATAGATAGATAAATAGATAAATAGATAGATAGATAGATAGATAGATAGATAAATATTTGGATTTTTCACTTAGAAAATAGATTATTCAGTGAAGACCGGGATTAGGCCAATAAAAACAAGCTCGATGATACTCGATTACAGAGTACAGAGCATTTATATGTGTTTTTTTTAAGGCTTACCAAGGCATTCCGTTCAGGAGTCCAATCATCACCACAAAAGACTTTTTCATTCAAAGATTATTTATTGAAAATGATAAATAAATAATCTTTGAATGAAAAAGTATTTTGTGGTGATGATTGGGCTCCTGAACGGAACGCTTTGGTAAGCCTTCAAAAAATCACACACACATATATATATATATATATATATATATATATATATATATATATATATATATATATATATATATATATATATATATATATATATATATATATATTAACGCAATGGGTATAGACGTTTGTGACATTTTTTGAGTGGAATGAAATTGAAAAGTGTAAAAATGAGAGGAAAAAAATCAATGTAGATTTAAGTATTGATTTTTTCCTCTCGTTTTTACATTTTTTAATTTCATTCCACCCAAAAAATGTCACAAACATTGATAATCCTTGCGTTAATAGAATTTTGTACCACTAGAAATTTATTATTTTTGTTCCTTCCAGCTTACATCCTACCCGGGACTTTGCATTGCCCACAGCCTTTTTAAAAACATACTACTACTATTCCCAGCGATGCTCCAAGCTAACTACCATTCTCTATTATATATATATATATATATATATATATATATATATATATATATATATATATATATATATATATATATATATATTCGATTTCTCGTTTCTTTACATGATTACCAATTTTATAATAATAAATTTATAAAAATAATTTTAAAATATAGCTCGCTCACTGACCGTTTCGTCTTCCAACAAATTTCAGTGGAAACGTCGGGTGTGCTTGGCCCCGAGACTGTTACATTTTTTCAGGATATTGGACGGAGGATTTCAACGTCTAGGCACGAGCCTCGTGAGTCAGCCTGGTTGTTCCAACGCATCTCCCTTGCTATCGTTCGTGGCAACGCTATGTCAGTAACGGCGGCGTCACTTCCGTTCTAACCGTCATCTGTTGACTCTCTCTTTCTTTCTCTAACAATTGTTTCAAGCCTTATTGTTTTTTTGTTTTTTTCTCTTTATGGAATAATTGTACGTGAGGATACATGTTTTGTTCTTTATAAAATATACTTTATTATAACTTAACTAACACTGTGGATCCAATACCTGCATTCAACGTCCTTACTTACACACACTCGTTCGCCACCACCGACAATAAAAATTATAATAATAAAACTTAAAATTTCGCTTTGATATACTATATTGCATTTTTTATTTCAATAAATATTCGCTAATAGTATATAAACCCCAAAATATTAATTTGATTTTTGGTACTCGTCAGATAAAAATAACGCATACACGCAGGTTGACACACCTGAAGGTGTCTTATGTAAACATAGAGATTAGCAACTGGTGTAGCTTGACTACACATGTTGCATATTTGATGCTTAACGGTATCGGTCTGATTGTTCTTATTACAGCTTACGTAATGATGACATTAATGGTGTATAACACACTTCATTTTCATAACAGACACGCCTGCGGGATGACACTTTTAATCCATTGTTGAATACAACAAAACCAGAAAAGAAACTGTCTTGAATTATCACGCGAAATTCTGTGACTAACAAAACGATAATAACATTAATAAAAATAAGGATGATAATATTTATAAAGAATACTTCCGGCGTGATAATGTGCCTAACAACGTTAAAAAAATACAAGGATTTTATTTTTATATATTTATATACATTTCTTTCACATTTTTTTTTTAGCTTAAAGATAAGGTGAGAAAGAACAGCATTGGGTTCACGACGATATAGACGTCCAGACCGGGCCAGGACAAGATGGCGCCGAACCGATTACAACGAACTGTGTAATTCCCCGGCGGATTTAACAAACTAGCAAATTTTAAAATTCATTATTCTGTATAAACATCTCGTGTTGCATTAAAAGGCTTCTCACGAGGTCGAAGGTGACATTTTTGGAGCTGCGTGTTTTTATTTTAGGGGATCGGGTAACTGGCTGACATCCATCTTATATACGTTAGACTTTCTCTCTCATGAAAAAAAAATCAAGTACCTAATATATATGAATAATAATAAGAAGACGAAAGAAGAAGAAGAAGAAGAAATAGAAGAAGTCAAGGGGGCAGTTTTAGTATGTACATGCCCAAATTAATATCGGCGGGACTCGTGCGTTTTGTAAAAAAAAGTATAAATAAATAACAATAAGTAAAACAAATATGGACGACAAAACAAAACAAAATGGTGGAACAAAAATTGAACGAAAAGAAAACTCGTTGAAAAGCATCATTGGCAGATGGTAAAAATATGGCGGCTCCTTTGGATTCCGCTTGATGAGTTAATCAAACTCGCGATTTACACGGCGCAAAACAAAAAGAAAACAAAGAAAAAAAAAAAACACAAAGCAAAGAGAAAAAAAAAGGAAGTGGTATATCGTACAAAATGGCGGCGTCCGAAATCGCGGGGCGGAGTTGGGCGGGAGTTTGAAATGTAAATATTGAGTGTTTGCATTTCAAATCTAGCATTTATCAAAAACAAGGGTGATGTAACAGACAGGCCCGAGAGATAATGGTGTTTTCGCAAGCAGAGCAGTGTAAAGACATGTCGGCTGCTAATAGATTTGAACTGAAATGAATGAGTTCTGTGTTTACTTTGGGAGACATTCGAGGAGGGGGGAGAAGAAAACGGAGATTTTTATTATGATTTTATTAGAAGGAAACCCACTCCCATACGGCCATTTCTTTTTCCTCTCCCGCGCAACGTCTGTTTCTCAACCATTTTGCTGTTATTTATTTCTTCCCTTTTTTTTCAACCTTTTATTATAATCTATTAATATCATATATGTACGTGTATAAACGTACGGACAATGTTATCTGCACAAACAACCACATACGCACACACACGCACACATACGCACACGTCTGTCTCTCTCTCTCTCTCTCTCGCTCTCTCTCTCTCTCTCTCTCTCTCTCTCTCTCTCTCTCTATATATATATATATATATATATATATATATATTGCAAATTTAACCATCCACAGACAAACTGGTTCACGGTATCACAGCTCTTCAGTGCAGCAAGACGAACACCCATATATATATATATATATATATATATATATATATATATATATATATATATATATATATATATACTCTAAACTATACTCTATTTTGTTTTCTATTTAAAATTAAATAAATTCTTATTTTATTTATCTATTTCATTCTTATTTATCCTTTATTATCTTATTTCTCAATTTTACTTTAACCTTATTTAGTTCATTTTATTTTATTTTATTTTAATCTAACATTTTTATGATTATCAGGATTTTTTAATCATAATTATTAATATCAAGAATATTTGTCACTATAGTTTATATTTTTATTTTTTATTGATTTATTTATGTATTTGTCAATTTGAAGGATACCCGTCCCAGGAAGAGTAAAATTAATTCCTCAAACAGTTTTGCACCACTTTTAGTTTCTCTTGCGAAGATTAAAATAAAGACATGATTATACTAAACCTCATGTCTAGAATTCCTATTCTAATTTCATGATTTTGATTCCAGAAAATGTTTACAATTTCAGACTTAAGCTTAAGGCGTCTCAAGAAAAAAATAAATTCAGATGATTTTGCTTAATCGGTGTCTAATGACTATTTATCAAATTTAATTCAAATCTGAAATATTTGAATTTTCATATGGAAGTACGTTCCTATATTGGTCTCCCCAAAACCCTTTAAAATACTCTAAAAACTTAAATTGCGTGAGATATTTATGAACTGATGTTAAAATTTCATAAAAATCACGAAGGGCGTAAACCTCATTTTATACTTTTTGCATGAAACTTGATTAAACTAAATACAACCCACATTCATCACCTTAATCCTAACAGCCCTATTCCAAAATTCATAATTAGCATAGGAGTGAATCCTGTACATACAAATATATGAACATATAGACATACCGAACTTAATATTAATTTAAAAAAATATATTTGTTTTATCTGAATATTAGCTAATATATCAATTACTACCTGCCCCTACCCGGCGTAGCCCGGTAGTTAACTTAATGTTGTTTTAATAATACATGAGGAACAACTAATTATTTTAAAATCAGAAAAATATAATTTCCCGAAGCTTGTTTCTAAGAATAAACAGATATTAAATAAATAATTTATTTTTGTAAATACATTAATTTTTTTAAGTACGGTTTTAATTTCTCGAATGAATTCAGTAAAATCGCTGATTTTTTCTAAGAAACCGAAATACATTATAATGAATTACATTTTTACATTTAAAACACAATAAATTGTTGTTTCTAAAAAGGTTTTATATTTCACGAAATATTTAATTAAAATGGCTGACTTATTTTCTAATAAACCGAAAATCATTACAAAAAATAAGCTACCCCTTTTCTGGCCGTGGGAGGAACAGATTCTAGACTTTGATCTCGACCCGCAAAGGAGAAAGAATAAGTTTATCGAACAATATGAAGTTTACACGTATCTTCATACGAAGAAAATGTTTAGGATCTAATTCTGGACGAATGCATTTTTGATTTGCTTTCTTTTTAATTTTTGCGTAGTATTTTTTGCTTCTGGTTTTACTTGTATATAATAAAAATGACACAATAAATACAAGAGTTCTATGTGACAAGATATATCACTAGTAATAGCTACAATGTGGAACGTATTTTCGACGCAGAAATACGTAAACAGCCGGAAAAAAGCGAATTAAAACGAGCCGGCGTCAAAGTCAAGACGAAGCGGATTTTTACTAGACAAAAAAATGAATGAAAAACACTATGCATGTTATTTTTATGACAATATTTATTTTTTAACAAAAAAAATCAATGAAATATATTTTTTAGGGGGAAGTTTTTTTGTTTTTTTTGATAAATTGTGTATTTTTATGAATAAATTAAAGATTGTTAAGAACATAATTAAACAACGATTTTTACAGAAGGTTTTCTTTTTCTTTTAGTACT
>OY744517.1:36452149-36477149 GCA_963556195.1 Sepiola atlantica
GCCAGTTTTTATCTTACTCCCACAAGTAAGATGTGACCCAAGGTCGGGTCGGGAAAGTGGGGTTTAAAAATTGCCTGGGCAGCCCCGTCGGTATTCCCCAGTAGGGGCGCCTCAGGCAGTAAGCAATAAACTTACTCCTCCCCAAAGAGGGGAGGCGAAGCCTGGGAGGGTGGACCTCCTAGAAGTGCACAGGACAAACCCATAGACCGGCGTAAATCAAGCCCCGAAGGCCAAGACAATACCAGTCTATGGGGTGCAGTACCCATCGGAACAGATACTACACTTTTATATTAGCCAAAAGGCCAAGCAAAGTCATCAGTTAGAGTAAACAATAAAAATAATGCATGAAACGCATCGAAACAGATCACTTACTTCGACTACTACCTTCGACTGTTTCCAAAAAGTTTAACTTATTTTTAAAACCTAAACAAAAACCTTATTATCAGTCCCCCTTGTAAGCCTCTCCCAAGTAAGTAAATCAAAGAGAGGGTAGCAACTTATATTCCCGCTAAGAATTTAGAATTAAGTTCTCCCACAAAACCCGAATCACTACCGAACAGAGCCAACCTATTATTTCACAAAGAACAAATTACGGAAACACCAGTTTCAGAATTCGCAAACCAGCCAATCATCGATCATTAATCAACATTCATAATACCGCAGAACGCTTTGGCATTTTCTTAACTTCGTCTTACTTTAATAAAATATACATTACCCTTAAGTACTTACGTATTTTCTTCAAAATTCATTTATACAAGTAAAAAAAATCCGTTTATGACGCGAAGTAAAAAAAAAACTTTCGCACCCGTAATGATTAAACGGGATGTAGGAGGGAGACGCTTCAACTTACAAGCAGGCGACGACACTCCTCTTCTTACACCTCTCACACCCGTAATGATTAGAAGGTAAGTAAGAGGAAGCAAAATCATATTTCGTAATTAGGTATGTGTATATGTCTATATATTTTTATGTACAGGATTCACCCCTAAACTAATTGGCCGATCATTATGATTTTTTGAACACAACTGCTGTACGTAAGGGGTCCAAATGCAGGCTCTACTTAGTTAAGTTTACTTTTATCCGAAGGGGGCAAAGAGGAGAGGAAACCCTTCATGAACATTCAGATACCTCCGATATTTTATGAAATTTTTACAATAGCTATTAGACATCACCTTTATAAATATATCCCAAATTTCAGTTTCGTTGGGGTATTTTTAAAAGTTTTAGGGACCACAATCTCCCATTGGAAAACACAAGTATTTTAAATTGGCATTAAATTTGATCCATAGTCATTAGACGCCAATTAAGCAAGATTCCCTGAATTTAAATTTCTTCTGAAGCCCCTTAGGCTTGAGCTTCATATTTTAGACATTTTCCAGAATCACATAAATGTAATGAATTTTGATTAAAATTGGAATAAGGATTCTAGACATTTAATTTACTTGCTTCCCCACGAGGACAGACAAAACATACAGTGTATGAATAAGAAATCCTTCAACACTGTGGTCATTTCTATTATAGTATACAATAATAGAAATGACCACAGTGTTGAAAGATTTCTTATTCATTGACTGTATTTTTCTCCTCCATTCATTAATTTATTTTCTTTTAACTACGAAAGTAAGTAGAAAAACTACGTAAGTAGAAAAACATCCATTTTTTTTCAATCTGAAGAAACAGATTCCTGATCCCTTCTACCTGTGTTTTTTAATATTTGTTCTCCCTGTTCTCAGCAATTATGGCTACTTCGCTAATCTTATTCGCAACTTAATTTCTGTTCGCTACTTGAAATCATTGAAACGAAACTAATCGATACGAAAAAACAAAAATAATGTTATTGCTACTTCAAACACACACACATAAACACACTCTCTGTCTCTTTCTCTCTCTCTCTCTCTCTCTCTCTATATATATATATATATATATATATATATATATATATTGTGTGTGTATTTAGGCAGCATTTTTTCATTAATGCATGTGTTGTTGAAAACGACAGAACTCTTCTGTTTAGTGATTCCTTTTTTTATTTTTTCCATTCGTCGAATGATCTTTTTGACGTTGAAATGGAATTAATTAATGTAGGATCCGTGTGTTTGACTAACGTTTTCGATTCTCTCCGGAATCATCTTCAGGTCTTTAATGGCAAAAATGAATAAAAAGCGAGTGAAAGAATGGAATTTCTTAAAAAATACGCCGGCAAACCGTTCACGTAAAAGACGGACGTCTACATTTTGAAATGTGACGATTGAAACAGTTCTTCGTTTATTTATTAATTTTATTTATTATTCTTCTCATTATTTTTTATAATTTTCATCTAAAATAGTGGCTAATTTAATTTGGTCTAGTCTAATAATTATGGAGAACGAAAATGGGGGAGATAAGCAGTAAGTAATTTTAATAAGATGCTCCTTTATATATATATATATATATATATATATATATATATATATATATATATATATATATATATATATATATATATATATATATATATATATATATATATATTTAAATATATATATATATATTTAAATATATATATATACATATATATATATATATGTATTTTTAAATATATATATATATATTTTTAAATATATATATATATATATACAAATATATATATACATATATATATACATATATATATACAAATATATATATACATATATATACATATATATATATACAAATATATATATATATACATATACATATATATATATATATATACATATATATATACATATATATATACAAATATATATACATATACATATACATATATATATATATACATATATATACATATATATATATATTTATATATATATATATATCCTTTGTTTTCTCTCCCTATCTCTCTATCTCTTACTCACCGCTTGTCGCTCTTTCCCTGCTGGGGATTTTGTCTACGTTACTTCCAGTTCGTTACCGCTACAACAGCCGGACCAGCGGAGGTAATGCTGGAGTCTGTGAGGTGAGTTGTTTTCAGCGAAAGCTTTGGGGCATCGAGTTAACCCAAGTGCGCTGAAGATTCCAGTAAAATATACTCAGTGCCAGTGCAAATAAACAGTAGAAAATCAAAATGATCATTACGGAAATAACATTTAAGTTAGAGGGGGGCGTATTATATTGTTGGTATGGTGTGAGGACGAGGGATGGACAGCCGAGAAGGCCAGTCTAAGTACACGAACTAAAATACTGGCTTTTATAAAAAGTATCTGACTTAGATGCAATGTTTGCGTTATTAAAATAGACTCGGCATGTGTTATCTTTTTATTTGTGAATATATATATATATATATATATATATATATATATATATATATATATATATATATATATATATATATATATATGAAAAGTCACACATTAGAAGCGTTGGCGAAATGGCAAAGATACAGAGAATATTTTTTTATAAAATATTTGGAAAACCTTCACAACGCAAATTATTGTTTTTAAAAATAAATCATTTATTTATCTTAAACACATTTTTTTTTTAACTTGAGCGCTTTCGGTAATAATATTACCATCTTCAGAAGAATAAGCATTTTTTCCTCTTTTTTTTCTTCATTTTTTCCCTCCCGACTGAGACAAGCAGTAAGGATGAATTCGTCTCGATGTTATGGACGAAAATGTTGATAAGTCGTGTGTATCACGTGGTAAAAAACTACATGTTATATATTTGAAAGACGTACCATAGTTTCATTGACATGGATTAGTATTTTACCGTCTTGATAAAGCCGCTGGAGTCCATTCAAATCAACAGCGACCCACGAAATAAACACGAATCTAATGGCCCTTTCTATACGGTAAAAGGTAAATCCATGTCAATGAAACCATGGTATATCTCTGAAATATGTAACATATCGACTTTTATTAAATAATTTGTACTTTAGCTTTCACATTTTTGCAATCGAGCACTTTGTTGATTTGTTTTAAACATAAACCAACGCACTATATATATATATATATATATATATATATATATATATATATATATATATATATATATATATATATATATATATATATATATATATGTCAATGTATAGGCTATTCTACAATTTGAAAATGATAAAAACAATGAATTTATGAGAAAAGAAAATTGTAATATACACTCATTTTAAACATTTGTCTCCATTTAGAATCTTTTTCTTAGCCTGACCGATTAATATATATATACATACACACACACACACATATATATATATATATATATATATATATATATATATATATATATATATATATATATATATATATATATATATATATACATATATGTATATATATATATACATATATATATATACATATATGTATATATATATATACATATATATGTATATATATACATATATATATAAATATATATATAACTATATATATGTATATATATACATATATATATATAAATATATATATAACTATATATATGTATATATATACATATATATACATACATATATATATCAATATATATATGTATATATATACATATATATACGTACATATATATCAATATATATATATTGATATATAATATATATATACATTTCAATAGTTATAATATATATATATATCAATATATATAATATATATATCAATATATATAAATAATATATATACATATCAATATATATACATAATATATTTATATATATCAATATATATAATGTATATATCAATAT
The DNA here is from genome assembly GCA_963556195.1 of Sepiola atlantica. Classification (NCBI taxonomy): domain Eukaryota; kingdom Metazoa; phylum Mollusca; class Cephalopoda; order Sepiida; family Sepiolidae; genus Sepiola; species Sepiola atlantica. The sequence goes on from OY744517.1 coordinate 36,456,849, forward strand.
ATATATATCATATATATATAATATATATACAATATATATATATAAATATACATACATAATATATATATATATATGAATATATATAAATAATATATATATAAATATATAAATAATGTATATATATATATAAAATATATAAATACTATATATGTATAAATATATATGAATAATATATATATCAATATATATATATATATCAATATAAATATATATATAAATATAATATATAAAAAAAAATATATATATATATATCAATATATATATATATATATATATCAATATATATATAATATATATATATATTAGTATATATATATATTCATATATACAAAATAAAATGGCTGCCAGATATAGACCGCAGCAAAAAAGCAGTTTCACAGGGAATATAAATTAAGTTAAGTTTTATTTTAATATTCCCTGTGAAACTGCTTTTTTGCTGCGGTCTATATCTGGCAGCCATTTTATTTTGTATTGTTCTCTACACAGTCGGAGAAGAATAAAATATTATTCTTCTTCTGGTCTAATTATTTTTGAAAAAGGGATGTCTTTTCCCGAAATATCAAATAGTGATTTTTAATCATCCGCACATCACACGAACAGCTAAAACACTCTTGCTGTTATGTAAGAAAAAAAAAGGAAAAAAAAGGAAAAATAAATAGTAAGTCTTATATCGTATTCGATTTATTGTTATTGTTTTTGTTCCTTTCCTTTCAACTTGCATCTTACCCGGAATTGCATTGCCCACAGCCTTTCAAAAACTTACTACTACTATACCCAGCAATGCTTCAAGCAAACTACCATTCTCTACCAATATATATATATATATCAATATATATATATTATATATATCAATATATATATATATCAATATATGTTGAAATATCAATATATTATATATATCAATATATGTATATATCAATATATATATATATATCAATATATACATATATATATTAAAATATCATATGTATGATATATATTTACATATATATTTATATATATATATTAAATTATTATATATATAATATATTTATCAATATATATATATCAATATATATATATATATATATCATAAATATACTTTAATATATTAATATAGTATATATATATCAATATATATGATATATATATAAATAAATATATATATTATATATATACATTTATATATATATCAATATATATATATATGTATTACATATATATATATCAATATATTATATATATATCAATACATATATATCAATATACATCAACATATTATATATATATTTATATATATCAATATATCATATATACCAATATATTGTATATATATCAATATATTATATGTATATATATCAATATATTTTATATATATATCAATATATTTGTATATATAAATATATATATATATATCAATATATTATATTTTAATATATTTAGATATATATAATATACTATATATATATTAATATATTGTACATCAATATATTATATAAATATAAATATATTAATGTATTATATATATCAATATTATATATATATATATCAATATATTATATGTATATATCAATATATTTTACATATATATATATATCAATATATTTTACATACATATTGATATATATCAATATATTATATATATATTTATATATCAATATATTATATATTAATATATTGTATATATATATATATATATTTATATATATCAATCTATATATATATATTTATATATCAATATATTATATATTAATATCTTTTATATATATATATCAATATTTTATATATATATATATATATATATATATATATATATATATATATATATATATATATATATATATATATATATATATAAACATATAATTTAGTTAGCTTCACGGAAACGTTTATGTTGCATTCTCGAAATAAATAATCAGACTAATTAGGATATTTTGATGCTACCACTAAGCTCTGCTCATGTATTGCCAACTATTGTACAATGGAGCCGTGCATCAGTTTAGAGTCATCATAGAAAAAGTTGAATGTGAATAATTCGAGCATCTGTATAATCTATCAGAAAGATCGGTTTTAAGTGCGTACAATACAAGCGTTAAAGCAAGTGTACAATACACGGTACATTAACATGTCTTTTTAGATTCCGGCCAACATGGACATGTAAATATAAAATGATCTAACAGTAATAAACACAGTATTGCTACATTCCTTCAAATCTTTATCGAGATTCTTTTTAAATTGATATTCATGTGCTATTTTTATCTTATTTAAATAGTATATTTTACAGTTTGGTGCTTGAAGTAGTGATTAACATTTCATCTACATTGTAAAGTATCTTTGTATGTATTAAAACACAAGGCAACTCGTGTAGATGAACACAAGGCAATTCAAGTAGATGAACACAAGGCTACTCAAGTAGATGAACACAAGGCAATTCAAGTATATGAACACAAGGCAACTTAAGTAGATGAACACAAGGCAGTGAAGTAGATGAACACAAGGCAACTGAAGTAGATGAACACAAGGCAACTCAAGTAGATGAACACAAGGCAACTCAAGTAGATGAACACAAGGAAACTCAAGTAGATGAACACAAGGCAATTCAAGTAGATGGACACAAGGCGACTCAAGTAGATGAACACAAGGCAACTCAAGTAGATGAACACAAGGCAACTCAAGTAGATGAACACAAGGCAACTCAAGTAGATGAACACAAGGCAACTCAAGTAGATGAACACAAGGCAACTCGAGTAGATGAACACAAGGCAACTCTAGTAGATTTATGAGCTGGGTATAGATGAACTTATGAGCTAAGTGATATAAAATTTACAATTAAGCTAATTAATTAAACGTGAATATTTCAGGAAGTTTTAAAAAACTGACAGAGAAAATAGATTAATATTTTCTCCGGAGTTTTTTTACTTTCATCTTTGTTTCGTTTCTTTTATTTTAAGAATGCCGTTTTTTTTACCAACTTGTTACTTTATTAGATTTTCAAAGTTAAATTTAATTGTTACGGTACTGTTTGGTCATTAAATTATGAATCGAACCAAATTGCTATAAAACTATAACTAATTTCGTCCAGGTAATGATGTTTGTATCTTTTTTTATCAAATTATTTGTAAATAGTTCCCAAAATATTCATGTTTTAATACAAGAAGATTTGCCAAGAATCCGAAGGCAGAAGTGCCTTTTTATTCAGAAACTTAAATGCTTTTAAATTCCTTTCAACTTTCGAAGGGTAACGAAATAATTCATTATTTTTTGTTTTTAACTATTAAAAAGAGATGAACATGGCTGACCTGTTTACGAATAAGCCAAAATGGTGGATTTGCTTTTAAAAATTCTATTTAAATAGATAATTTAATCTATTTAAATAGAACTTTTAAAATTTCGTTTCATTTCACGGCTTGGCATTTTTTTTTTATTTCAATAAATATTGGAAGAGGCTATTTTGCCGGTCCCGGCAAAATAACGAGCCCCTCGTAATTCTGCCGGTCCCGGCCGAATAACGAGGGCTCGTTATTCTGCCGGCTTATGTTTTTTAACCTAACTGTTATGGCTTTGTGAAAGAAAGGATAATGAAATAAATAAGGAACAAATATTTAATAATTTATTTTCATCGTCATCATCAGTTGTTATTCTGTCGGTTATTTTAATCTTTTCAATATAAAAGAAATATCTACTTTTAATACAAAAACATTAAAAGTAAAAATTAATTAAATGAACGAAAATATTACAGACAATTAGATTCTTTAGTTGGATTTAGAGTTATTTAAGAAAAAAAATAGTTTTCATTCATTGATATAAAAAATAAATAACTCTTGTTAAGAAATCTGATTATTAAAATAATTAAAGATAACCCCTAAAGAAATTAAATCAGATAATTTTTTTTCAACAATATGTATGTTTATATAATTTCAGTTTTATAAACAGTCTAAACAGCAATTTTAAAACTGCTTTTTCACTATCTTTTAAGATAAATGATAAGACTATTTCTCATCATTTCATTAAATTAACCATTAAATTGAATGTTTTTCTGCGATAAAATAACAACAGTAGTAATTGTCAATAATTTCAACTGCTATATGTAACCACGAATGTTATGGCAAAGTTGAATTGTTTTTACAAACAAATATTGTAAGGTAATCCGGTAGAGAGTTATATTTTTAAAAAAAGTAGACATAAACGGGGTTCAAAGCAAATTATTTGTACTTAAAAACATAATTTGTATTCTTTTACAATACAAACAATACGTAAATGCATTTGAATGGACATAGAAATTAATCGTAGTTACTTAGTCTATGGTGAAATAAAACTTTTTTTTCCTAAGTCGTGGCGAAAATCGCCGTATGAATTATTTATTTAATTTAAAAAAGTAGTCAGAAGTTTTAATTATTTCTTTTTTTATTGGAAAAATGTTGAAATAAAAATAAACCGGCAGTTAAATGGACTTGTGAAGTTTTCACTGTAACTGTAACAGTTAGGTTAGATAAACATTAACCGGCAAAATAACAGCCCCATCGTTATTCTGCCGGGACCGGAAAATAACGAGGGGTCATTATTTTGCCGGTCCCGACAAAATAGTCTATTCGATAAATATTCTATTGATGATAAATAAAAAACTTGTTACTATTTCAATTCTCGTGAGAAAAACACAAACACTTTCGTATTTGTATAAATTGTCAACATGTCGAATTAAATGTGTCCAAAACTATGAATTAAATATCTTGATATGATTTAGAGAAATAATAAGTTGCTTCTACAAGAAAAGACCCACATCGATCTGAGGGTTTACGATTGCGATTTACGGAACAAAAGCAGTTTACGATTTGAAAGTCGCAAAATGTGTAAAAGAGAAGACGACATTACAATATAGGAATACAAAAGGGTAAGGTTAGGGTTAAGTGCAAAAGAATCTTCTTCATTGTTTGTTTTCGTGTGTTGATAAGACAGCATTTCATCGAAATAACATTCTGAAATGAAAAGATTACAGTTTCCACACGTCAGAAGTATACGGGTCGGTAGAGAATTTAATTCTACTGTGTTGGCTATAAATTATTAGTTGTTTTAATTTTTGCTTACGAGTTCTCGAGTGTTAACTATTTTTGACTTTATCAAAAATATCTTTATATCTTTATATTTATCTACTACTGTCATTTTTCGTTCTTTGATAACTTTTTTTTATTATCGTCTCTTCATCCGTTAACATTGCGTTATTCGTTGTTGTTGGTTTGTTCTTGTTTGGGTCCTCGCTGTCTTTATTGTTAATCCTCCTCCCCATATTATTCTTCTTCTTCTTTTCCTTCCTTCATCTTTTTTCTTCTTCTTCTTCTTCTTCTTCTTCTTCTTCTTCTTCTTCTTCTTCTTCTTCTTCTTCTTCTTTTTTTCCTTTCTTCATCTTGTCTTCTTCTTCCTTCATCTTTTTCTTCCTTCATATTTTCTTCTTCTTCTTCTTCTTCTTCTTCTTCTTCTTCTTCTTCTCCCTTCATCATCATCATCTTCTTCTTCTTCTTCTTCTTCTTCTTTTCCCACCTTCATCTTTTCTTCTTCTTCCTTCATCTTTTTCTTCCTTCATATCTTCTTCTTCTTCTTCTTTTTCTTCTTCTTCTTCTTTTTCTTTTTCTTCTTCATCTTTTTCTTCTTCTTCTTCTTCTTCTTCTTCTTCTTCTTCTTCTTCTTCTTCTTCTTCTTCTTCTTCTTCTTCTCTTTACCTTCTTCTTCTTCCCTTTACCTTCTTCTTCTTCTTCTTCTTCTTCTTCTTCTACTTATTTTTTCTCTTTCCCTTCTTTTTCTTCTTCTTCTTCTTTTTCTTTTTCTTTTTCTTCTTCTTTTTCTTCCTTCATATTTTCTTCTTCTTCTTCTTCTTTTTCTTTTCCTCCCTTCTTCTTCTTCTTCTTCTTCTTCTTCTTCTTCTTCTTCTTCTTCTTCTTCTTCTTCTTCTTCTTCATCTTCTTTCTTCTTCTAAAATGAATATTTAACGCATTCTTTTCTGATGAAATTCATATAAATATACGACTCTACACGGATGAAAAATGATGCTTCGCCAGTGTTCGCACTAATATTCATATAAAATAACGTCGCAATCGATGAAGAAAAAAACAGAAATAAGAAAGAAAGAAAACGTCTTAAATCGGAAAGGTTAAAAAAACAAAGGAAAGAAAACGTTATTCTATGATTTTATTTGAATACGAAAAGAATACCGGCCACAGGACGGGCCAAATAAATTCTCCGAACAGAATAGTTTTGTGCCACTTTTATGCCCCCTTTACGTAAATGAAAATAAAGATATAATTATACTACTAAACCTTATGTCTAGAATCTTTATTTAAATTGTGTTCAAAATCTATAACGTGATTTAACGAAAATTTAAGGCTCAAACTTAAGGAGTCTTAATAAGAAATTGAAATTCAGGGAATCTTGCTTAATTCGTGTCTAATGACTATGGATCGAATCCAATCTTAAATATTTGAATGTTTAAATGGGAGGTTGTGCTTATATAATCTTCCCTAAAAATCCCTTAAAATACCCCCCAAAAAACCCTGAAATTTGGAGAATATATATTAATTGCTGTCTAATATCTATTGTTAAAATTTCACAAAAATCGGAGGTATCAAAATTTTCACGAAGGTCTTCTACTCCCTCTGTATTTCCTTTGCATAAAATTAAATTAAACTAAATATTACCCACATTACCCACCCTTACGCTTAGCAGCTGTGTTCCAAAATTCATAATGATCGGTTCATTAGTTTAGGAGTGGATTCTGTGCATACAAATATATAAACATACACATAGTTAACTTTATATAAATAGAGATTAGTGCGAGCACTGGTGGAGCATAATTATTTCCGTCATTTTAGACGCAGGGTGTACACTAGTTGGTACTCTTATAGCTGACGCACCATGTTTCCGTGACTTCGCGTCCTCAAAGTTCGGGCAGGTCTCGGAAGCGCCCGAGAGTTGACGAAACTATTAACCAAGCAGCCGATAACTTTTGGAAGAAATTAATCGCGTTCAATAAAAAAAAAAATGAATTTCTATTATCTCTGTCAGCTCGTTGAATTACTACGAAGGACAAATTGAGTTTTTTGGAAAAAAATGTAAAAAAAAAAAACATTGAAAAAAAGCTTAAAACATTTGCAAAATCATCTTTTGAAACTTTCCGGTGCACAAACAAAAAAAAACATTTTAGTTAAAAACATTTGATTAAAAATGGTTCGTTTGACAAAGAAACTAACAAACAAAAATAAACATCTAATTAATAGCAGTTGTTTAGCTATGGCTTTTCTGTTCTTTATTTTTATAGATGTATTTTACTTTGATTTTTTTTAGTCTGAATTTATCGGCTGCCGGTCTTCAATTTAGCGCTTCGCAAGTATCGCCTCGTCAACTCCCGGGCGCTTTCGTAACCTGCCCGAACGTTGACGACGCGAAGTCACGGAAAAATGGTGCATCATCTATAAGAGCACTCACTAGTTTGTTGAATAAATGCTGAGAGTTTTCATTATAACTAAATTATGCTCTTATTAAAAAAAAATGTTCACATTTCTTTGTTTGGTAATAGTGGGGCGCTGTATCACAGATTTTGGAAGAGGCAAGAGGCCTGAACGCAAGTACTGATAAAGGAGAAGCACGGGTTTCGGATCTTATCTAAGTTGATCGCGCGTCTCCAGTTGAGCGTGTTCAGCTAACAACATCAAGAGCAACCGCCCCTTTGAGCCGCCAGAGAAACGAGGGCGGCTGTAGTTTGAACATATTGTGCTTAGGGATATCCACATCATTACGGGCTTGTCTGAATGTATTTCCATCTTCCATTGCACTGATAGCAACGTTTGGCGCCACATACGCCATGTTGTATCATCCATCAGTGGTTTGATATGCAACAGACATATTCCAAGATAACCCTGCAAGATATGGATGGTGGCTTGATAACTTGAATAGCATCAATTGTACGAAAGTTAGTGACCTCCAATTTCGAAACGTTGATAACATGGAAATCAACAAAACAAAGACAACAACCCGAAACATGTTATATAATCTAAATAAGAATATTACTTTCTTTTCATTTAATGTTACTTCGATAAGCGCTCAGTTACGTACGTCAGGTGTTACTAGATCAGGCTGTCCTAAAATACTGGCTTCCTGACCAGAAATGCACTAAATATTGATGTTATTGTTGGTTTTTGGTTTTTATTTCCCTTTTGCAAAATTCAATCATGTACTGCAAAGCTAACAACAACACAACCAGACACCATGAATAAATATTTGAAGATATAAAGAACTTGAAACATAAATTTGTTTACCAAAACGACTGGATTCGGCATTAAATAACCCGAAAAGGGTTGATATGCCGTATAACAAAACAACCAAACAAGACACCATGAATAAATGTTTTAAGATATAAATAACTTCAAGCATAAAAACTTTTACCAAAACGACTGGATTCGGGATTAAATAACACGAAAAGGTTTGATATGCCGTAAAACAAAACAACCAAACTAATAATAAAGGGGCCCATTCCTGGGTCTAACACTAGATTGTCTTATCAGAAACATAGATATCCGAGTAATTATTTACGATTATTCTCTACTTATCAAACCTTGAGTAATTAAAGCAACGAAGGAATAATAATTGTCGTCTCCCTAATGGACCAATTAACCATGTTATAGTTAATTTTCTTGTGACTTTTGCTTTGTTTTGCTCGATTCAAGGACTAGAATTTATCGTATCTGGTTGAATGTTGATTTACTCCTCTCCAGGAGTTAGGCACAAAGCCAGTTTTTATCTTACTCCCACAAGTAAGATGTGACCCTAGGTCGGGTCGGGAAAGTGGGGGTTAAAAATTGCCTGGGCAGCCCCGTCGGCATTCCCCGGTAGGGGCGCCTCAGGCAGTAAGCAATAAACTTACTCCTCCCCAAAGAGGGGAGGCAAAGCCTGGGAAGGTGGACCTCCTAGAACTGCACAGGACAGACCCACTGACCGGCGTAAATCAAGACCCGAAGGCCAAGACAACACCAGTATTGGGTTCAGTATCCATCGGAACAGATACTACACTTTGATCTTAGTGTTTTTACTTGTTGTAACATATGAGCCAGTGTATAGTCGTTCCAATGCGATCTTATTTGGGTTTACTTGTTGTGTGAAGCATCCTTTTATCACGGTGTCCTGACAGACTCATGTACAGAGATCGAAGACACTCGATGATAGAGTCTAGTAGGCATTGTATAATCTGTTATATGACGGCAATTATCTTTTTTTTTATCATTTTAATTTAGTTTATCTAAAGAGATCAAGCCCCCCCCCCCCATTGAGGCTAACAATTGATTTCCCTATGAGTAAAATTTATATGCGAGGGCTCTCTTAAGGATAGATATTGTTCCTTTTAGGGCTGCTATCTGTACTTCCCTACAGTTTGGTCTTCCCGGGATTGTTTCTAAGTATTTTCTTAGATTTCTTTTCACTACAACCGGTATGATGTTAATTTCATCGAGGGACCATGTTATTTTAAAATCATTTTGTGTGTGTGTGTGTGTGTGTGTGTTCAGATATAATTCAGAGACTACACAAGATACATTCACAAAGTTGATATATTCTTTTTCAGGATTGCCCCAGAGAGTATATGAGCATGTTCTTTTGCAATATTTATTCTTTTGGGGGTTAGCAAGAACAACATTAGTCACGTGGGATCGACATTTACAGCGATTATTCCATCGAAATTTAGTCTGAAATTCGAACTAAAATACACTTTCTTGCCTTCGGACTAAGATCAAAGTATAGTATCTGTTCTGTCCTCTATCAGAAGAGGAGAAATCGTTCTTAGCCTGAACATCGGGAGAAGGGGAGGGGAGAAAGTGGGATACAGAGAGGGAGAGATAGATATAGAGAGGCAGAGAGAGAGAGAGAGAGAGAAAGAGAAAGAGAAAGAGAAAGAGAGGGAGAGAGGGAGAGAGGGAGAGAGGGGGGAGAGGTTTTAAAAGAAAGATGTTACACACTTGTTAACTCTTCTATTTTGTTGTTCATGTCCCCCGGGCAACGCCAGGTAGCCATGCTAGTATTATGTAAATAACAATATTACTTACATCTTATATAAATAGAGATGTTATCCGTCAATCACAATTTTTCCGTCTGTCACAATTTTTTAAAACGTAACAAATACATTGCAGAATTTGTCTCATTTCGAAATATCAGAGATCTTAACTACGTTTAAGAAATGGAAAATATTGCATTAATAGTAAATAATAAATTCCCAACAAATAAAGAGGTTGCCATGGCCGGAAAACGAAACCTAAACCTTCAGATCTCAAGTCTGGGGTTCTACTAACTGACCTATTTGGATTTTCTTATAAACAGTACTTAAAACATTACCGTAACAAAATAATGTTAACTTTGGCATGACATAATAGATTTCTGATTTAGTTCATGTTTCAAAACATGAATTCAAATTCTAGTATTATAAATAACAATATTACTTAAATATAATACAATGTAAATATCAATACGACCTAAGACATATTGTCACACTCTTTCTACGCTGTTTCCATTAATGTACGATGCAAATTATTCTGGACAGACCATCATTTTAGTATTAGTGTATATAAAAGATTTCTTTTTTCCTTTTTTTTGTGCTGTGACCAAATGTAGTTTCACCGGTAACAACCACCCACATCAACAGCTTTGTGTGTTTCTAAAAATGCCAGAGACATCAACTCATATGATAGATGTTTAGCCCCACCGCAGTCAGTGGGAGAAACACCATTTGTTTAGAGTACTTAAAAGACCGCCATCACTGATTTCCATCATACAGGTCAAAGGTCATGTGTAGTCAGCGTTTTAACATACAGTTGTATTTGTTTTATTTGTTGAGTGTTGAGGTCTTCGATCGAAGCGGCAATATTATGTTTTTTTCCGAACCTGGCAGAGTGAAATTGGGCCGGGAGATGGTGGTGAAGGAATGAATTTCCATTAATTCTAGAAGCCATTTCGGATCAAATGAAACGTGTTGAGCCAAGATGGCAGAGCGTACGGTACACGAAAATAAAAAAAATTGAGAAAAAAAAAACAAAAAAAAAACTAGAAGCTTCTAAAACAGAAGACAGGAAGGAAATTAGTATGCCAGCCATATTGTCTAAATATCTTGAATTCTTACCCCTGTCCAACCTTAACCCCCAGCCTATCTCAGGTACATGCAAGATGATGGATGCCGGAACATCTTGACAGCATTAAGCCGGCCCTGTCGTAAAATAGGATCCGTGTATCACGTGACCAATAAAATAGCAAGAGAAGCGTTCGAATGCAAAACGCGATAAACGCCATTTTCAAATCACAACACTGCCCCTACAAAATGTGTTGCATTTCAACACTCGACGACACCCCAAAACTATGTGTTAGATAATATAATACCGAAGTAATTTCTCTTTGATTTCAATTAAAATCAGCTTTCATTCGAAGTCTACATTTAATATATTCGTGTTTTTATTGTGTAAGGTCTTAATGTAAACGAATTGGATTTATCGCGTTTTGCGTTCTAACTCTTCAAGAGTAGTCTAAAGAACACGGTAGCCATCCGTCTTCGGAAGAGTTGTTCCATTGTACAACTGTTTGGAGCCTAATGTTTCCTTAAAAAGTCTTCGAGTATATCTTTAATATTACAAGTAAGGAGTTTACATGCGTACACGTGTGTGTTTATTCTAAAGTCAGGTGTATGTAGTCTTCGTCATATAGATGCGTACGATTTTCTTGCATACAGGAATGGATGAGAAGATTGTATAGCTTAAAACATAAGGATTGCAACCCGAGATTTGACTTATAGAGTGCACACTCTATATAGGTTCTATTAACCGTAAGATTAAGTAAAAAAATATCTCATTTTAATCTCTCTCTCAAAAAAGTAAACCCAAGGTCCACTTTCTACTATATATATATATATATATATATATATTTGTGTTATAATGGAATATTTCCAGGAGGAAATCCGGGTATGAGAGCTACATGTGGTAAACAGAGCAAGAATAACGTAAAATATAATAACATGAAATTACATAATTGTCGATGCAATAATTTATTTCAACCTTGCTGTTTTTTCAAGCATCACTCAGACAATTACATTTTTGAGACTCTATATTATAGAGTCTCAAAAATGTAATTGTCTGAGTGCTGCTTGAAAAAACCGCAAGGTTGAAATAAATTATTGCATCGGCAATTACGTAATTTCGTGTTATTATATTTTATGTTATATATATATATATATATATATATATATATATATATATATATATATATATATATATATAAATATTAGATTATTAAAACCTACAGACGCTAGCGTTTCAAGCTTATTGCTCTCATCCGTGCAGGAAAGTAACAATTTAAGACGGTCGGGAGGGACGAATCCGGTTCACAGAGTCAGCCTAAAATCTGCTAGCAGTCGCCATATCCACTCGGGCAATGGAAACTGTCACGTAATTAAGGGAATTAAGATCGATATATATATATATATATATATATATATATATATATATATATATATATATATATATTATAAAATATAACATATATATTATATATAATATAATATATATTATATTATATATAATATACATATATTTATATATAATATTATATATATATATAAAAAATATCCACAGGGTGGTAATCCAGAGAATTTTAACCGGGTTTATAAAAAGTGCTCAATATCAAAATAGAGCTTTATATATGATAATTTTATTTACACAGACATGTACAAAATCTGCAACACTGGCATGTCGATGTTATCGATCAACAGTTACTATAAACTGATATATATATATATATATATATATATAATGTAGAAACAATTCAGTTTTATTTCACTCATATATATAAGTAAATAAATAATAATAATAATAATAATAATAATAAAACATTAGCCTTAAGATTACAATGTGATGTGGTAATTTGCATCTAAAATAACAATATTAATTATATCAATATTATTAACAATAATAATACTATTTGAAACACTACGCATTAGAACCATTCTGCGATCTGGTAGCTAGCATATAACATTATATAGGAATAAAAGATGCATTAAAAAGCCTTTAGTAACTTTGGTACCATATATATATATATATATATATATATATATATATATATATATATAATTTGTGTTATTTATTTTTACATAAATATGTTATATTCACACATACGTCTGGCTTTATATCTGTAATCCCGTCTTTCAAATCACCACTTACTGTGGAAAACTAACATCTTAACGACTACGGCCAGCAAGACAACTGCGTCGATAGAGAATAAATATATCATCGTATATATATATATATATATATATATATATATATATATAGAGAGAGAGAGAGAGAGAGAGAGGGAGAGAGAGAGGGAGAGAGAGAGAGACAGGGAGAGAGAGAGAGACAAACAGAGACAAACACGTCTGAATTCCTCCAGACCGCAAGCCAAAGAGAATGGATTCCACGTCCTTTTCTTGCCAAGTCGGCTTCCTGTCATGGCGTCATCTTCGAACACGTCAGCTTAAGTAATTAAACTTAACTTATTACGGAAAATTCCTTTTTTCTACTTATTTAACTTTACGAGGGCAATTCCGTTTCTACGTGATTTTAACACAACTCACCGCCAAAAGTACTGACCAGGGTCAACGTTACTTAACTCCGATAATCCGACGAGAATCGGTGTTTCAACGTGGTATAGCAATAATTGTTCTAGTGTAGATCCAGTCTAGACGCATAGAAACAAGACAGACATCGAAACGGATATAACTTGAAAACTAATCACGTTGGCGAGTTTGACAATTATTACTGTGTAACAATAAGAAAAAAATCCGTTCGTATAGGAAGCCACTAGGATCTGTCTTTCTGGCCGAGATTATTTGAATTTCCTGTAGTAATTACCATCCAGCAAAATGACACTTGAAATCAGGACGCGTATCTCCATTGAATTAACATTCTAGAAAGTTTTTCAAGTCGGACCAGCGACATTGGCGCATCGTTACCAACAAGATTCATGGAGGTGCGAGGGTTGTGTAATGGGTACTGTCGCGGACTAGAGAATCGGAATGCTGAGTTTAAATCCGATCGGAGCCGAAATATTTAGGAAAATAATAAGGTGCGGAAACCAATCGACATAGACAGGTGAAAACGATCAAATAGAGTTAAGTTGAAATAGAATAGAACTTCGTAAACAAAACTAGAAATATAGATAGAACAAAAAATAATAAAAACTAATGGAACTGAAACTACAAGAATACATATATAAGGAAGGAGAAAAACATCCACGTGATGACACCAGCTTCTGCTGGCACCACACAAAATGGTCGTGAAGCGCCTGGGAGAATGGAAAGAACGAGGAGGAATAGCACTATCCAGACCTCTACAGAACGAATTATCGCCTAATACTCTTTGAAATGTGTGAACCCAGAAGTTTCCATAAGCGACAAGCAGAAGATTGACGTATGAGTATTATACACTTTTCAGTTTTGGGTATGGATGCTGCTGCTTCTTCTTCTTCTTCTTCTTCTTCTTCTTCTTCTTCTTCTTCTTTGTCTTTTTCTTCTTCTTCTTCTTCTTCTTCTTCTTCTTCTTCTTCTTCTTCTTCTTCTACCCGAAGAGACGTGACTGGCCAAAGTGATACCGTCTCACAGACTATGTGATCGCTTATGTTCAATTACTATCGTATTTATTATGATTGTATCACACACTAATAACCTTTAGAAATATGTGAAACTAAAATTGTAACATAATTATGGGTAAAATAACACTTGGTTTTCAATTACACATATACAATGGACCATTAGAATAGGTACCTTAAAAGGGTTGATATGCCGTATAAGAGACATAATACAACAAATCTTATCATTGTTTAGTTATTGATAACTCATTTTTGTTTTCATTTTGTTTTTATTGTTTTACGGCATATCAACCGTTTTCGAGATATTTAATGTCTAAAAGCAGTACATATTTTCAATTGCTAATTGCATAGGATTTTTCAAACACAAGTCATAATTGTACTCATATCTGGGGGAGGGGACATATTTATACATTTCGTAACAGTATTACTGCATCATTTAACAGCGTAAATCCGATAAAACTTGAACGTGAAACAAACGATTCCATAGTCCGCAAGAATATCCATAGATCAATAACAAACTCTCGAACTCATTTTTTAAAACGGCACTTTGTAAATCTGAAGTGAATTAAATACTGTCATCCGGAATTGAGTCGTTCTTACTCCAGACGGTCTCGTGTAAAAAATAATTGGTTAACAAGAATAATGTCTGGCAACGTAAGGATGGGCCAAAGTCTTAGCTGTGTCTTACTTCTCCATATTATATGAAGTATTCCCGAAGTTATGCGATGGAAACGTTGATAAATAAAAAAAACTATCTATCTGATCAGGCCGAAATTTACCATGGTGGTTACTGTTATTGTTACACCGGCCGTTCTAACAGAAGGGAAACTACACCGGTTCTCACTATAAATAGTGCGAGTAGACAATCACCAGGGAGAAAAAGGACAGTATTGTAACTGTCTAGCCGAGTGCCAGTCAGTTTCCTTACCTTTGTACCTTTTATGTTAATACACTTGTTACTTAACCCAACCTCGACTTGACTTCTTCTTTTTACTGTTGGACTACTTCACAACAGTTACGAAACAGCATCAGATCCATAGATCAAATTTATAGAAACTCGAAATTTGAAATTCCGTCAAAATGCCGACGGAGACCGAACTTTCAAGGCTAAGGTAAAGGCCAAAGGCTAGGTCAAAGATCAAGGTCATATAAGATGCGGGACTTGGCTACATTATGGGCCAAGTATTGAATCTCTACGATGACCATAGCCGACGTTATCGACAAAAGTGTGACTTTCACCTTTTACGCGATCTTGACTTTTAATTATTTCTAAGTGCGACTCTGGCGTATATTTTGATAAAGTTTGGTCACGATTTGTCAAGTGATGTGGGCACTACGTTGTACAGAAACAAACAACCAAACAAACAGAATGACAAACCAACAAACAGAGTGACAAACCAACAAACAAACTCGACATTGGCGGAGGTAATAAATAAATTAGGAGGGAACATCTAGCATAACTATTCCAGGCGATTAATTTCATCCAATTTCTTGCAGATAAATCAGTCAACTTTTACAACAGAACGACAGGAAAAATGTTTTGCTTTGTGTTTCAATATAACATCAATTCTTGAAAACACATTGTTTGCTATCGAAAGAAAAAATGCTCTGTATTCCTTCAGCAACGAAGAAATCTAAGGAATGAGTTTTTAACCCCTTGGTCACCGAGCGCTTCGCGTTATCGTAAAAGTGTTGAGAACCACTGCTCTTAGTTTGCAAAAAAAGGCAATGCAATCATAACTGACTTTTATGTACGGTAACCACAGAAATGTCCGCTAGTTTTACATTTCTGTCAACTAAAATTAGCTCATTAATTAAATTAACCATTTCACGTGTGTTGACCGATTTATAAACATTAGTTTGACTAAAACATAATTCGTTGTTCACGTCACATATTCTTCTCTAGTTTTGCATTTCTCAGCCGCCCAGAATTTCATGACTGATCTCTGTTCAAACGTAGAGTATTCGCTTGTCGCCATTTTGAATAGCCTCGAACCGAATAACATAATCTGCACCAGAAACGAATTGCACGCAATCCAGAGTTCAGATTAATGGAAACAAAATCGATTTTTCTTTCTTTCTAATACATTAACCGTATTTATTGATTTTTCATCGTATTTTATCAAATGATGGGAAGAACTACGGAATTCAAATCTTTTTAAAGACTTTTATTGCTTAAATGAACGTAATAGACCAAACTGGGTTGGAACTCAGTTTACGATTATAGAGTACATTAAATAAATATTCGGTACTGATATCGATCCTGAACCAGCTTTCGTGACGTTCGACTCGGAATCGGTCGGCTGTCCTACGCAAACGCCCGAGTGTTGGCGAGCCGAAGCAGCGAGCAGCCGATAACTTTATTACAAAGTGAAAATAAATGCTTTCGAAGACGGATTTTTTGTTAGGAAGTTTTTTTGAAGAAAATACACCCAAAATGAATTACGAACAGCTTTGCACTGCAGTATCATCGCGAGCAAGTAAAAATAAATAATAAAATTTAAATAATATGTCATGATAAAAGTAATTTTGGTACGTTTTTTTTTTAAATACAGTATTCATTTTATAACAGTAACCTCGCTATGTTTTTTTCCTGTTGTTTCTTTCAAAAAAATTCATGAAAATATGTTTAATTTTCTTTGTTGTTTTTTAAAAAATTCCTTCCCCTAACCCTAATCCTAACCCCTAACCCTAAACCTAACCCTAAACCCTAAACCCTAAACTCTAAACCCTAAACCCTAAACCCTAAACTCTAAACCCTAAACCCTAAACCCTAAACCCTAACCCTAAACCCTAACCGTAACCCTAACAAAAAAAAAACAAAAAAAAACAAGCAAAACATTATTATCATAGGACGCATCACCGTATCAAAAATGTCGTCTGGTACAAATCGGCTCGTCAACTCTCGGGCGTTTGCGTAGAACAGCCGAACGCTTCCGAGTCGAACGTCACGAAAACTGGTTCAGGATCGATAAGAGCACCAACTATTATAGGAAGTTTTCAAGTCGGTTCTACTGGTATTTTCCATCGCGACCGACATGATTTATAATCATAATATTTGTTTATTCGGTGAGAATTCATTTTTTAAAATGACACCTGTTAAGACACGCAGCTTGGTGATAACGAAGAAACACAAACGACACAGGTGTCTTGCTTTATTAGCTGATTTTGAACTTTTACGAAGTAAATTTCTTCCGAATATGTCTCGTAAAGAGGGCGAAAGTGAAGTTAACGTCACAGGGCGGATAGACTAGATTGTGGACCACACTGAATTCGTTCGCTCGTTTCTCGCGTTCTGAAAATATCTAGTTTATTATTATTTATTTTTATAGACAAGGCACACTACTACTACTACTACTACTACTACTACTACTACTACTACTACTACTATGCCAAATTTATCATAAACACTCTCGAAATAGTAAATGTGTTATAGGTTATTAAAATGTTACTACTACCGATGCTACTATCACAACTACTACTACTACTACTACTACTCCTACTACTACAACTACTACGTATAATATTACTTGCAATCATAAATATTTACAGCCCCCCCCCTTAGCCCTTGGGTACTGTGTATGACATAGGAGATCATAATTATTTTACTATTACTACTACTAGTACTGCTACTATTAATAATAATTCTTATTATTGATATTACTACTACTACTACAACTACTACTACTAGAATATGTCCCCTCGGTTATTAGTATATATGACGAACGAACATATACTACACTGACTCCAAAAGAAGGAGGTAATGCCTGGGAATATTGTATCATGACAAACGTATCTATACTACACTACCCCCAAAAGAGGGGCTAATGCCTAGGAGGATGGTCTACTGACCACAGAACTAATACAACACTCACCCCCACAAAATAGAGGAAGTAATGTCTGGGTGGGTGGTCTCATGACCACAGAACAGATACTACACTACCCCCTCTACTGAAATAAGCATTGAAAAATAGTAATAGTATAGTTTCGGCTTTAAAAATAGAATTAATAGTATAGTTTCGGCTTTAAATATGGAATTAATAGTATAGTTTCGGCTTTAGATATAGAATTAATAGTATAGTTTCGACTTTAGATATAGAATTAATAGTATAGTTTCGGCTTTAGATATAGAATTAATAGTATAGTTTCGGCTTTAGATATAAAATTAATAGTATAGTTTCGGCTTTATATATAGAATTGATAGTATAGTTTCGGCTTTAAATATAGAATTAATAGTATAGTTTCGGCTTTAAATATAGAATTAATAGTATAGTTTGGCTTTAGATATAAAATTAATAGTATAGTTTCGGCTTTAAATATAGAATTAATAGTATAGTTTCCGCTTTAGATATAAAATTAATAGTATTGTTTCGGCTTTAGATATAGAATTAATAGTATAGTTTCGGCTTTAAATATAGAATTAATAGTATATTTTCGGCTTTAAATATGGAATTAATAGTATAGTTTCGGCTTTAGATATAGAATTAATAGTATAGTTTCGGCTTTAGATATAGAATTAACAGTATAGTTTCGGTTTTAGATATAGAATTAATAGTATAGTTTCGGCTTTAAATATAGAATTAATAGTATAGTTTCGGCTTTAAATATAGAATTAATAGTATAGTTTCAGCTTAAAATATAGAATTAATAGTATAGTTTCGGCTTTAAATATAGAATTAATAGTATAGATTCGGATTTAAATATAGAATTAATAGTATAGTTTCGGCTTTAAATATAGAATTAATAGTATAGTTTCGGCTTTAAATATGGAATTAATAGTATAGTTTCAGCTTTAGATATATAATTAATAGTATAGTTTCGGCTTTAAATATAGAATTAATAGTATAGTGTCGGCTCAGAGGAACATATACCAAATCTCCAGTAGCAATAGAAGAAGTAATAGTATAGCTTCGACTTAATGTATGATTTTGGATTCTAGTATTATTATTATTATTATTATTATTATTATTATTATTATTATTATTATTATTATTATTATTATTATTATTATTATTAGTAGTAGTAGTAGTAGTATTATTAGTAGTAGTAGTATTATTAGTAGTAGTAGTAATAGTAGTAAGCAGATAGGTTCTAAAATCCATTAAGTAGCATAGCTCCGAATTTGGCACAAATAGGCCCCGAGGTGATAGATGTAATGAAATTAAAATACTAATTATGATAATCTAATAAAGCCCCAACAACCCACCGCAGGAGTATGACGAAAAGCACCCCCAACCTGCGGCGTTCTACTTAAATAGAGCTTTGCTCTATTGGCATGCATTGAACTGTTAAATACCAAAATAAAAACTGAACAGCACCAAAATCACAAATGTAATCTAAACGAAGATGGAGAAAACGTGTGGAGTGAATCTTATGAGAATCTGATTGGAGAGGGAATTCAATCAAACTGTTTCGCGTTTATTAACGCCGTCTAATTAGGCGGAGCAATTAAATTGCTCTTAAAACGGGCAGCGATTTGAATTAGTCGCTTCCGGGTGGTAATCTGTCGTATGAACCAAACAGCAACTCGAAGAGAACAATCCCAAAGTGTCGAATGGAAATCAGTTACATGTCATTTTTTCTGGGTGTGGATGTGAGATCAAAAATGTATATATTGTGTCATACAAGCCTGTACTTGTGGTAATTCTGAGCAGTTAAAAAGCCAGAATAAGTCACGTATCTAAGTAG
>OY744517.1:36482149-36517149 GCA_963556195.1 Sepiola atlantica
AAGTGAGACAATCGAAATAATAGTAAGCAAAATAAGAACGAACGCTACAATCACCAATAAAAATAATTACATAAAAATACATTATATATATATATATATATATATATATATATATATATATATATATATATATATATATATATATATATATATATCCAATTCTCCACTTAACACAATTATTAAACTATTTTATCGCAACCCGTTCCATCACGATTATAAAATAGATAAACAAGTTCTAAGAAATATTATTAATAAGAATGTATTCCCTACTGATCCAAATAAAAAAGTAAAACTGATCATTTCCTACAATAAAGTAAAAATTACTAACCTTATTATCACAAATAATTATCCCCCCTCGATTAGAGTTTTGGATAAGACAAACCTTATTTAAATGTCCTTTGGGAGACTGTGTCTCCGACAACCAAGAAAATAATATATACATAGGTTTGACTACCACGACTTTGTCGAGAAGATTGACGATGCATTTGTCTGATCCTAGCACCATAGCCCAACACTTAACTAACGACCGATCGGAATTCAGAAAACTCCTAGTAGAAAATACCAACATCCTAGAATATAGTACTAACAAACAAAAACTCCATATATTAGAAGCCCTATATATAAAACAAAAAAAAAACATAATTAATAGAGATAACTTTACTATCAGTAATAATATACTAAAATGTCTATAATTCTAAATATAGTTTCGTACTTATTACATAATTCCCGCCCAAACACTCTATAATACTAACACATGGTCTGTACATGATTAACCTCATTTTCCTGAAGATGGACCCGGATGGGTTTGAAAGTACTTGGGACAAAAATATAAACTATGGCAAATTCATCAGACAATTGCCCTCCGAAACTAAGATCCTAATTCGGACTATTGAAAGGATCTACCAAAGGATATCTAGACATGAGTTGTCTCTTATATTCAACAATACTTGCCTGCAAGAGAAGATGCTGCCTATATATATATATATATATATATATATATATATATATATATATATATATATAATGACACATTACTGGGCAGTAAAATTGTTAAACAAATTAATGCCCAGTTGTAAGGAATTTTTCCTGAAAACAAAACAATTTATGTGCTTGTCTTTTTTTTACTTCTAATATATGTATCCCCCCACTCTCCTGTAAAGACTAATTTCTATCGATTTGTATATTTTTAAATAAATAAATGTAATATACACGTGCTGTCACATACAAGTTAGCGAGTTAAAAACGTGACTTTTTCTAGCCTCTGGGCAAAACCATTAAAGTTGTAAAGGGGGCGAGAAAGCAAATCCCCCCTTGAACAACTGAAATATATTCGGAAAAGAAATTCTCCATTCTAAATAAAAAGTTAATCGTGTTTCTTTTCTTTAGATCATCAGAAATCATATAATAATTTATATATGAACAATTAAATTACTGGCGTAATTCTATGATTTTAAATGAATATTGGTGGTTTGAATTCTTAGACAAGGATTGTGCTCTGGAGAGTTGAGGAAAGTAGAGAATGATTGGTTAGTAGTGTTTTTTTAAGTAAAAAAGAAAGGATTTTTTTACAATGTGATAATTCAATCTGCGTGTTCAATGATAACAAAGCTATTTTAAACTTAGGCATGACAGACCGACAAAAATCATATTTCAAACTTTAACGTGACAGACCAACGAAAATCATATTTCAAACTTTAACGTGACAGACCAATGAAAATCATATTTCAAACTTTAACGTGACAGACCAACGAAAATCATACTTCTAACTAAAGTATGGCAGACTGAAGAAAATCATATTTCAAACTTAAGTGTGACAGACCGACAAATTTCCTGTTTCAAACTTTAACGTGACAGACCAACGAAAATCATATTTCAAACTTTAACGTGACAGACCGACAAATTTCCTGTTTCAAACTTTAACGTGACAGACCAACGAAAATCATATTTCAAACTTAAGTGTGACAGATCGACAAATTTCCTGTTTCAAACTTTAACGTGACAGACCAACGAAAATCATATTTCAAACTTTAACGTGACAGACCGACAAATTTCCTGTTTCAAACTTTAACGTGACAGACCAACGAAAATCATATTTCAAACTTTAACGTGACAGACCGACAAATTTCCTGTTTCAAACTTTAACGTGACAGACCAACGAAAATCATATTTCAAACTTAAGTGTGACAGACCAACGAAAATCAAACTTAAGTACGGCAGACAAACGAAACTCATATTTCAAACTTTAGCGTGACAGACCGACGAATTTCTTATTGCAAACATAAGCAGGTCAGACAAACGAAACTCATATTTCAAACTTTAGCGTGACAGACCGACGAATTTCTTATTGCAAACATAAGCAGGTCAGACAAACGAAACTCATATTTCAAACTTTAGCGTGACAGACCGACGAATTTCTTATTGCAAACATAAGCAGGTCAGACAAACGAAACTCATATTTCAAACTTTAACGTGACAGACCGACGAATTTCTTATTGCAAACATAAGCAGGTCAGACAAACGAAACTCATATTTCAAACTTTAGCGTGACAGACCGACGAATTTCTTATTGCAAACATAAGCAGGTCAGACAAACGAAACTCATATTTCAAACTTTAATGTGACAGACCGACGAATTTCTTATTGCAAACATAAGCAGGTCAGACAAACGAAACTCATATTTCAAACTTTAACGTGACAGACCGATGAATTTCTTATTGCAAACATAAGCAGGTCAGACAAACGAAACTCATATTTCAAACTTTAGCGTGACAGACCGACGAATTTCTTATTGCAAACATAAGCAGGTCAGACAAACGAAACTCATATTTCAAACTTTAACGTGACAGACCGACGAATTTCTTATTGCAAACATAAGCAGGTCAGACAAACGAAACTTATATTTCAAACTTTAACGTGACAGACCGACGAATTTCTTATTGCAAACATAAGCAGGTCAGACAAACGAAACTCATATTTCAAACTTTAGCGTGACAGACCGACGAATTTCTTATTGCAAACATAAGCAGGTCAGACAAACGAAACTCATATTTCAAACTTTAGCGTGACAGACCGACGAATTTCTTATTGCAAACATAAGCAGGTCAGACAAACGAAACTCATATTTCAAACTTTAGCGTGACAGACCGACGAATTTCTTATTGCAAACATAAGCAGGTCAGACAAACGAAACTCATATTTCAAACTTTAGCGTGACAGACCGACGAATTTCTTATTGCAAACATAAGCAGGTCAGACAAACGAAATCATATTTCATACTTTAGCATGACAGACCGACGAAAATAATATTTCTAAATTGAACGTGACAAACCGACAAAAATTCCATTTTAAGCATAAGTGTGACAGACACACGAAAATCCTACTTTAATCTTAAGCGTGACAGATCGACGAAAAATCATATAAAAGACACGTATAATCAACGTCTGATTTTTATAAATACATGCTTGTAAGTTACGTGTCTGTTGAGGTGTACATGCTCTTGCAGTCGACTTTCTCTCTTGCTGAAGGTGCGTTAAACTTGTCCCTAATTAAGCAAACATTTGTGTATATCTGTCTAACTAACTAAATAAATAAATAAAATAAAACTTTTTGAAAAAGTCCCAAAGGGCATAATTTACGTGATCACATCGCCTGTCTATAAACTCATAACAAGTTACATGATTCTCTAAAGCTGGTTTCAAATTGAAACATATTCGCTCCGAAAGAAGATTAAGCAGCGCATTAATATCACTTTTCAGTTTAAGTGGAAGAAAAACGAAATATATGACACTATTTTGTGCGCGCGGATGCGGACTGACGCATGTGTGAGAAGGTAATGAAATACATAATACTTGAAGAGAAGCGTTCAAAAGAAGAAGGCTGTAATTAGTTCCGTCGACTGATTACCGTTGATGATGTATCAGCAAAGCATTGCCGAGATGTCTGTAAGCCATCAAGCGGCAGCTTTTTTTTCCACTTGTCAAAGTCATTAAAGATGCGACCATCTTTGGATTTTTGAGGACCACCGCACGCATATTTTTTGCCAGTGACAGTATTGTTGCAAAAATTCACATACATATCATATATATATATATATATATATATATATATATATATATATATATATATATATATATATATATATATATAAATATATATATATATATATATATATATTAATTGAATGACATAATGAAATGAGAAATTAATCAGATTTTATTAAAGTTCAAAAACAAGAAGTTATATCGCGTCCTTAACTCATGAGTTTTCAAAGAAAACCTTCTCCTCAGAGGACCATTACCGCAATGACATTACTGCAGGTAATAAAATTAAGCTTTGAAAAAATATAAAAATATATGACGCAATATATAACGCAATATATGACGCAATATCGCTCCTTGTTTTTGAACTTTAATAAAATCTGATTAATTTCTCATTTTATTATGTCATTCAATAATTATTATTGCTCTATACACTATATTGAGCTTTGTTTTTATCCTGATAGTCTACTGGCTAAAGATATTATTTATATCTTTAAAGTATTATATCACACTCGTTCTCTCTCTCTCTCTTTCTCTCTCTTTCTCTATCTCTCTCTCTCTCTCTCTCTCTCTCTATATATATATATATATATATATATATATATAGATGAAAGAAGAATGATAAACATGTACGAATATCCAGATTTATTTCAAACTTCGATAGTTCAATGCAGAGTATATTCTGTAATAAAATTATGTTTATTATTCTTTCCTTAAGCCAAGGCTTTTCAAAGATCGAAATTACATATTTAACTACCAAAGTCAGTTGTATACAATTCAGCTCCGGCCCAGGAAGTATTTTTAAAATGCCCCGATTTCTCATATTAATTCCAATTAAGTGCGCTCCACCTACGATTTGAACTCAACATCTCACTATTGGAGTTACTTCATTTTTTAACGCTTTTCCATGCTGCCTACACGAAAAACTTTTATTCTCCATCTAAATCTCCTTTCATTGGACACCTTACCAACGGACAATTACCAACTGGACAAACCCCATATCTTTTTTACACGATTGAATTTTGGCTTTTCCACTGCCAAGTTATCTATCTACTGATGATAAGATTTCGATCTTTGAAAAGTCTTGGCTTAAGGAAAGAATAATAAACATAATTTTATTACATAATATACCTTGCATTGAACAATCGAAGTTTGAAATAAATCTGGACATTCGTACATGTTTATTCCTCTTCTTTCATCTATCTTTATAATTGCTCTATCTCGTATATTGAGCTTAAACCATTTCACTATAGGTTCTATCTACTAAAAGTTTACTTTTAGTTTCATATTTGATTACATATATATATATATATATATATATATATATATATATATATATATATATATATATATATGTGTAGATAGATGGACGAAGAGTGATAAACATGCACGAATGTCCCAATTTATTTCAAATTTCAATTGTTCAATGCAAGGTGAATTCAGTAATAAACTAGTGTTTATTATTCTTTCCTTAAGCCAAGACTTTTCAAAGATCGAGATCTTATCATCGGAGGAGAAATACAGATAGATAAGTTGGCTTTCGAAAAAACCAAAGTTCAAATATTTGAAAAATATATGAAAAATATTATTAAATATATATATATATATATATATATATATATATATATATATATATATATATATATATATATGAAATGAAAATGGAACGCAAAAAAACTATATTATTTGTGTATTCATCAACGTTTCGTCTTTATTGTAGACTTCCTCAGGATGAAGAAAAATGCAGAAAAAATCACAGAGTCATTAATTTTGATTTGCCTAAAAACGTTCGAGTTTCGGCATGGCTGTGAATGTAAAAAGCCTAAAATGAAAAAAAGGCGATTTTTTTTGCTACAATTTTCGTTTTTAATCAGAATTTGCGTTTCAAAATAGAATAACTCTCCCGCGTTTACATTCATAAAAAATATAATAAATAACTTCCTTCTTTCCTTTTTAATTTGAAACGTGACAATAAGTCCCCACCCCCATATCCCCTATCGGCCACACTCGGTTTTAACACAAATGACCCACACACTATCTCTTTCCTTAAGCTAAAAATAGTAATCAAAATTAATAACTCCCAGCTGTCAGCCCATTTCCTCTTTCCCTTGAACTGTGTAAACTGCTGCTGATAACGGGTTAACCAAAATCGCCTCTTTTCATTTTTGCTCTTTTCATTCACAGCTATGCCGAGACTCTAACTTTTTTAGGCAAATCAAAATTAATGACTGTATGATTTTTTTCTGCATTTTTCTTCATCCTGAGGAAATCTACAATAAAGACGAAACGTTGATGAATACATAAATGATATAGTTTTTGGCGTTTTTTTTTTCATTTTCCATTACGTCGGATCATTTTATCTATCTATCTATCTATCTATCTATCTATCTATCTATCTATCTATCTATCTATCTATCTATCTCTCTCTCTCTCTCTCTCTCTCTCTCTCTCTCTCTCTATATATATATATATATATATATATATATATATATATATATATATATATATATATATACGCTGATTTCCGGTTATGCTATTTTAAGTCGAACGTTGTTTACCAGTGCGTTTTTATTATTTGTCGCTACTCTTAGCGGTTTATTTATTTTTGATAGTATGCAGATGACCGCATTTTTAAATTCGCCCTTAATCGGACGTGTCATCAATTTTTGTATATATAGATTTTTTAATTAATTAATTTATAAATTAATTTGTGTATATATAGATTTCTTTAACTAATTCATGAAGTAATTTTTGCGTGCACAAAACATAGTTTTTACATTACTTTTAAATTAATTGCAGAAATCTATATATACAAAAAATAATTTATCAATTAATTAATCAAAAATCTCTCTCCCCTCTCTCTAACACTAACCATAACTCTAATCTCCTCTCTCTCTCGATATATATATATATATATATATATATATATATATATATATATATATATATATATATATATATATATATATATATATGCCAGAAGACTACCTGTCCTATAACAGATATAATGAATTCCCAGAAATGAACAGTTTTTCACTACATTCATATACTGTATGAAGATTATATATATATATATATATATATATATATATATATATATATATATATATATATATGATGTGCGATGAATCATAAAAATATATGGCGTGAAGACAAGATTTGTGAAAAAAAGGAAAAATAAATCAAATACAGGAAAAAAATCATCAAAAAATTAAAGATTTTACTGGTTTCGTTCAGCTCAACCCTTGAGAGAAAAAAGGCGTTCGTTTATCTAAATGAAACCAGTAATATCTCGCGTTTTATTGATGATTTCTTAACTGCATTTTATTTGTTTGTTCTCTTTTCTTTCTAATATATATATATATATATATATATATATATATATATATATATACAATAGAAAATACCCGTCCTATTACAGGTAACATGAACAGGTTAGTTTTGAACTAGTTTCATATCCTGTATGAAGATTATATTTATACTAGACCACCCGTGACCCGTTGGGTCAGTTTGTTATATTAGCTATGGAATTCATGTATGAGCGTGACACTTGTGGCATAAAGAAAATAGTTTTTTTTACATAACAGAAGCATTTCTATGAAAGTATATTAAAATGAAAAAAGAATATAGATAGATTTCTATGAGTCGTTCTGTTTATTATAATTGTTTTTTTTTTAATTACAGTTACTGAATTATAAGTGGTTGGTTAGGGCGGTTTGAGAAAGGAAGGGGGTACAGCAGGCTTTCTCGCGTACGTAACGAAAACAGAGGGAGTAGGAGTGGTGAAATCTATGAGAGGGAAAGTGGGAGGTGGTTTCGTTCACCGACCGCTAGTATGGCTGATATTAATAATGAGTGTTGTTTTTTTGTTTGTTTGTTTTTGTTTTTTAAAAGGGAGGAGATTTTGTTAAACTGCGACAGACTTTACGAAGTCCTCCCGTTGAATGTTTTTAGCCGTGAAGAAAACAAATAAACTATTTGATGAAATTAAATGAAATTGTTTAAAAATTTCCAGAATGAAAAATTTCATGCGTTCGTTAATCATAATAGAGAATAACGGAATTGGAATAACAGATTGAAGACGATGCTATTTACGCATGCGCAACCGGATGTTGAAAACCGGAAAGCTGAAAGCTGATTGCAAACATACAAGAACAATAGACTTTTAGTATTATATAGATATACATATGTATATACATATATGTATATATATATATACATATATATATATGTATATACATATATACATAAATATATGTATATACATATGTATACACATATATGTATATATACATATATATACATATGTTTATATATATTAATATGTATATGTATACATATGTATATATGTATATACATATGTATATACATATATGTATATATACAAATGTATATATGTATATACATATGTATTTATATGCATATATACATATATATATATATATATATACACATGTATATACACATATATATGTATATACATATGTATATACATATATGTATATATATACATGTATATATAGGTATATGCATATGTATATACATATATATGTATATATATGTATGTATATACATATGTATATATATATATATATATGTATATACATATATATATGTATATACATATCTATATACATATGCATATATGTATATATACATATACATATGTATATACATATGTATATACATATATATATGTGTATATATGTATATATATATACATGTATATATGTATATATATATGCATTATTATTTATAAAGATTTTTTTTCAAATTAACCTATATACACATGGGTTCTATGCAAACTTTGCAATTGTTAGTATGGAAGGAGGCAACCACTGCCGGTAACACGGTTCGAATACCAATACGAGAGTCATATTTGACTCGGTAGTCGGAGCGTGTA
Organism: Sepiola atlantica; assembly: GCA_963556195.1. Lineage (NCBI taxonomy): Eukaryota > Metazoa > Mollusca > Cephalopoda > Sepiida > Sepiolidae > Sepiola > Sepiola atlantica. The sequence goes on from OY744517.1 coordinate 36,491,090, forward strand.
CCGATGTGTCCGCCACGCATTGTCATAGAAATGGAAGAGTAAATTAAGTCTTAATGGCGAATTTAGCCGCCATATTAGCAAGTCGTCAAGAGAACTTAATAGGCGGGGCCTAGAGTATTGCATTCCGCTATAAATAACGACTTGTTTTTTACTTACTAACAGTGCTCAATCTAGCGAGCGCTTTGGATAATTATTCATAAATAATACTTTAAAATTAACCCATATATACATGTGTTTCATGCCGAATCTTCAATCATTAGCATGGGAGGAGAACATCCCTGCCGATGACACGGTTCGAACCCCAATACGAAAGTCATATTTGACTCAGTAGTCGGAGCGTGTAACTTTCTATTATTTATGAACACCAACTAATCCAATTAAAAGCTTGATTGACAAATCAAAGCTGAATCATATTGGCATTTCATGTCAGTTTCGAAGCAAAGAAAAGCTAACATGTCTTTCTAGGATAATTTAAATCATATTTGAACAAGTTCAGGTAGTAAAGAAAAACCTCATCGGATATCGTTCTTAAATCTGAACCATACATCATCAAACTGAAACTTCATGCAAAAAGTCTTCAAAAAACTTCGAAATCAGCACAAAAAGACAATGGCGAAATGTAAATTAACACACTTCAAGTATTTTAAATAACAGTAAACTCAGATTCGAATGTTCAGAAAAATATCGTTTGCACAGTTAAACAGCTCATTGAGTAAATTCTTAAAAGTCATATATATATATATATATATATATATATATATATATTTATTAGAGTGTGTTCTTAACGTTTACTTCATGAATAGACAAGGAGGGGTTCGATCAGTGTACGAGGAAAACGACAAAACCACAGTAAACTAATGACTATTTAAGGGTATGAATATTGAGCTTCACAATGCTCTTGAATTTGTTTCTCATAAGAATCGATCTGAACTACATAAAATTATAGTGGTTCATATTATTACACATGCACACACACACGCACACAAATATTCTCTCTTTTGTTCATTTTACTTCAGTCGAAGTTGCTAACACTTGATCTCTATATGAGATATATAGATATTCGAATATTATATTAAAGTTCTCCTTTATTTCTTAAACGTTGAGTTAGTAAAGAAGTTCAGAACATTAATTTTCTTCTATCTAATTGACCACTTAATTATGTTATAGTATATCTGTCTTGTGGTCTCTTGGTCTTACCGGATTCCAGGACAGGAATTCATCTAGTCTGGTGGAGTATCTAGCTACGTGGTGTTAGTTGAGGTAACATCACTAGGAGAAGGTGCACGATTCCTCGTATGAGCAAGTGTATAGCCGTGCTGAGGGGATCTGATTTGTGCTGTGGATACTATGTTTTTTGTTGTTTTTTTAGCATAGTTCACCCCAAACAAGGCAGGCCGCCACTGTAGACGTAAGGGGCTACTTAGAAAAAGGAAGAAGGTTTGTGGGGGGTCAAACTAAATTGAGAGCTGTGCAGCGAGATGTCTGTTTACATTAGTTTTAAATTTCTGCATGTCAGTACCGTCAGGAAAACAGGGAGAATAGAGGGAGTTCCAGAGCCCAGCAGCACGAGGAAAGAAGCTTTTGGAGTATAAAGCTCTTCGGCATCTGGGGACATCAACAGTGAATGGATTGGATTTGGCAGATTGTCGGGTTGGTCTAGTGAATTTAGGTCGTGAGGGTACCAGAGCAGCAAGTTCATCAGAACACAATCCATTGAAGTACTTGTAAAACAGGAAGCAACATTGCGGCGATGGGGCAGGGGCTGGAGCTTGGTGGATAGTGAAGGACCTATCAAGTTGGCGACTCTTTTTTGGACTTTGTCTAAGAGGGAGAGACTAGTGGATGATGCCCCAGCCCAGATGTTATTTTGAATATTTGGTCGGGGTTTACTTGTAGGGGTAAGTATCCTCATGTCAGGTTGTACTGACACACCATTGTACAGAGAGACCGAAAACACTCGAGGATGGTGTCTAGTAGGTAATTCAAACTCCATATATATATATATATATATATATATATATATATATATATATATATATATATATATATATATATATACGTGTGTGTGCTTTTATGTGTAGCATAAGTGCGATGTGTTCGTCGCTGTCGAAAGAGAACATTTCGACTAGAAATTAAGATTAGGAATGTAGTTCAAGGAATTTAGTTCAATAACTTGTTCAAGGAAGTGACGTCATGAATAGGACGCCGGAGAATGAGACGTGTCAAAAAGAGAGAGTCTTCAGTCGCTTGGCCTTTGTAAGTGAGAACAGACGTGTTTTTTAGAGAACCTTTCCCCTCACGGGAATATCAGATTTATCCGAGTATAAAAAAATAAAGTTAACGTTATACGAAGGTAAGCTGAAACGTTTATTGGCCGACTAGAATGATTGAAACGTTGTCAAATATTAATTTCAGTAGTTTGAACTCTGCTTGATAAATAACTGTATTGCTTTATTTCCAGGTTACCCGATATCTGATTGTTCACAGAAAACATAAAACCTAACTAGTAGTGATCAATAATATATAAGGCATTGACACCCCTTGTTACTAAGCACTCCAGATGAACTTCGAACACTTGGAAATAAATATTTCGACTACTATAACACGACGAAGCTAAATTGTTTTCACTTTCAAGAGAAATCTCTACTAGCTATTTTCGAAGTCTTCTTTGAACCGTCAAATTAAGGGAAATAAAGCACAATTCAGTATCAACGAACGCAATATTTCACTCTTAGTATAACTTTCCCACGCAAGTCCATGGATTTTTAATTCTACCCTTGTACAGTGTTAAAAATACTATTTTCTCATATTTATGTTGAATTAAACAAACTGCATGATATCAAAACATTACATAATTAATTATGTGACTGTCTCATTGGTTCTTCTAGCGATGTGTGACGATAAACACGGAAACTTACTAGCTTCAAAGCGTATCAGATGTTTCGCGTGTCGGGCGCCGGTTTTCCAAATAGAAAAGAACTCGCATCTATAAATGCAGATTTGTGTAATTGGAACTAATTTTCATGCGTTAACAACTAATTTTCATGAGTTAACAACTAATTTACATGCGTTAACAACAAATTTACATGCGTTAACAACTAATTTACATGCGTTAACAACTAACTTACATGCGTTAACAACTAATTTTCATGCGTTAACAACTAATTTACATGCGTTAACAACTAATTTACATGTGTTAACAACTAATTTTCATGCGTTAACAACTAATTTACATGCGTTAACAACTAATTTTCATGCGTTAACAACTAATTTACATGCGTTAACAACTAATTTACATGCGTTAACAACTAATTTTCATGTGTTAACAACTAATTTACATGCGTTAACAACTAATTTACATGCGTTAACAACTAATGTTCATGCGTTAACAACTAATTTACATGCGTTAACAACTAATTTTCATGCGTTAACAACTAATTTTAATGCGTTAACAACTAATTTACATGCGTTAACAACTAATTTGCATGCGTTAACAACTAATTTACATGCGTTAACAACTAATGTTCATGCGTTAACAACTAATTTACATGCGTAGGGACCAACTGGCTTTAAAACGACGTATTAAGAGCAGACGGTGAGTGCGATTATTGAGAGCTGAAAGAAATTGTTTCTCTTGGTATTTTTGTTAATCGTGTTGTATGAGCAGGAGTTCCTCCAGAAGTTTGGAGCGTCGTTGTGACCTCATTACGACGGGAGGAGATTTACATACCTATTTTTGCTTACATGATGTTTATGTTTATTTAATGTTATGGTTTACTTTTACAATTTGTTGCCTTTTTCTTTTGTTAAAAGGTTTGGTTTCAAAACAGACGCGCCAAATGGCGAAAAAGAGAACGCTATGGTCAGCTACAGACGATGCGAGCAATGGCCACCAGTCATGGCTATGACATGTCTCTTCAAGGCCGCCATGATACCTACCAACAGGTTAGTCAATTACACGTGTCAACCGACCGAAGCGATTGCTTAACTTTTGCTGCAAATGAAAATACCATCCTGGAATAGATTTATATCGCAATAACTTACATGTTTATCTTAATCTAATTATGTTAAGTAGCAAATGAATGGGCACTTCAATCATTGAAATATAATAAATTTATCCATGCATATGAACCATTGGGCTTATGTACTTATTATTTCCCAGCATATTTAATAGTTTGCTCGTAAGTGTTATACATAAACCTGTTAGATATGAAAATAAAACAATACATTATAATTTAATCATACGGGTGAATTATTTATTACAACTTGCTTTGTAAAATCATTAAGAAAATCAGACATTTTATATGGTCTCATAACTACCACTTCTCTCTCTCTCTCCCTCTCTCTCTCTCTCTCCCTCTCTCTCTCTCTCTCTCTCTCTCTCTCTCTCTATATATATATATATATATATATATATATATATGAGAAAGAAAGGGTGAGAGTAATCCGACATAATGGGAAATAAAAAAGAAAAAAACCAAGAGATATTTTTTTTATATATTCATCAACGTTTCGTCTTTATTGTAAGACTTCCGCAGGATGATAATTTGAAGAACAATGTCATGCAAGTACATCGAAATTTTGGGTTGATAAGGAAAAGTAGTAGCCGTGGCTACTGTGAGCGCTGGAGTAGAGTCCAGGCTGCGAGAAGTCAGTAGTGGCGAACAATGAAATGAATATGGAAAGCTTTGAGTGGGCTAGAAATGAAAGATGAGAATAAAAAATTGTAAAGATACAATATTTATTAAAACATCAGAAGTTCAAAGCAAGGAGTTTCATATCCTTAATCCATGGACATTTTTGATAAATATTTCATCTTTACAATTTTTTATTCTCATTTTTCATCTCTAAAATTGATTGCTCTATTCAATATATTGAGCTTTATATTATCACGATAGGTTATTATTAAACGATAATTCAATTATTTTTAATTTAATTCAACATTTAAATATTATATATATATATATATATATATATATATATATATATATATATATATATATATATATATATATATATATATATTAGAGTGAGAGAGAGACAAGATAGCGTTGATTTGATGAATAAATAGAAGAATTGTTTGGGAAAAATTGCTACAAAATGAATCTCTTTACTGGAAGATGAAACTATTGTCGCCGCTCGAATCTGCTTTTTTACTGTATCTCTCTCATATATATATATATATATATATATATATATATATATATATATATATATATATATATATATATAATCCACATGCAGACTGTTTCGCTGTATCACAGCTCTTAATTGCGGCTAGACCAGCTAATGCCCCAAGACGAGATTGAAGCGCCTCTTCCCCTGCGCAATCATACGACACTGACTGAATGTAAGTAATATCTCAATGTAAACATTGTCAAGTGCCGTCGAATTTGTTTTACCTAATGAGCTATGCCTTAAAGCGAATGGCAGTTGGCGATATCCTTACAAATAATCTCTACCCAAAAAGGGAGCTTTATATAGTCATCCACCTACAGACTGTTTCGTTGTATCACAGATCTCCAGTGCGGCTAGACCAGTTAGTGCCTCAAGCCGACAGTCGGCGCCTCCACCTGTGCGCTATCATACGACACTGACTGAATGTAAGTGATATCTCAATGTAAACATTGTCAAATATATATATATATGTATGTGTGTGTGTGTGTGTGTGTGTGTGTGTGTGTGTGTGTGTGTGTGTGTGTGTGTGTGTGTGTGTGGTAATGTCCCGTGGCCTAATAGTTACAGCGCTTGCTTATGGAGTCTAGGTTGACTCTGCGGCAGGGGTTCAAAGCGTGCGCCCGTCCGAGATTAGCATCCTTCCACTGATGAGAGCGAAAGCTCGAAACGCTAGCTAGGTAAAAATAATTTACTATTATTTATTTAAAATTAATATTTTTATAAGCCCCCTTTAATAAGATTAAAGTTGAGCCCTGTTCGGGGAAGTTAAAATAGACTGACACATAGCTATAAGGTATATTCCGACAACGTTCGTAGAATCTCTCGTAAGTCTTTCTTAGTATGCCGCTCTTCGCATAAATATAACCGTGGGGGTTCGAACAGTGAGATCGTCCGAGATTATCATACCTGCACTGATGAGAGCAAAAAGCAATGTTATTTATTATTAACATGTATTTGTTAAAAATCAGTATGCAAATTAGTTAACCATGCAACTGATATTGCATATACATAAACAGTATATAAATAAATTGCGTGTCTATTGTGTAAAGTGTAATTAACTTAAAATAGGGCTTTTGACTTCACCGTTAGTGTAAGTAACGAGTCAAACTATCACATTTATTCATTTACATATTCGGACTACTGTTCTCATCTTGGATTTTATTCTCACAACGTTTCGGCCGATGTAACCTCCGACCTTCTTCGGATGCGTCTTGTCATACTCTGGAATCTTTTATGAGGGCAATCTACCCCCGTGGATTAAATAAAAAAAGGTCTATTTTCAAAATTATGCACATATTCCACATAAAAGATTCCCGAGTTCGACAGGCCGGGGGTTACATCGGTCGAAACGTTGTGCGAATAATATCCAAGATGAGAACAGTCGTTCGAGTAATCCAAATAAGTTAAGTGTCAAAAAAGTGTCCATCTATCTTCTATATACTTTTAAAATTTATGGTGTTTTCGGAGTTTGTTCGTACACAAATAGAAACCTGTGATTGGTTGACGAAAAAGGAATAGGCTAAGTACATATTACTAAGGAAGTAGTTTTTTTACGATGTCAGTACCCGCGTTCGAATCTCACCTAAGTCTAAAAAATTTTTATCGAGATACAGGTTTTATGTATTTTTAAGAAATTAACATAACATAAGAACAAAAAGAAAATAGAAAATATTTTTAAAACGAAGTCACCTTTTTCTTTAGAATCCACAAATAAGTAAACATAAAAATGATTCGACATTAGTTCAAAGCGAATTAATTCTGCTTATAAACGTAATTTGTAATGTTTTTTTTCTGCCAATAAAAACACATAACGTAAATACATTCATCGTAGTTACTTATTCTCCTTTGCAAATACTAAGAAGAAGCGTATTTTCCCCACGAACTGTCACAAATAGTGTCTATCTACTAGCTATAAAACGGTAGAAGCTAGATAAAGATGGAACTTGCCATACCCAGGTACTATACCAACACCTGTCAAGGAGCGGGTATAAACTAGTTTGTTTTTTTAATTATCACTTTTATAACGTAGAACTGAAAATGCGTAAGAGATATTTGTGTTATAATTTCGACTCAAATATTATTGTTTCTTCTATTAATTCACCCAAATTTAGGGTCGGTATTTTGGTGCGCGGTTGTCTTCTGCCCAGCAGAAGCACCTGTTCGCCTCGAACATTGGCATAAAATTCATGTTTTATCTTTATAACCGGAAGGTAAGTAATAAGTAGTTTAGTAAGAATTTTTTACTTACCTGCCTCTTTTGGACGATGAGGTGTGCCACAATGCATTCTACATAGATTCATTTATGCTTATCAGATTTTGGTACTCTTATAGCTGACGCACTATGTTTCCGTGACTTGCAGGTTACGGAAGCGCCCGAGAGTTGACAGAGCGAAAACTGCCAAACGCTAAATTGAAGACTGGCAGCCGATAAATTACGACGAAGAAAATCAAACTAAAATACATGCATACAGATAAAGAGCTAACAAACCATAGCTAAACAACTGTTAGTAATTAGATGTTTATTTTTGTTCTTTTTTGTCAAAGGTATCAAATGTTTAATCAAATGTTTAATCAAATGTTTTTTATATAAAATGTTATTTTGTTTGTGCACCGGAAAGTTTCAAATGATGATTTTGTTGGATTTATTAAGCAAATCTTATTGTTTTTGACAAAAAAATTTAATGTTTTTTTTTTTACATTTTTTTGTCAGATTTTTTTTTGTAAACACCGCGACAACTGTTTTTAAGCATTTATTTTTGTTTTGTTTTCTTATTTTAACGAAATCAAACTGTTTATAAGCAAATGTTTATTGGTTAATAGTTTCGTCAACTCTCGGGCGTTTCCGAGACCTGCCCGAACGTTGACGACGCGAGGTCACGAAAACATGGTGCGTCAGCTATAAGAGTACCCAGATGTTTATAATTACGGAAAGCCCAAATAACCTTTTTTTTCATCATCTCTTTTGAATATTAGCCCAGTAAAATAACACTAAGCAAGTGACAATGTGTGTATAGGTGTAGATTTTCTGTTATATAAAGGAAAGTCGCCTGTCTGCGTGTGTTCACCTAAAAATTAAAAAAAAACTACACAAGACACACCCCACAAAGCTGATATTTTTTCCACCATTACCTCGGACAAAATATAGACATGTAATTTTACTAGTTATTCTGTTGTCGGTCAACCGGAACATAATTAACCGGGTGACATTTAGAGCGATTTTTAATATTTTTATGTAATAATTAGTCAACATTTTTTTCCAGTTGCCAGAGAAAGCGAAAGAGGGTGATAGAAATAGATGGAGTAATAGAGAGAGGGGGGATAAGGGGAGGTAATAAGAAAGAGAGTGAGATAGAGAGAGAGAGAGAGGGGAGAGGAGAGAAGAAAGAGAGGAGGGATAGAGAGAGATAAATAGTTAGGATATAGAGAGTTAGAGAGAGAGAGAGGGAGGGAGAGAGAGAGAGAGAGAGAGAGAGAGAGAGAGAGAGAGAGAGGGTGGTTAAAAGAAAAATGTTATACTCACTTTTTAAGTTTTCTATTTTGTTGTCCATAACCTCGGGCAACGCCGGGTAACCATGCCAAGAAAAAATATAAAGTTAAATACGTGACGCAAAGTAAATGCGTTAAATAGGAATTAAAAAAAAACAGTGAACTTTGAGAAGTCAATAGTAGAAGTACGAAGAGAAAAACAACGAATAAAAACGACTAGGCCGTGGCTGTTTCTTTTACTAACGAGTAATCGTCCATTAAGGCCCAAGGGCCACTCGAGGACAAGAGTTAATGGTTTGTGTCCGGTGAATTGTGAGACAAACATCTTGAGGATTGCAGATCATAATTGGATCTGGGCTGAAATGAATTACTTAATGGGCCTGCTGAACAAAAAAACTATCACCATTGGACTTGCTGTAGTCACCTAGGAAGCAGCCCCGTGGTATTGCGTTCCACAGACGGGTAGTTCTTGGAAAGAAACTTTGCCCATAAAAGTCTCGTTTATTTTTAGCTACACAGAGGAAGAAAGGACAATTATTTACAGTGGTTCTAGCTAGACGAGTTTTAGTTGTGAATGTTTTACAGGGGGGGGGGAAACATACATTGGAGATCAGTCGAGCATCTACCATGAAAATAACAATGGAGTAGAGAAAGACTAGCATACGTGAAACATAGTATTAATTGACAGTATACGTTTTCCATTGCAATAATAATAATACTTCAAGATAGCTGCTTCTGATTAGAGTAATCATGCCTCAGGATTGTCTGGTCTGCATGAAGTCCTCCTTGTTAATTCTAGCTATTTGTTAACCTGCAAGGTTGCAGGGTTTTACCCCAGACCATGGTTGGATCTGTGTTGAAATTGATTACTTAATGAGACGGCTCAATAAGAATTTGTAAACATTGGACTTGAAAACGACCATGCTGTAGTAAACTAGGAACATCCCCGTGGTATTGCGTTCCACAAACGGACAATTCTTGGAAAGAAACTCTGTCCATAGAAGTTTCGTTTTAGGTATACACAAGGAAGAAAGGAAAAATATTTACAGTGGTTGTAGCTAGACGAGTTTTTGCTGTGAATGATTTAACCAGATATTGGAGCTAGATTAAGCACTTACCATGAAAATAACGATAGAGTAGAGAAAGACTAGCAACGTCTCTTCTGTGCGAAATATGCTCTCGAGAAGAGGAGAGGACATCGCCCACTAGATTCCGAAGTCAGTTTTTTACTCTGTCAAGGCAGGAGAGGGTGCTCTTAGCGGCACTATCCCCAGATGTGGCAACAGTACCTCCCCATCTTAGGCCATGCGTATATGCCATTGTCACTGCTGTTTTATTATTGCTAGATCTCCCTATTGTTTAGGAGAGGGACAAACATACATTATTTTAGGTTTAATAACATTCCTTAACTAAAAGAAATCTGATTTTAATAAAGATGTATCTGAAAAATTAATTTGATTCGTCGGAATTTTATGATCCAAAAACATCTGATTTTAATAAATATGTATCTGAAAAATTAATTTGATTCGTCGGAATTTTATGATCCCAAAACATCTGATTTTAATAAAGATGTATCTGAAAAATTAATTTGATTCGTCGGAATTTTATGATCCAAAAACATCTGATTTTAATAAAGATGTATCTGAAAAATTAATTTGATTCGTCGGAATTTTATGATCCAAAAACATCTGATTTTAATAAATATGTATCTGAAAAATTAATTTGATTCGTCGGAATTTTATGATCCAAAAACATCTGATTTTAATAAAGATGTATCTGAAAAATTAATTTGATTCGTCGGAATTTTATGATCCAAAAACATCTGATTTTAATAAATATGTATCTGAAAAATTAATTTGATTCGTCGGAATTTTATGATCCAAAAACATCTGATTTTAATAAAGATGCATCTGAAAAATTAATTTGATTCGTCGGAATTTTATGATCCAAAAACATCTGATTTTAATAAAGATGTATCTGAAAAATTAATTTGATTCGTCGGAATTTTATGATCTAAAAAAATGTGTAAGTATGAATTTATTTTTTATTTATTTTTTTAAAATGTGTTTTTTCTTCACGAAAACATTGCTGTTATTTAAAATAAAATAGTGTATGCATGCGTCTGATACTATATAATGACCTTGTATATATATTATATGCATATACACATATTATATAAATCTATAATTTATTACATATACTTGACAACTATAGACCATCTTCTCGTCAAAAGTTTGTATTTTATCTTTATTAATTTCGTATGGGTGTTCACAGAAAAGTTGAGCGTATAAAAGTACCTTCCGATGTTAACAGCTACATATATTTTAATATGCTTATCTTAGTAAGTTCACTTTCAAGAATGAATATATTGCATGTATATTCAAATTAATATATATATATATATATATATATATATATATATATATATATATATATATATATATATATATATATATATAATCAATATTATCATAAATATTTTGATTAAATTCTAATTCGCAAACACATGTGTTTCGTCCTTTTTCGGGAACCATCAATGTGGAAGATAACTGTTCTGCCGATCGCACGATTCGAACCTTAGAACAAAGTCACCTTTGACTTTCCAGTTTGAACCTTTACCACGCGGCACACGTAGCAGCTAGGGAGGGAAATTTTTAGTAGGCTGTCATAAAAGTCTTAAACGGACGGAACTTTGCATTATATATATATATATATATATATATATATATATATATATATATATATATATATATATATATAGTAAGCTATGAAGATATATTTAGGGCAATTAACTACACAGAGGCTCCCGCGTTTCATCCCCGGGGGAATCTTCAGGCTAACATGGATGGAGTTATTTTGCCGGGTGTTTACATATACACGGCTAGCTAGTTAACCAATCAGATTCCTTATTGTTCTCTCAGCCAATCGTTGGGCTTCCCACGAACAAAGGTCATGTTAGTGTTACTTCCTATATCCTGTTCTATTGTTCTGTTTTCTATAGATTGGCCTATATCCTTTTTCTTTGTTGTTTCAATATGATGGGTGAATTTATTTTAACACGTGGTTCCTTGTATTTCTATTTTAGGTTTTAATTTTTTAATTGTTAGGTTTTTCTTATATATATATATATATATATATATATATATATATATATATATATATATATATATATATATGTATGTATCAATCTATTTCCAAAAAAAAATGTGCAAAAGTGCATAGCAAATATGTTTGCAATAGTTACGAAATTACTTAAATTCGAACCCAGCATCTAAATAATAGAAGTTTTCTGTTTATGTCATTATTGAATAATGTCTCCATTTTAACAATCTTCCTTATTCGAAATTGTATTATTTAAAAGGAATTACAGTGAATTACATTTTATTGTTCTGAACAACATAATGGCACGATCCACAAGAAGAACTGGCTATTCAGAATGAAATATTGATTTTGTAGGAAGAAACTTATCGACGACAAAATATCGAGAAATAGACCTGCTTTACTTTATAATATAGATTATGTAGTAGTGAAATGTATAGTATTTATTGCTTTCTCCAATAAATTAGTTATTTCATCTTTTCATTATTCAAAACTCTAGTTATATGGACCCAAATGTTTCTATCAACGCTCTAGATGAGAAAGATTTAAAATTCGCGTGGATAACAGCTTTTAAGTTAGTAGATAACTAATAAAAAATATGAATAACATCAAATACTTAATATGAAAAAATAGAAGACCAGAATAGGAGAATCATATGAAACGAATGCGAGAAGAAAAAGAGGAAAAACTAATTTTACTTAACCTGACACGAAATACATCACTCATCACTAATTACTTCACATGTTGAAAACTAGTTGAATTCTCGCAGAATTAGATTGGCACTCGATTATATTCTAATTAGAAACGAAAGTAGCAATTGTCCGCATATTCTGACAACATTTTTGCCTCGTTATTTTTTATACATCCTTTCTCGAGATCCGGCCAAGGGCCATGCTATAGCGAAACAGCTGTCGACACACACACACACACATACATATACACGTATGTATGTGCGTATATGTTGATCTGTCAGAATGTGAATTTATAAAAACGCCAAGACAATTATCATATATAGTATTATTTAAGCAATTCAACTAGAAAATATAAAAACACGGAAATGAAAAATAATGAAGAGCGTTTTTCAGTTGATCTAAAAACACATCCTTATGTTTTATATGTCATCTGATATAAAGAAAAATCACCAAAATCATTAGACCGGTTTAAATAATAATAATAATGATAATAATAATGATAATAATAATAATGATAATAATAATAATAATAATAATAATAATAATAATAATAATAATAATAATAATAATAATAATAATAATAATAAAATGGAGACACGACATAGTCGCTCAGGTACTACACTGGAATATATGCAAACTTTATGAACTGGACCACAATGAGAAGTGGTATGAGCATAAGCCAGAAGTGGTACAGGAGAATGACAATGTCAAACTTCTTTGGGACATGCGCATACAGACTGATAAGATTCTTGAACATTCAAAACCCGACTTAATCTTTCTAAAGAAAAACAAGACAACTTGCTTAATCATTGATATAGCCTGGCCCCTTCGATACCAGAGTGCAGGAGAAAGAACACTAAAAAATATCAAGATCTAAAATGGAAATTAGTTAGACTATGGAAATGTAAAGAAGTAAAGGTGATTCCCGTTGTAATTGGAACGCTTGGAACCATAATGAAAAACCACCATAAATGGCTTAAACAGATTGACGAAACAATTTCTTTTCCAATTCTGCAAAAGGCTTGCCTGTTAGGAACAGCGAAAGTGTTATGGTACAGCTTGAATGTCTTGATGTTCAGAAAAGAAAACTCCGACTAAAAACATCCAAAAATTGAGACTACTATACATTAATAATAATAATAATAATAATAATAATAATAATAATAATAATCATAATAATAATAATAATAATAATAATAATAATAATTATAATAATTATAATAATTATAATAATAAAGGGTAACCAGTCACATTGAATTTACAGCAGGAAGAAAACAAAACCACACGAAGAACACCACATCACAAACCAAGGAACAAAAAATGCAAGAGACATCACTTCATAAGCTCCCCGCCCCCCCCACCCAATAAATTACACCGGCCTCAGCTGACCCCACACAAAAATAAATGGTGCCGGCTTATTTGTAGAGGGTCGAGGAGGATGAGAAGACCGAGGAGGGACAGCACAAACCAGACCTCCACTGGAAGAGTGCGGAGAGTGCTGGGACCTTAGGGAGGCTTATTGCTACTCAAATCCCAGAGAAGACCAATGGTCCTTACCAGCGAGAAATCAATGGTAAACGGCTGTTGAGATACCGCAAGGTTATTTGCGGTTGTTATTGAAAAGAGGTGGAGAATACTAGAAATCTGGGGAGGCTTGTTGTCACTTAGACTCCAGGGAATACCACCGGTTGTCGGTGAGCAATCACTGATGACCTGTGTGAGAATTCCTAGTGAGTAAATAATAATAATAATAATAATAATAATAATAATAATAATAATAATAATAATAATAATAATAATAATAATAGTTAAAGAATGCTCTACCGACACTTTCTGCAATTATTCGGGTGAGAAAGGCATTACTTGCTTGAACTCTACCCCGTCTTCCCTGTGGACGGCATGATGGTTGCTACAATAATAAAATGAGATGAGAAGCAATCGCGTGGACTATTTAAAAGACGCACCAAATAAATTGCGCACGAGAAAATATAGAAAAAAAAACAGCATGAAAAGAGAAACAGAATCTAAATTAATTTTATGAGCTGCTAGTTGACTTCGCCAAGTCACTACGTAGAATACTTGAAACCAAATTTCTAAAAAATAAACACTTCATTCATAACTTTGTTGTAAACACGAAACAGACATGTCGCAATTATTCATACAGATACATAAACATGCATTCTATACAGTGGAACTTGTTACTAATACTTATCGCGTGCGACCAGAGCACACACACCACTTGTGGACATTATTACACAACGAGCTTCGGTAACATTTGAAGCACAAGATCAAGCGACACCATGTCGTTTAAAAAAAATGAAGAAAAAATTGTCTATTATCCTGATGAAGATTCATGTGTGAATCAAAAATTTGAATTTAAATAAATAATATGTTTATTTAAAAAACAAGCCTCTGCATTTTACTGGTTTAAAAAAAACGTTTTAATTACAAAATTTAAATGCATTTTATACAGTTGAACTCTTTACAAATAGATAAACATTTTGATAATTACGATACACATTTGTTTATCTTTTTTAAATTACTGTAAATAACAAAAAAAAACGAAAGAAAAAAGTAAATTTGCTTCAGCGATGGTGTGAGCGCGATTCGTTTTAAGCTTAGAAATAGATCACAACTTGAAAAAAAAGATGAATGGAACAGTTAAACACAAATACTAAACTTTTGTCCGCGAAATAAAACAAAATGACTCAACAATTTGTTATATTAATATCAAAAGTAACTTTGAATTAAAAAAACAATAACAAATAATAATTAATTAATAAAATGTCTTTTCAAAACTAAATACAAATTAGTTAATATTATAAACACCTACTCTAGCTGTGCAGGGGTTAGTCGATTCTTCAACTTCGTATAAATTCTGGAATTGTTTTGTGGTGCGATGCTATGCAGATTGCATGCATTCCGATTAGTGGTCCGATGCTATGAAGATTGAATCCATTCCGATTAGTGGTCCGATGCTATGAAGATTGCATACATTCCGATTAGTGGTTCGATGCTATGAAGATTGCATGCATTCCGATTAGTGGTCCGATGCTATGAAGATTGCATACATTCCGATTAGTGGTCCGATGCTATGAAGATTGCATGCATTCCGATTAGTGGTTCGATGCTATGAAGATTGCATTCATTCCGATTAGTGGTCCGATGCTATGAAGATTGCATACATTCCGATTAGTGGTCCGATGCTATGAAGATTGCATACATTCCGATTAGTGGTCCGATGCTATGAAGATTGCATACATTCCGATTAGTGGTTCGATGCTATGAAGATTGCATTCATTCCGATTAGTGGTCCGATGCTATGACGATTGCATGCATTCCGATTAGTGGTCCGATGCTATGACGATTGCATGCATTCCGATTAGTGGTCCGATGCTATGAAGATTGCATGCATTCCGATTAGTGGTCCAATGCTATGAAGATTGCATCCATTCCGATTAGTGGTCCGATGCTATAAAGATTGCATGCATTCCGATTAGTGGTCCGATGCTATGACGATTGCATGCATTCCGATTAGTGGTCCGATGCTATGACGATTGCATGCATTCCGATTAGTGGTCCGATGCTATGAAGATTGCATGCATTCCGATTAGTGGTCCAGTGCTATGAAGATTGCATCCATTCCGATTAGTGGTCCGATGCTATAAAGATTGCATGCATTCCGATTAGTGGTCCGATGCTATGAAGATTGCATACACACCGATTAGTTGTCCGATGCTATGAAGATTGCATGCATTCCGATTAGTGGTCCGATGCTATGAAGATTGCATACATTCCGATTAGTGGTCCGATGCTATGAAGATTGCATGCATTCTGATTAGTGGTCCGATGCTATGAAGATTGCATGCATTCCGATTAGTGGTCCGATGCTATGAAGATTGCATACATTCCGATTAGTGGTCCGATGCTATGAAGATTGCATGCATTCCGATTAGTGGTCCGATGCTATGAAGATTGCATGCATTCTGATTAGTGGTCCGATGCTATGAAAATTGCATGCATTCCGATTAGTGGTCCGATGCTATGAAGATTGCATTAATTCCGGTTAGTTGTCCGATGCTATGACGATTGCATTCATTCCGGTTAGTGGTCCGATGCTATGACGATTACATGCATTCCGATTAGTGGTCTGCAATAGTTCTATGCTTACACTGTCTTTTAAGATCTGCAGAAATTTGGGTGTTGATTTAACTTAGTCGGGAACTTGGGTAAATGGTAGGTTCTGTTTGCAACCCAAAAACAAGAAAAACTCGCCATGAACAATAACAAATATTTATAGGAACACACGTGTGTAACAATAATAAAATCGAAAAGTTATATTGTTTTGTTGGGGAGACATCGCATATACATAAGCAGTATATAAAAAAATAGTGCGTTTACGATGAGGAGTTTAATTATCTTGAACTCGAAAGTTTTGACTTTACCGTTAATGTGAGAAATGGACCACACTTTCGCAATTAGACATAAACCCAATAACCCTTTTTTTGATACTATACTTCATGTTTTCTGTCCTCGGTCAGTGAAACAAATATTCTTCTTGACATTAGCAATTATTATTCTTACCCCAATCCAGAATGCCTCTTTTGGGAAAGCTTGATCTTTTAAACACCGACTTTGTGTCTAACTTTGTTCATCCCATTCATTGTTCCCAATCCTCTCAGCATCCAACTGACAATCTCAATAACATTTGTATGTCCTTTGCCCTTTTTGTTATGGGAAAAGTGTAGTATCTGTTCGGTTACTACACTTCATCATTTCTATCCTCGGTCAGTGAAGGAGATCTCCTTCTAGACTGAGTACATTGTTTATTTTGTCCCAATCCAGAGTGACTCTTTTTGGTGAGCTGGATTTTTTTCCCTACGTTAAAAACCGACCTTATATCTAACTCTGATCTCGTGAGAAGGCAAGTAAATTGGGACCCTATTGTAAATTCGAATCGCAATGTTAAAAGAAACGCGTTCCTTGCGTTCTGTATTTTTAAAATTTTATTGGATATAAGTAAGACGTTGCCAGATTTTTTTTTTTTTGTAAATCTTTGCTTTTATATTATTTTTAATTATTCTAATATTCGCGTATTAAAATTCACATAATGTTCATAAATATGTTGATAATATAAACAAGATTCGGGAATAATTTATTGACACAAGGTCAATCACGCGGGGGCTTCACAGCGGGGTGTGGAGCCGTTCGACAAGAGAACATACATAGTTGTCATCGACTGGGAAGAGTTTTTTGCTTTCTTTTCTTACATGCTCACACTTTTACTTTTCTAATTCCCCTCTCTCCCCCTCTCTCCCCCTCTCTCTTTCTCTCTTATTTATCTCAGTCTCCCTCTCTCACCCTCTTTCAACAGCTGTTTATCAGTTCCACGAGTCAGGAGTAAAGAGAGAGAGAGAGAGACATGACATGAAAGCCAGACTGAACTGGCGACGCCTGGCATTATTAACACATACTTAGTTTGACCGAATAAAATGCGGTTTTCGGCCCATTCATCGATCCAATAAAGCACCAGGTGTGCCAAGATGCGCGTATAAACGTCGCTTCACGCTCTTTATATAAACCACGGTTCTTGGAAGAAGAAGGACCTAGCAACTTTGAAACGTATATTTTTTGGTAAAACTGCACTCACTAGACGGTGTTAAATCACGGATTTGGAGTAACTAAGATCAAAGTGTAGTATCTGTTCCGATGGATACTGTACCCCATAGACTGGTATTGTCTTGGCCTTCGGGGCTTGATTTACGCCTGTCTATGGGTCTGTCCTGTGCAGTTCTAGGAGGAGGTCCACCCTCCCAGGCTTCGCCTCCCCTCTTTGGGGAGGAGTAAGTTTATTGCTTACTGTCTGAGGCTTCTCTACCGCGGAATGCCGACGGGGCTGCCCAGGCAATTTTTAATGGCCAGAGTGCGCATTTCTCGGGCGCTGGTTTTTCAAACCCCGCTTTCCCGACCCGACCTTGGGTCACATCTTACTTGTGGGAGTAAGATAAAAACTGGCCTTGTGCCTAACTCCTGGAGAGGAGTAAATCAATACCCATGAAGCGGTAAAATCACACCCCCGCGCCATTTTCTTCGTGGTTTACGTCTTTTTACTCCAATTGATAATTGATATTTTATGTGTTGATACACTTCTAACACTTACTAATTAACTTTATTTATCCTTCTTTCTTTCAACTCCATTTTTATCACTTCCTTCCATGTTTTCCTTGGCCTTCCCCTGTGAACTGGACTTGCTACCTTAACTGTTCTACATCTACTAAACCAAGAACTCTCATGCATTCTTTCAACGTGGTCATACTATCGTAGTCTCATGTTTTAAACACATCTCCCAATACTGTCCGGATTTAATTTTCCTCTGAAGTCATCAGAACTAAGCATGTTTTTAAGACTCACATTACAAATCCATCTTATTATTATCGTATCATTTCTTTCCGTGCAACGCATGTCCTCAACCCTCACTGGCCAGGTTTCACGTCCCCACATCATTATACTGCGTACACACGCCTGATAGACAGTTTGTTTCCAATTACATCATTAAACGTTTTTTCAAGATACTGCACAATGATGACATATATAAAGTATTGTCGTATATTAAGTATTGTCATATATTAAATAATGTCATATATTAAATACTGTCATATACTAAATACTGTCATATATTAATACTGTCATATATTAAACCCTATCATATATTAAATACTGTCATATATTAAGTACTGTCATATATTAAGTACTGTCATATATTAAATACTGTCATATATTAAGTACTGTAATATTAAATACTGTCATATATTAAATACTATCATATATTAAGTACTGCCATATATTAAGTACTGTAATATATTAAATACTGTCATATATTAAATACTGTCATATATTAAGTACTGTAATATATTGAGTATTGTCATATATTAAATACTATCATATATTAAATACTGTAATATATTAAGTACTGTCATATATTAAGTACTGTCATATATTAAATACTGTCATATATTAAATACTGTAATATATTAAGTACTGTCATATATTAAGTACTGTCATATATTAAATACTGTCATATATTAAGTACTGTCATATATTAATAATGTCATATATTAAATAATGTCATATATGAAATACTGTCATATATTAAATACTGTTATATATTAAATACTGTCATATATGAAATAATGTCATATATTATGTACTGTTATATACTAAATACTGTCATATATTAATACTGTCATATATTAAGTACCGTCATATACTAAATACGATCATATATAAAACAATGTCATATTTTAAATACTGTCATATATTAAGTACTTACATATATTAAATACTGTCATATATTAAATACTGTCATATATTAAGTATTGTCATATATTACATACTGTCATATATTAATACTGTCATATATTAAATAATGTCATACATGAAATACTGTCATATATTAAATGCTGTTATATATTAAATACTGTCATATATTAAATACTGTCATATATGAAATACTGTCATATATTAAATAATGTCATATATTAAATACTGTCATATATTAATACTGTCATATATTAAACCCCATAATATATTAAATACTGTCATATATTAAATACTGTCATATATTAAATAATGTCATATATTAAATACGGTCATATATTAAATACTGTCATATATTAAGTACTTACATATATTAAATACTGCCATATATTAAGTACTGTCATATATTAAGTACTGTCATATACTAAATACGGTCATATATTTAGTACTGTCATATATTAAATACTGTCATATATTAAATACTGTCATATATTAAATACTATCATATATTAAATACTGTCATATATTAAGTACTGTCATATATGAAGTACTGTCATATACTAAATACGGTCATATATTAAGTACTGTCATATATTAAATACTGTCATATATTAAATACTGTCATATATTTAGTACTGTCATATATTAAGTACTGTCATATATTTAATACTGTCATATATTAAATACTATCATATATTAAGTACTGTTATATATTAAATATAGTCATATATTAAATACTGTCATATATTAAATACTGTTATATATTAACTGCATCTAATTCCTCCCAACTCTTTCCGCTTTGTTTAGCTGACTGATTGATGTTGAAGTCAACGAACATACGTTATCACGTCGTCTTCTCAGTGGTTTACCCTTTTTTCTACAACCTTCCTTCTAGACATACCTTAATTGTTGGTCTTTTTGTGTTTCGATACACTCTTAACATTTTGTATTTCACTACAAGTGATCGAAGCGTCCATCTTTACAAGATTGCTTATTCTATTAACTTCCTTCTACACATTATTCTCATTATGTTAGTTGTAAAGTCAGTGATTATTTCCATTGTTTCGTCTGTCAATTTGACACCACCACAAGACCATATAGCACGACTAGCAGTACGTAGATGTCCATAATCTCATCTTTCATCCGATATGCGGGTTGAAGTGAGAATTAGCCTGTTTTTGTTGAAACTTATAAATGTTAGACTATATTTGATTTAAAAAAAAGTCCTATTTGTACAATATTAGTAACAGTAAAACTTTATATGCTTACATGTTAAAATACTGATTTTTATAATGTTTCAAGTAATTTCCTTAAATAGTAAACTATATTTATTGAATTTTTATGAGATTTCTTTTAAAAATGCTCACAAATTTGTTTATCTGGAATTTTCTCACTCTGTCCTTTAGCATTTTTTACACCATCCCACAATTCTTTCTAAACGAGAAGACCAGATGCACATAAATAAACAGTTGAAATACTGTAATCTCATTGATGGGGGCTTCTTGACAATTTTTCTGTAAAATGCAACTTCAAAATTCTACAGAGAAATAGAGAGAAAAATGTTTGTTGTTGTTGATGATGCTGCTGCTGCTGCTGCTGATGATGATGATGCCTTTAAATTAGCAATTCATAACTTCAAAATATATTTTTATCGTATCAACAACGTAAAGAATGCATTTAATATGTATAAATTTCATATTTTAAAAATAATATTTATCTTTTAATAGATATAATAAACTATTGCATGCTTAAACCTCTTTCTATCTATTTGTCTGTCTGTCTGTTTGTCTATCTGTCTGTCTCTCTCTCTCTCCTTCTATATATATATATATATATATACATATTTAAATTAACTGATCAATAACATGTTACCACAGGCGAAAAACAGTATGTGTAACGGATATAAATTAACTATTCGTATCTTTCCACATTAGTAGTCCTAGTACCAAAGTCCACATTTTTTCATACTTCCCGGCTCGCCAGGGCAGTCAGTAACTTTATCTTCATTTATCTGTCTATTACCCCTCTCTATCTCTCTCTCCATTCCCCCTCTCTCTTTCACTCTCTCTATATGTGTGTGTATGTACGTACGTATGTCCGTGCGGGTATGCGTGTATGTGTGTATACGTATATACTTGTATACATCTGTATATGCTTCTCTTTCTTTCTCTTCACACATATACACGTGTGTAGGTATGGGTACATGTATATATATATATATATATATATATATATATATATATATATATATGTGTGTGTGTGTGTGTGTGTGTGTGCATGGGTATGCATGTACACATTTATACAGTGTTTTCATTTTCCTATGTTTATACACACTCTGTATACTGAAACTCCACTTGTATCTTAAACTTTTAATAACTCATCCCCCTCTCTCTCTTCATCCCCCTCTCTCTTGCTCTGTGTATACATGGGTGTATGTCTGTGTATGCGTGTGTGCATATGGATGTAGGCATACGTAGGTGAATGTGTCTGTGTCCCTGTGTACCTGTGTGTAGGCATGAGTATATATAGTTATATATATACTCATGCCTACACATGTTAATTTCACAAACTATTTATTTAAATTTTATATTTATTTATATCTAAGTAGACTTGAACCTAATTTGTGGCTCACTTGACTCCTGCTACCTTGGCCTTTTGGCTAAGATCAAAGTGTAGTATCTGTTCCGATGGATACTGCACCCCATACTGGTATTGTCTTGGCCTTCGGGTCTTGATTTACGCAGGTCAATGGGTCTGTCCTGTGCAGTTCTGGGAGGTCCACCCTCCCAGGCTTCGCCTCCCCTCTTTGGGGGGGAGTAAGTTTATTGCTTACTGTTTGAGGCGCCCCTACCGGGGAATGCCGACGGGGCTGCCCAGGCAATTTTTAAACCCCACTTTCCCGACCCGACCTTAGGTCACATCTTACTTGTGAGAGTAAGATAAAAACTGGCCTAGTGCCTAACTCCTGGAGAGGAGTAAATCAATACCTACCCATTAGGATGGGCACTTGTTTGTTCATCACATCACGGGCATCTTTCTTCATTTCCCCTGCTTACCAACACCCACTTGCCACCGTACACACACCTACCCTCGTTACACTGAATAAGACCGGTGGATCGCGGTCGAAAATTTTATTCTCTTTAAAAAAAACTTTTTATAAGGAACATTTAATATTCCTACACATCAACAAATAGAAAATAAATAAAATATATATAAAAATATATATTTTTTCACATTTATTTTCTATACACACACACATATATATATATATATATATATATATATATATATATATATATATATATATATATTAATTAATATATATATATAAACATATATAAATATATATACAAGTATATATATATGTATATAAATTAATATATATATATAAACATATATAAATATATATACAAGTATATATATATGTATATAAATATATATATATATAAATATATATATACACATGAATATATATATATAAATGTATAAATATATATACAGGGTGTCCCAAAATAATGTATACATCGTTTGAATCGTTATAACTCGTTCAATTTACCGAGTTTGATTTGCAAACAAAATTGATAAAAGAGTAGAACAGTAAGATACACATTTAAAAATACTGAAAGTAAAATTAACAAAAACATAGAAAATTAACTTTTAATAAACGTAAAGGCTACAATGTTTAAAGCAAGAAACCTGAAGTAATTGCAAACAAATGGGAGTAGTAATTGTAGTAGAATGTGCTCAAATACCGGAGTAAATGTCGCAGGACGTTTGTAGGTACAATTCTTCGCGTCTTCACTATATGGAAAGTGTATTGAGCAGAACGGGTTGGGGTTAGAATGAGGGTTCATTTTATGAACATTCTGAAATTACCCTAAGTAGCCTTTATCTTTGTTAAAAGTTAATTTTCTATGTTTTTGTTAATTTTACTGTCAGTATTTTTAAATGAATATTCTTACTCAATCTCGTTTATCAATCTTGCAAATAAAAATCAGTAAATTGAACGACTTATAACAATTCAAAGGGTGTATACATTATTTTGGGACACCCTGTATATATATATATAAATATAAATATATACATATATATATAATATATAAACATATATAAATATATATATATATATAAATATATATAAATATATAAATATATATACACACACACACACACATATATATATATATATATATATATATATATATATATATATATATGTACACACACACACACATATATATATATATATATATATATATCGTTTGGAAGGTAGTTCAATAATACAATTTACTTACATGTAAATTCTGCAACAACTCTCATTAAAGTAAAGAATATTAAATTTAGTCAATAATTAGTATATAAAATACAAGATTTTATAAAAATTCAAAATCGTTTTCAACCAGCAAATTACAAACAACAAACTATGTTCGGAACATCAGGAAGTTTCATCGGATGTCATGCTGGCTTTTGGCGTTCTCTCGAATAATGACCATGTATATCCGCCCGTAAAGCCAGTTAACGATGGTGGCCTGTCATTAATAAACCAAGGCTGTCTATGCAATACCGCGTGACCGGGGCCAATCGCTCCACTCGTCTCCACGGCGATTAATTGGAATACACATCTGTCGAGACGACTGGCGTATTTTGTTCGCTTGCTGTCCTCCGTTTTCTCCAACCAGGAAACGCCAGGTAAATGCAGACTAGTTTTAAATGAAAGTTACAGTGTCCTTCTCTTATGACGTCACGCGATATCTGACACATGACTTTTGACTATATTCTAAACTTATTGGGCACATATTTTAACGACTCAAGTATACAATCACTATGCAGGCAATCATGCATTGCAATCTTGTGTAATGAAGTGGCAATCACCACATACTGGTTGATCCATTGATTACTAGATGAAGTGCCCGCTGATCAACTTTTATTGAATTTCATAGCCTATATTAGAAGGTAAAAACATCTATTAAATATTTATTAAATATTTTCTTTCATCAATATTTGATAAAACAAAATTATTTAGTTTCGGAATTTTTTTGATAAGGATTGAAAATTGGATGTTATTCTCACACCGTTTCGGCCGATGTAACCGCCAACCTTCTTAAGATGTGCCTCGACGAACTCCGCAATATTTTTTATCGAAATTGGGAATCTGTGCGTAATTTCGAACGGGGCCCTTTATTTAATCTACGAGGGTAAGCTGTCCTCGTTTTGTCAGCCATGACCGGGTTAAAATCCTTAATTCATTCGTAATTGTATCCTTAGTATCGCCCGTTCGATTGAAATTCCAAAAGACTGTCACTTGGAAGTGAATATGACTTAGCACTTATATTCGTTGCGACACGGGTTCTAATTATTGATGGGACGATTCCAATATTTTTTCCGATTCCGATTCCGATTCCGATACAATTACTGATTCTGATTCCGATTTTAAAATCGTCTTATCGCCATGGACACGTGTTTCTGGCTCACAGCCGTCATCAGCATGGCTAACTTACAGAGATCGAACCTTTGATATTGATGTCTATAGTCCAGCGTTCTACCACTGGACCAAGACGCTCTGTCTAGAAATATGTACGATTTTTATCACCTAAATATTTAATGTATTTTCATGTAATTATTTTTATTGGTGATTGTAGCGTTCCATGGATTACTTTTATGTACGTATAAAATAAATCAAAATACATATATTAACGATAAATACGTCCTATGAAGTTAAGGGCGACTAATAATGCAATTTTCTGCATCTTAATCACTTATGAAGTGAGACAATCGAAATAATAGTAAACAAAATAACAACGAACGCTGCAATCACCAATAAAAATAATTACATAAAAATACAATATATATATATGTATATATGTATATATATATATATATGTATATATATGTGTACATATATGTATATATATGTAGATATGTATATATATATGTATATATGTATATATATGTGTATATATGTAAATAATTATAGATAAAATATATATATATATATATTATATTTTTATAAATATTAATTATTTTTACCCACAAACACTAGTGTTACATGCTATATCC
Source organism: Sepiola atlantica (assembly GCA_963556195.1). NCBI lineage: Eukaryota > Metazoa > Mollusca > Cephalopoda > Sepiida > Sepiolidae > Sepiola > Sepiola atlantica. The sequence goes on from OY744517.1 coordinate 36,516,919, forward strand.
AATCATCAGTGTAGGAAATGTTAATTACTACCGGTCTAAGCATTCGAACCTAGCCACAAGTTACCTTTATCTTCGCAGGCTAAGCTCTTACTCCCATGCCATCATTAATGTACACGGAAAGAAGGGGGTTTAAGGTTTATAAATGTTAAACGGCGGACAAATTACAACCATCAGTCAGAGAGTGTTCAACTTGACGGGGCAGGGAACGTTGCTTAGCGCTATAGTACAACT
>OY744517.1:36522149-36617149 GCA_963556195.1 Sepiola atlantica
TGACACATTAAGATGTCCTGCACGCTCACCGAACTAGACGGCTTCGCATTTTTCTTGTGGGGTTTCTTAAAAAATGAAGTTTTCAGAAAATAAAAACTGCAAACAATTGATCAATTAAAGTCATTTATTGAATGTAAAAAGTTTGAGAATAACAGCGGAAATATTTGAAAATGTGATGCAATCATGTGTGATCCGTTTGCAGAAATGTGTGGCAAGTAAAGGACCTTGAATGACATACATTTAAAATATATATCGTTCATTTTGTATAAGTTTTGCTATTATCAGAAATACAGTTTTGATGTCATTAACATTTTAAAATAGATAATGACTTTGTATACTGTATATATATATATATATATATATATATATATATATATATATATATATATGTATATATATACATATATATATATATATATATATATATATATATATATATATATATATATATATATATATATAAATATATATATATATATACGACATATGAGGATGAAGAAATTGTAAAATCAGACAACAGGTATGGTTATGGATTGATTTTCCTTAGGTCATTGTAATGCACCTATACTCTATATATCCCCTCTGGCGTGTAATACTACTTCATTGAGCTTACAATTTGGAATATTTTCGGATATTATTAGTAAATATATATGTTTTGTAAGAACGCATAAATATATATATATATATATATATATATATATATATATATTTATATATATAGTAATTTATGAAAATATATTCATGTCAATTAAGCTACACATAGGCTTTTGCGTTTCATTCCCGTAGGGAATTGTCTTGCGAAAATGCCATCAAAGAATCTGATTCATTAACTGGCTAAACTAAACACCATGTATATATAAAAACACCCGGCAACAGAAACTCCATTCATTTTAGCCTGACGATTCCTCACGGGGATGAAACGCGGAAGCCTCTGTATAAGCTTCACTGTTGCCATAAATATATTTTCATAAATAAACATCTTGCTTTTACTCACGTATTGAACACTGTTGAAGTAAATACTGAAACTCGACACATAATATATTATATCTTTTTATAAGATGGAATGTGGATACATAACAAAATGTTATATATATATATATACATGTATGTATATATATATATATATATATATATATATATATATATATATATATGTATATATATATATATTAATTTCATACGTACATAAAAGTAATCCATTAATATGTATTACTTACGAAGTGAACAACTAATTAATAATGAAAATGCAAAATAAACAAACGCTGCAATCACCTACAAAAAAACAATTACATGAAAAATACATTAAATATGAAGGTGATTAAAACTGTACATGTTTTATTAGCAAGGCGTCATAGTCCAGGGGTAAACCACCAAACTATTGACATCAACATCAAAGGTTCGATCTCTGTCTCAGTTAGCCATGCTGATGACGGCTGTAAGCCAGAAACACGTGTCCATCGATTACTTTTATGTACGTATAAAATTAATACAAAATGTAAATTTATATATAAATTTTCTTCTAATTAATGAATTAATTTATAAATTAATTTATTGTATACAGATTTTTATAATTTAATTCACAAATTAATTAGTTAGAGATGGACACACGTTTCTGGCTATAAACCGTCATCAGCATACCTCATTGAGCACGGATCGAACCCACGATGTTAATATTTGTAGACTAGCATTCTAACCACTAGCACAGAATGGCCTGTCACGCCTATAAAGCTACGTATATTATTTGTTATTGTTTTTGTTTTTGGCGATAGCGACCGGTGTTTTTTACGATGCGTTTTTTTTAAACACCGGTCGCTATCGTCAAAAACAAAAAAACAATAACAAATAATGTACGTACGTATATATATATATATATATATATATATATATATATATATGTATATATATATATGCGTGTGTGTGTATTTATGAAAGCAAAGAAACCGGAATGCTGAAAGAGAGTATGAACCGAAACATCGTTGGATGTTTTCATTCCACTAAACAGTTTCACTTTTGTATTCTTTTTTAAGAAGGGTAAAAAAGGGGAAGTTACCCCTGAATTATTAAAAGATGTTCTATACTCCCGGATAGTTTATTAATATTTAGCAGTAAGTCTCATATTTACTGGTATGATATGTGAAACATCCATTGAAAAATAAATCGATATTTGTGAAGACGTATACCCCAGATATTGTCTCCATTTTTTGTTGTTTATAGTCTCTTTCACCATTCCGGTGTTTCCGCATTGCTATTAGCCTTCACAAATACTTACATACTAATTTACCAGCAATGCTTTAAGCAAACCACCATTTCCATAGATATAATATATATATATATATATATATATATATATATATATATATATATATATATAAAGTGGTGTACTAAAAGCGAACTTTTTTAGGAAAAATAAAACCTATTCTCCAATTCCTTTCCATTCTTCTTCATATATATATATATATATATATATATATATATATATATATATATATATATATATATATATATATATATATATATATATATATATATATATATATATTTATCTTGGGTGTAGTGTTTAGATAGTATTATTATTATTATTATTATTATTATTATTATTATTATTATTATTATTATTACTATTACTATTACTGGTATTACTATTGTTAGAATGAATTTTATTTGATATGCAAATTACCATATCATACGGTAGTCTTAAGGGTAGTATATTATTATTATTATTTTATTATTATTATTATTACTTATTTATGTATATATAAGTGAAATTTTAAGCTGAATTATTTCGACACTTGATTATTGGGGAATTGGTAGTTTGATCTGTACCATTGGAGAGCCATGCATATTATAACTGTCTTGTTTTTAAATCTCCCAAACAGTTACATGGTAAACAGCTGATGATCCCCGTGTTAATATTAGATTCTTACGTTAAGGTCTCCTGTTTTTGTTTCACTGTTAGATACTTAATCCCCCTTTTTATTTTATTTACTTACTATTATATATTTTTTATTTATTCATGAATTTTCCAACGAATGTTAAATCTGCAATATTTTGGATTTAGTTAGTTTCTCTGGGAATTTAAACTGCATTTTTCTTTTTTTTTGTCTTTTTGTTTAAAACAACTCAAAGCTTCTGTAGACTATATATTAGTAGTATTTTTTAAAAGGCTGTGTGCAATGCAAAGTCCCGGGTAGGATGTAAGCTGGAAGGTACAAAAATAATAAATCGAATTGGAAATTGGACTTACTAGTTATTTTTTCTTAAAATCTTACATAACAGCAAGTGTGGTGTTAGCTGTTTGTGTGTTGCCCGGATGATTATTAAAACTCATTTATTTAATATTTCGGGAAAAGAAACTTCCCTTTGTCAAAAATAATAAACACCAAAGGAAAACTCCGTCTGTGCAGAGAATCTACCAAAATGGATTCCATTGCTGTTATGTAAGATTTCAAAAAAAAAGTCCCATTTCGAATTCGATTCATTATTTTTGTTCCTTCCAGCTTACATCTTACCCGGGACTTTGCATTGCCCACAGCCTTTTGAAAAAATACTACTAGATTCTCAGCAATGCTTCAAGCAAACTACCATTCTCTGTTATATACATATATATATATATATATATAAACTAGTCTATACCCATTCCATGAGCGGTGTATATAACACGGTACTTGAGTATGTTAATTTCACTCTCTATCTATGCAAACACTGGCGAAGCATACGTTTTTCCGTAATTTTTGACTGATAGTGTACATTAGTTGTAAAATAATTTTCAATGTATTATCAAAACAAAATTTCCGATGCATTTTCATAGTAAAATTAAATTAAAATGTATTTTCATGGTAAAATGTTTTTCCGATGTATTTTCATAGTAAAAATAAATTCCAATGCATTTTCATAGTAAAAATAATTTCCAATGCATTTTCATAGTAAAAATAATTTCCAATGCATTTTCATAGTAAAATTAAATTAAAATGTATTTTCATAGTAAAAATAATTTCCAATGCATTTTCATAGTAAAATAATTTCTAATGTATTTTCATAGTAAAAAAAATTTCTAATGTATTTTCATAGTTAAAATAATTTCTAATGTATTTTCATAGTAAAAATAATTTCCAATGCATTTTCATATTAAAAATAATTTCCAATGTGTTTTAATAAAAAAATAATTTCCAATGTATTTTCATAGTAAATATAATTTCCAATGTATGTTCATAGTAAACTAATTTCCAATGTATTTACATAGTAAATTAATTTCCAATGTATTTTCATAGTAAACTAATTTCCAATGTATTTTCATAGTAAAAATAAATTCCAATGCATTTTCATAGTAAAAATAATTTCCAATGCATTTTAATAGACAAAAAAAAATTCCAATGTATTTTCATAGTAAAAATAATTTCTAATGTATTTTCATAGTAAAAATAATTTCTAATGTATTTTCATAGTAAAAATAAATTCCAATGCATTTTCATAGTAAAAATAATTTCCAATGCATTTTCATAGTAAAAATAATTTCCAATGCATTTTCATAGTAAAATTAAATTAAAATGTATTTTCATAGTAAAAATAATTTCCAATGCATTTTCATAGTAAAATAATTTCTAATGTATTTTCATAGTAAAAAAAATTTCTAATGTATTTTCATAGTTAAAATAATTTCTAATGTATTTTCATAGTAAAAATAATTTCCAATGCATTTTCATATTAAAAATAATTTCCAATGTGTTTTAATAAAAAAATAATTTCCAATGTATTTTCATAGTAAATATAATTTCCAATGTATGTTCATAGTAAACTAATTTCCAATGTATTTACATAGTAAATTAATTTCCAATGTATTTTCATAGTAAACTAATTTCCAATGTATTTTCATAGTAAAAATAAATTCCAATGCATTTTCATAGTAAAAATAATTTCCAATGCATTTTAATAGACAAAAAAAAATTCCAATGTATTTTCATAGTAAAAATAATTTCTAATGTATTTTCATAGTAAAAATAAATTCCAATGCATTTTCATAGTAAAAATAATTTCCAATGTATTTTCATAGTAAAAATAATTTCCAATGCATTTTCATAGTAAAAATAATTTCTAATGTATTTTCATAGTAAAAAAAATTCCAATGTATTTTCATAGTTAAAATAATTTCTAATGTATTTTCATAGAAAAAATAATTTCCAATGTATTTTCATAATAAAAATAATTTCAATTGTATTTTCAGAGTAAAAATAATTTCTAATGTCTTTTAATAGTAAAAATATTTTCCAATGTATTTTCATAGCAAAAATAATTCCCAATGTGTTTTAATAAAAAAAATAATTTCCGATGTATTTTCATAGTAAATATAATGCTCAATGTATGTTCATGGTAAATATTTTTCTAATATATTTTCATAGTAAAGTTAATTTCCAATACATTTTTATAGTTAAAATAATTTCCAATGCATTTTCATAGAAAAAATAATTTCCAATGCATTTTCATAGTGAAAATAATTTCCAATGCATTTTCATAGAAAAAAATAATTTCTAATGTATTTTCAGAGTAAAAATAATTTCCAATGCATTTTCATAGTAAAAATAATTTCCGATGTATTTTCAGAGTAAAATAATTGCCAATGTATTTTCATAGCAAAAATAATTTCCAATGCATTTTCATAGAAAAAATAATTTCCAATGCATTTTCATAAAAAAATAATTGCCAATGTATTTTCATAGAAAAAGTAATTTCCAATGTATTTTCATAGAAAAAATAATTTCTAATGCATTTTCATAGCACAAATAATTGCCAATGTATTTTCATTAAAAAAATAATTGCCAATGTATTTTCATAGCAAAAATAATTTCCAATGCATTTTCATAGAAAACATAATTTCCAATGTATTTTCAGAGTAAACATAATTTCCAATGTGTTTTAATACAAAAAATAATTTCCGCGTCATTTTTGACGGAAGATGTACATTCGTCTTATAATCACCCACCAATAATTTTTCTTATTATTATCTGCTCACGTGTGGAGCATTCGTTTTCCGATTCGAACAAGTAATGAAACTTACATCTCCCTCTTATGAGGGAAATTATAATGATTTTATATTTGTTTAAATTACTGCCAACCGAGAGAGCTTAATTTATTTTACGAATAACAATGCTTTATGCTAATAGGCACGAGTGGGGAACGAATGTAGTCGTCCACAGATAGTTTTTTTTACTGCATCACGGCTCTTCGTGGCGTGTGTTTTAAGCCGATTTTGGAAACCTGACCGGTTGGACAACAGTCAGCTAACTTACGCGTACGCTATCGTGCTCACGACCAAAATGAGGGAGATAATAATGTGTTTATATTTGTTTACATTATCAACTGCCGAGAGATCTCAATACGAAGAGGTAGAGTTATACATTCCTTTGCAATGAAATGCTGTTTCAGTTTCTCAGTAGTCACCAATTATTCTCAAAGAAATATATAGTGCTATCAAACAAATCGGCCATTTTAGAAACCTCACACGGTCTTAGGAATTCTACGACATCCAGAATATATGACAAAAGCCAATCACACGGTGATGAATACTGTTGCCAAGCCGTAGGAATACGACCGTCTGCCCTATGTTGTAACAATAAACAAAAATGTCTACCCCGCTGTAATGTCAGCTAGCGCATTTTGCACGGATCTAAAAATAGAACAGTCAGGCACATATTTCATAAACCAATGTATCCGCTCGGCTGTCATGAGGGTCAAGGACTCACAAAATAATGAGTTGAAATCCTACCCCACGTGCGACTTCAGCTCATAAATATTTTAATTAATTAATACATTGCTTTTGGTAAATGATATTTTGTAAGCATGTTAGGTTCTCTTTAACTTGTTTATTATTTTTTTTTTGATTTATGTGAATAATATTCTCCAATGAAGTACTTGCATCGACGAAGAAATATATTATGGTTAAGCAGGCATAAATAAATGTTGAGAACACGTGATTTTCTAGGAATTGGCGTGTGTACATATTGATGAAACCATTATATATGATAACATTCACAGCAAGAACGCGTCTAGACACAACCACAGCAAAGAACACCCCTTTCTCTCTCTCTATATATATTTCTCTTTCTCTCTCCATCTCTCCCTCTCTCTCTGTAGCAAATACCAAACTGAATTTCCATGTACAAAGTTTCTTTCCGAGAACGGGCCATCTGTAGAAACAAGATACCGCGAATATGCTTCCCAACCGACGACAGCATGGTCGTCTTTAAGTCATATCTGGGGAGGTTCTGCTAAGAGCACTCGTTCTTGCCTTGGCAGACTACAAAATCGACATCGCAATCTAATTTCTCTTCCGACTGTACGGTTATGTTCATGTTATGTGCTCGGTTAAGCTCCAATACCTGGTCCTCCCTGTAGAACATTTACAGAACATTTACAGAACATTTACAGAACATTTATAGAACATTTACAGAAATAAATTGTCTAGCTACAACCACAACAAAGAACTTTGCTTTCTCTCACTCTGTACCAAAACCCAAACGGAACAGCCATGTACAAAGTTTCTTTTCTAGAAGTGCCACCTGTGGAACAAGATACCGCGAGTCTGCTTCCCAACCGACTACATCATGGTTGTCTTTAAGTCTAATGTAAACAAATACTTGTTGGGATGTTCTCTTGGATAATAAATGACTCTTAAGTAATCTTCTGCCCCTTTCCACCTATTGTTTCTAATTCTCTCGTGGTGGCGATCATCGTTCATCTGACGATCTCTTCAAGCTTTTGTACATAGGGTGGACGCCACGCCTTGATAAGTGGTCACCCAACAGTAAAAAAAAAACGCAATCTTCCCAGACATTGAATGAGTAACCCGATGTCTTTTTCCGTCCGGCCCATGACGCCATATTACTTTTTTAATGCTTATTTTATTTTTGTTTAATTTCATAATAATTAAATTTCGGCTAGTCCCCAGGGATGTACTCAGAATCGGTTGAGTCAAAGGGGTGTGAATACACTGACAAAAATTGAAATAAGTTTTGGTAAATTTATAGTCTTTAATCTTCCCGAGGCAAATAGGCGTTTCCGGGAATCACAGCAGATTTAGTTCACTTAGCCGTTCGTCTCAACATTGAGTTGATATGCCGTAAAACAAAAAAATGGAAAAACTGCAATCAATTCGAATATCACTTATCCAAAGCAAACAAACGTACATTGCTATACGTAGTGGAAGTGAAAACACAGCTTTAATATGGACTAAGAAATATATTACATTTTAGGGATCTCAAAAAGTAATTGTCAATTACTTAAATTTCGTAAGTCCGTACAATCTTGTGTTATTTGACAATAGATTTAATTTCATGAACATTAGAATTAAAACTTTTTTCAATTAGGGGTTTAGTATTTCCGTAGAGACAACGTGATAAAAAAAGTGATTAATCTATATAATAAAATTGCCCGGCTCGTCTCAATAATCACGTATGCAAAGTTAATGCATGGGAAAATAAAGAGAGGCTTAATCTTAATAATAACTGATAATAGTAAAGAAAGAAAAAATAATCTCGTATGCAAATTCAATGCATGGGCAAATAAAGAGAGGCTTAATCTTAATAATAACTGATAATAGTAAAGAAAAAAATATCGTATGCAAATTTAATGCATGGGCAAATAAAGAGAGGTTTAATCTTAATAATAACTGATAATAATAAATAAAGAAAAAATAATCACGTATCCAAATTTAATGCATGGGCAAATAAAGATTGGCTTAATCTTAATAATAACTGATAATAATAAATAAAGAAAAAATAATCACGTATGCAAATTTATTCTTTATGAGAAAAGACAGGGACTTATATATGTAAGGTGGGCCAAAATAAGGGTCCTATCTTTAAATTTGAATAACTTGAATTTGAATAACTTCCACAAAATAAAAGTTAAACTCACCAAACTTTATGTGTGTGTAGACTGACCCTTCCGAGATTTTTTGAAATAAACAAAACAAATTTTAGCCGAAAAACACTTCTTAAAACTTACAAAAACTTTTTTACACTGTTTTGAGTTTTTTAAGCAAAAATAATGTTTTCTAAATGAGGGTACGTTCCTTAGGGCTAATACGGCTCATGCTTGCTTCGGAAGGGGTCCTTTACTTATTCTAAAAAAAAAAAATTAAAAAAATCAATAAATAAAAAAGTTATGAAGTTTTAAAAATAGGACCCTTATTTTTGCCCACCTGTATATATGTATATATATATTATAATTTGATATATTATAATACATTGAAATAGATGATCATAATTATATGTTCAAATAATTATGATTAAATAAAATTAATTTATTATCATAATAATGAATAGTATTGTTCTTAATGAATGGCTCATATACACACTCTATACATTATGCAGTTAATTTAAACTATTTAATTAAACGAAATTATTTTCATTGTGGCCTCGGGCAACTTTAAGGTCATCTACCAAAAAAAAAAAAAAAGTGTAAATCCCACCCAAGGGTGAATGTCACTTGGAAACAGTATGCATTAGTCACACCCATTGCTTTAGGTGAAGGATACTTGGTAAGCATTTTCTTTGTTCTTTCGCAATATTTATTTATAGGATTTGCTATAATGTTTAACGGCTAGTATTGATCATGTAATGCATGTAATGCAAAACGCCAGCCTTGTGCCAGACTTGTGTAGGTACAAAACAAAAACATAAAACAATATGAGATTGACATACATACTACTACGTACATAGTACTCGAGCGGATAGAGGAAGGCTTTAAAAGGTTAAGTGATTAACTTCGGACGCAGGTATCATGGAAGAAGAGAACACAAACTGCATCAAGTTTTGTTTTCCTCTGCGAAAAAATAACTTAAAAATAAACAATTTCGAAATTGTTACAAATGGAAAAAGATTTTTGAATACAAGATTTAAAGTTTATTTGTATCGAAATAAGAGGTTTCCAACTGTGACGTCACAACCAAGGTTACAGATTCGGGGTCAGAGGGATCAGGAGGTTTTGGAAGGAGTCGGACTCGTAAGAATGCAACGAGTTGGAGTCGGATTTTAAAAAAAATCTTTGAAGAATTAACAGACAGTTTTAATACGGAAAGACTTTATTAAGGTCATTTACCAAAATAAAAAAGTGTAAATCCCACCCAAGGTGGAATGTCACTTGGAAACACTCGGCCTTTTGGCCAAGATCAAAGTGTAGTATCTGTTCCGATGGATACTTCACCCCATAGACTGGTATTGTCTTGGCTTCCGGGGCTTGATTTACGCCTGTCTATGGGTCTGTCCTGTGCAGTTCTAGGAGGTCCACCCTTCCAGGATTCGCCTCCCCTCTTTGGGGAGGAGTAAGTTTATTGCTTACTGCCTGAGGCGCCCTATCGGGGAATGCTGACGGGGCTGCCCAGGCTATTTTTAAGTGCCAGAGTGCTCACTTTCTCGGGCGCTGGCTTTTCAAATCCCATTTTCTTGACCATGTCGCATACTCCTATTGTGGGTAGGTGTTGAATAAACACTAAGCATTAGTCACACCCATTGCTTTAGGTGAAGAATACTTGGTAAGCATTTTCTTTGTTCTTTCGCAATATTTATTTATAGGATTTGCTATGATGTTTACAGGCTAGTATTGATCATGCATACTAGCTGAACTGCCGTGATGAAGTACAGTGTTATTTAAATAAGGGGTCAGAATAACTTCAGACTCCATAACCCACGTCATAACTCCAATTGAGGTCGGCAAACGAAGGATCGTGAAGCCATAAAAAAATAATCATCTAATTACGGTAATACTCATCCATTCTTAGTCGAGAAGGTGTACATCCAAAGCAGAAATTGGTAAACAGATCGCTTCAAATGAAAGTACAGAGTTATTTCCCTTTTCCACTCTCTTTTCTATAAAACTAAACGCGAAGATAAACTTAAATATGTAATAAGAAGACGACAGTTTATTTTCCTCAGAATAAATTAGCGTAATACTTTCACGGGGAGCCAGTTAAAATGTATTCTGAGATGGAAGACGTACTTGCAATCTGTTGCTAAGATTGCTAGAAAAATGGTTAGATCATTCGGTACTTTTATAGATGTTGTAAAGGTCATGATTGGCATAAATACGAAACTAACATAAAGGGAAGTAATCAGGTATTGACTATATACGAAAGTACGTATATAAGACGGCAGTGATATCTGGACGAGTGAAGAGTAAAGTCTCTACTTCCTACCGGATCCCTGTTAAACGCAAACCACTCGGCGTATTCTTAATTTAGTATGTCCTATGTAATTTAGGATATAACAGTGGCGAACGAGGATATTTTTTCTCTTAACAGAGATAAATTACCGTACTATTCAAGGATTTTTTTTTAAAGAAAATTTGCAAGGACGGCAAGAAAAAAAAAGTCGACACGTGCGAATTTTGCTACCTAAAGTAGTAAAAAGTACGGATTTCTTCGGTAAGAACTAAAAGTAAATAAAAAAATTGTACTTGAAACAATTTTAAGGTAAAGTGAACTTTATCTGTATGTTGACGAAAATCATTTGGGAAGCACAAGCTGAATTCGAAACCTGCACCGTGAGATTACGAATTTCGAAAGAAAAAAGTACGCTTACGATTTTTTTTTCTTTAAACAATTCAGAAATTATTGTTATATTTTTTTCTCTCCCCCAAGTGCAGCCGCATTTTTGTGCAAAATAATTGTTCATTGCTTTGTCTAAAGTAATTGAAACTATTTGTTGTGCGAATTTTGGAAACGTTTTATTGTCTGAAATTATTTTGTGAAAAAGTTTACCTGGTAAAAGACTGTTGCTAAATTGTATAAACTTTGTGAAACATTTTTTTTGCAAAACTTATGGAAGTATTGTTGCTAATTTACGAAAAGGCATATTGACGAACTTTTTGTGAAATTATTGTTGCAAACTTTGGAAAGATATTTTGTACTGTAATTAAGCTAAAATGGAGCAATTGGCTGAGTTGACGAAGGCGTTAACTCTAAGTATACAGCAACAACAACAGCAACAACAACAGCTACAACAACAGCTACAACAACAGCTATTACAGCAGCAAGAATGGACACAAAAAACTTTAGAGGCACAACAAGAGCAAACAAAAATACTTCAATGCCAAATGTTAACGCAACAAAAGAATTTTGAAAAATTAATTCAAACGTCGACAGATGGGAAGAAATGTAATTTTTCTGCAGAGGGTATTTCAAATTCCTTGTCAGAATTTCACTACTCTCCCGATACTGGCGTTACATTTCCAGCATACTATAGAAGGTACGAAACAGTTTTTACATAAGATGTTCGGACTGGACCGACGAAGAAAAAGTTACGCTGTTACTACAAAAACTGGGGACGGACGAAAACACCAAGTATGCTAATTTAATTTTACCCAAAAACCCGGAGGAAGTGAATTTTGAAGAGACAATTAATACTTTATCTAGAATATTTGATAAAAGAGACAGCCTTTTTCATTCTAGGTATAAATGTTTAAATTTACAGAAGTCGGAATCCGAAGACTATTTAGAATATGCATGTACTGTAAATTGCTTATGTGAATCATTTAAATTAAATGAAATTTCGGCAGATTTATTTAAATCACAGCTCCAAGGGACAAAGATGTCAGATCCCGGATCCTGACAATTATGGAGTCGGACACGAATGTAACTTTACAAAAAGTAACCGAGGAGTGTCAACGTCTCATTAATATCAAAAGACACAACACCCGCATTGAAGAAAAAAGCGTTTACAAGATACAACATGTAAAAAGGCAAAGAACCTCTAGAACATACAAGACCCAGAAACAAAAGACTCCCAGAATGTACAAGGACCAAAGTTGTGAATGCTGCGGAAGTACAAGACACACCAAAAAGCTGGTTCAGGAATAGGATATGTTACGAATGTGGATTCAAAGGCCACAAGGGAACATATTGTAACCAGAAGAAAAAAACGAAGGACCGAAAAAGTTAATACGCTTCGCACAAGGAAAGAGAAAAGCTGCGAAAGGCGTAAATATGTCGATGTAAAGATAAATGGACATCCTGTAACATTGCTCCTGGATAGTGGTGCGGACATTAGCATCATAGATGAAGATATCTGGAGAAGGATCGGTCGACCTAAACTAAGAGAAACCAGCAAGATGGCGAAGAGTGTGTGCGGCAAAAGGTTGGAATTATAATGAGAACTGAGGTGCAATGTGTCATTTGGTGGTCAAACACACAAATCCAAAGTGTACGTAGTATCAGGAAGGAACACAAGTCTATTTGGAGTGGATTGGATTGTCCTGTTCAACTTATGGGAACGACCGGTTAATTCTTTTTGTAATAGGTTGACAACAGAGAAATCAAACCAAATAGAAGGCTTCATGGACGATTTAAATGCAGAATTCCCAAAAGTTTTTGCCGAAAAACTTGGATACTGTGTGAAAACAGAAGCAAACTTTGAGGTGAAGAAAAATGCCACCCCAGTGTTCAAACCTAAAAGAAATGTGCCTTTTTCATCGATGGACGCAATAGAGAAGGAGCTGGAGAGACTTCAACAATTAGACGTCATTGAAAAGTTTGACCACACGGATTGGGCAAGTCCGACGGTATATGTGAAGAAAAAGAATAACAAAATCAGAGTCTGCGCTGACTTTTCGACGGGCCTTAATGATTGTTTGCAGGACCACAATTACCCCCTTCTGTCGGCAGAAGATCTATTCTCAAAACTAAACGGAGGAAAATTTTTTTCCAAAATAGACCTCTCGGATGCATACTTGCAAATTAAGGTCAATGACGAATGTTCAAAGTACCTGTGCATTAACACGCATAAGGGTATTTTTAAACTAAAAAGACTTCCGTTCGGATTAAAGGTCGCCCCTGCTCTGTTTCAACAGGTTATGGATACGATGCTCGCAGGATTGGAATTTTCAATGGCATACCTTGACGATATCCTGATAAAGAGCAGAAATTTGCATGAACACAAGAAGCACGTCAGAGAAGTACCGAAGCTACAATCATTTTTGGGATTGGTTCAATATTACGCGATATACATACCTAATGTGCATAATTTGAGAGCTCCTCTTAACGAGTTACTAAAAAAGGGTAGTAAATGGAGTTGGAATAAGGAATGTGAATCTGCTTTCCAAAAAATTAAGAAATGTCTACTATCAGACTTGGCATTAGCGCATTTTGATCCAGACAAGGAGTTAGTACTAGCAACGGACGCCAGTGATTACGGCGTTAGCACTGCATTACTCCATAAGTATGAGGATGGAACAACAAAAGCAATCGCTCATGCATCAAGAACTTTGGTTGCAGCTGAGAAAAACTATAGCCAGATTGAAAAGGAGGCTCTGTCAATAATATTTGGAGCCAAAAAGTATAATCGATTTCTCCATGGACGGACCTTCACATTGCAAACAGACCATAAACCCTTGATTACGATATTTGGATCAAAGAAAGGCATTCCTAAGCATACCGCAAATCGACTACAGCGATGGGCTGTAACTCTCTTAAACTATCAGTTTAAGATGGAGCATGTGTCATCGAAAAAGTTAGGACACGCGGATGCACTATCAAGGTTGATTCCAAACAGAAACGAAAGTTTCGAAGAGACAGTAATTGCTGCTCTTAAAGATGAAAGCGAATGTACAAGTTCAATGTGTAATATGATACGTGAACTTCCAATAACCCTTGGAGAGATTAAAAGAGAAGCTGAAAAAGACATTTTCATAAAGAAAATGAAAACTCAATTAGGACTGAGGGGAAAAAGTAACAAAGTAGGACAAACTACATTTTTTTCAATTTGTGAAGGTGTACTTATGTATGCTGATAGAATCGTAATTCCACAGGCATTACGAAGGAAAATATTAAAGGAATTTCATACAGGTCATCCTGGCATTTAAAGAATGAAATCCTTAATTAGAGGATACGTATATTGGCCTGGTATAGACAAAGAAGTAGAAAACTGTGTCAAAGCATGCAAAGGATGTCAGTTAGCAGCCCGAGATCCGCCAGTAAAAACGACCCCATGGCCGAAAACGGACCCACCCTGGTCACGTCTACATATTGATTATGCCGGACCTCTAAATGGTTTTTTCTACTTAATTGTAGTAGATTCTTTCTCTAAATGGCCAGAGATATTTAAAACCAGACATCCAACTGCAAGGAACACTGTAAATGCACTTAACGAAATCTTTAGCCGTTTTGGTGTACCAAAAACCATAGTAAGTGACAATGGTACAGCATTTACAGGTCACGAATTTAAAGAATTCTGCAAATCGCTGAATATTCAACATATTACGACACCTGTTTACCATCCTAGGTCGAATGGGTTGGCAGAAAAATTTGTGGACACATTTAAATGGGCAATAAAGAAAAACCTGAATATGGACACAGATGAGCAAACTATACAAACATTTCTAGCAATCTACAGGGTAACCCCAAACCCAAATAATAATGTTAATTCATCCCCTGCAGAACTGATGTTTGCTAGAAAAATTAGATCTATCTTCGATAGACTTATACCTGAGAAGAAAAGTTCTAAAGGAGAAAACTTGAAAGTAAAGTGCTATTCCTCAGGGGAGAAAGTGTATTTTAAAATTTTCAGAATGGAAAAAATCATTGGGTGGACGGTTTCATTATGAAAAGAATTGGGAACATAGTGTATACCATTCAAGGCCCAAGTTTTGTCTGTAAAAGACACATAAATCAAATCCGTCCCAGAATTTCGCAAAATACAGAAGAAATTCCAATGGAAACATTATGTGATACATTTGATATACCAAAGCCAGTATGTATACCTGGAACCATGAATGTATCCCCTGAACATACCATACGGAGTGGACAGAATTCCTTACCGCAGGTAACGCAGACCAGAAGGAAGAGCACCAGAAAAAGGAAAAGCATCAGGCGTTTAAGCCCTGATCCTAAAAGGAAACGGTACTAAAGCTAAAATCGGGAAGATTTCAGCTTCGGGGAAGGTGTTGTAAAGGTCATGATTGGCATAAATACGAAACTAACATAAAGGGAAGGAATCAGGTATTGACTATATGCGAAAGTACGTATATAAGACGGCAGTGATATCTGGACGAGTGAAGAGTAAAGTCTCTACTTCCTACCGGATCCCTGTTAAACGCAAACCACTCGGCGTATTCTTAATTTAGTATGTCCTATGTAATTTAGGATATAACAATAGAGAACACACCGCGTTTCCGTGACTTCGCATCGTCAACGTTCGGGCATGGCTCGGAAGCTCCCGATAGTTGGCGAGGCGAAAACTGGTAAACTGGTAAACGATAAATTGAAGACTAGCAGACGATAAATTAAGACGAAGAAAATCAAAGTAAAATACATATATAACAATAAAGAACGAACACACCATAGCTAAACAACTATTTAGATTAGATGTTTATTTTTTTTTATTTTCTCAAAGGAACCATTGTCAATGAAATGTTTTTAAACAAAATGTTTTTTTGTGCACAGAAAAGTTTCAAAAGATGATTTTTTTATATAACAAACAACGAATCCACTGTTTTTAACCAATTTCTTGTTTGCTTTTTTTTTCATTTTTTTTTCTCAATGTTTTTTCTTGTTAACATTGAGTTAGGGTGAGGGGTTAGGCTTTAGGATTTAGAGTTAGTCTTTCGCTAGAAGTGACCGTTACTGACAGAACTCAATGAATCCTTCGGGAGATTCAACGCGCTGACACAGATCGTAGAAATGAATTTCTTCCAAAAGTTATCGTCTGCTTGCTTGGAACCTGATTGTTTAATGCCAGCTGCAACCT
This sequence comes from Sepiola atlantica, assembly GCA_963556195.1. NCBI lineage: Eukaryota > Metazoa > Mollusca > Cephalopoda > Sepiida > Sepiolidae > Sepiola > Sepiola atlantica. Next base: position 36,538,880 of record OY744517.1, read on the forward strand.
GATTGGTCAATAGTTTCGTCAACTCTCGGGCGCTTCCGAGACAAGCCCGAACGTTGACGGCGCGAAGTCACGGAAACGCGGTGCGTTCTCTATAGGAGTACCGATCATTCTACTGTCTTAGAAAGTACCTGTCCCCTAATGCAATCCTCTACTTATACAGGGTGGGGCAGAGAGGGCGGACGTTTTTAAAATAATCACATAATCTTTAATTTTTTATTGAAAAGAAATTTATTCACAGATTTGAGTCCGTATTGAAATAGCATTTTACAAAATCAAGTGTGGAAAACAACATCACTCATGTGGCGTCCGTTATCAGTGATACATTTTTGACGCATTCCACATTTTCAGGGGCACGTACTGATCGTCTCGCCCCTGGTGGTCTTTTGTTCATCAGTGTACCTCGTGTACGAAGTGCGTTAACCCAACGTAGGATTGTGTTGCGAGTGGGAACAGCTTGATTTCGGTGGATATTAAAATGGCGACGAAACTCACGCTGAATGCCGTGATAGACTCGTTATTCTTAACGAAACTGTCGTACGCAAAAACGCGGTGTTTTATCATCCATGGCTCCATGGTTCCAACTGAAAATAGAAAAAAATATGCTAAGACTTCATGAACCTAAATCTGTGAATACATTTTTTTTTATAAAAAATTAACGATTTTGTGATATTTAAAAAAAAACGTCCACCCTCTCTGCCTCACCCTGTATAAGAGTCAGATAGGTTCTAACATTTACTGCTGCCACATCTGTGGGAGATGCCTATCACAGCACTCTTTCTTGCCTTGGTAGAATACAAAATCGATTTCTAGTGGAGGATAATCTCTATCGTCCCTTATTACAGAAGAGACGTCGCTAGTCTTTTTCTACTCTATAGTTATTTTCATGGAAGATGCTCAACTGAGCTGCAACCTTGGTCTCCTCCTTGTAAGACAATCTACAGCAAGGACTCGTTTTATTACCACAACTGCAAATAACTTTTCCTTTTTCCTCCGTGTACCACGGCTGCTGCGAAGAAGGTGGGCTCCCTCTACCGTGCTAGTAAACTTCTCACACCTGACATTATCCTATATTTCTACAAAGCCACCATCCGCCCATGCATGGAGTATTGTTGCCACATCTGGGCTGGCGCATCATCCACTAGTCTCTCCCTCTTAGATAAGGTCCCAAAAAGAGTCGCCAACTTAATAGGTCGCTCACTATCCACCAAGCTCCAGCCTCTGTCCCATCGCCGCAATGTTGCTTCCTTGTGTCTTTTTTACAATTACTTCAATAGATTGTGATCTGATGAACTTGCTGCTCTGGTGCCCCCACGACGCAAATTCACTAGACCAACCCGACAATCTGCCAAATCCCACCCATTCACTGTGGAGGTCCCCAGATGTCGAAGAGCTTTCTACCCCAAAAGCTTCTTTCCTCGTGCTGCTGGACTCTGGAACTCCCCACCTGCTCCATGTTTTCCTGACGGTACTGACATGCATAAATTTAAAACTAATGTAAACAGACATCTCGCTGCACAGCTCCCAAATTAGGTTGAACCCCCCCCCCCAACTCTCACCCTTTTTGTCAGTAGCCTCTTACGTCTACAATGGCGGTCTACCTTGTTTGAGATGAACTATGTTAATATTAAAAACAAACACCAAACAGAATTTCAATGAACAGTTTCTTTTAAAAAACTTCCCATCTGTGGGACATCGCACCATGGGACTGCTTCCCTGTTGACTACAACATAGTCGTCTTCAGATCTAGTGTCAAAACATACCTGTCACAATCCGTCCCCATTTGCACTCCTCTTAAATATTCTTCATCATCAAACCGACACCCCATTTATCTTATTAACCTTTATCCTCGAGTGGCTGTTGGTCTTGATAAGCAGTAAACATAATTCTCACTGGAGTTTACGATACGCTTAGTAAAGGAAATTGCGCGCCTCCTTAGCCAACTTAGTACTACTTATTTCGTGTGTATTTCTACGACATATCAACCCCTTTGCAGTTATTTATTACAGGAAATACAATATATATATATTGTAAACGATTACTTGTTAACAATTCATTGTACACGAAATGCTATTTCACCCACAGCTAGAAAGAATTCGGAAGCCGATACGAACGTTGTTGGTAAAAAAATGTAAAAGAAATATATGCAACAGTATTTGAATTCGGTGTTGATTTGGGGAAAGAACGCGACATCTAAAGAGACGAGGTGAAAGGCTCACAGTTTTTAACAGGATTTATGATAAAATACTTAAATTTAAGGATTAAAAAAATAATAAAAACTAGAAATAATATGCTCCTTCCTGTTGCATAGTTTTGCTAGTATATATAGCGAACGAACATGTACCCTTCAAAGGAGGAGGTAACGTCTGGGAGCATGGTCTCATGTTAACAGAACATATACAACGCTAAATAAATAGGAGGAGGTAATGCCCGGGAGGATATTATCATGACCATAAAACATATACTACACCATCAATACTTCCACCTCATCACACCCAAAATGGAGAAGGTAATGCCTAGGAGGATGGTATCATGACAACAGAAAAGATACTTGAGGAGAGTAGAAAGTGACTAACTTGGGTTTACTTTCGGCAGTATCGTAACTCTCGCTTCCCTTATTTTGTCCTTTAGTCCTCACATTCCATGGGCGATGTTTCTGGCAAAGGGGTGAGAATTGCTGTTTTCTGGGTCGGAATCTATCCATCTAACACTAGTTTTTGACCTTGAAGTAGTATTCTTTTAGCTTCATGCCTTGTCTGGAGCGAGTTCCATAAAAAAAAATACTACACTATCCGCTTGAAATGAGCATTGAAAGATATTAATAGTATAGTTACGGATTCGGACAGACAGATATCAAATCCCCATTTGTAATAGGTAAGAAAAATTAAGGTAACCTGTTATGAAACATTTTTGAAACTTTCAAGCTTGAAATCATTGCTCCCGACATTACTCCGTTTCTACCTTAGTAAACAAAAACAAGCTGCGCGTGCGTGGTCCCCCTCTGTATGTGACTCGATGTGGCGAGTGTAAAATGCAATAAATTTAGGCAATTTGGGGCATTTTTGACCCCCCTTTTACCCCCTGGGGGCGCGAACCAGAATGTTTCTGAGGTCAAGGATGCTCATTTTATATCTATAACAATTGCCTCTACATTTTGGCCAATTTTCAGAAAAATTGAATGGATGGATCAAACGTTATGGGAGAAAAGGGTCATTTTTTTGCCATTTTTGGGGCTTTTGACCCCCTGGGGGGCTAACCAGATGATTTTTCAAAAATCGGAGAATGTCACTTTCTCACCTGACCAAAGTTACAACTTCATGCAAAATTTCAGAGAAATTCAATCGATGGTTGCGGAGAAAAATCCGGACGGACGGACGGACGGACGGACGGACATGCCTCAAAACATAAGTCCCCCGATTTTATAAATCGGGGGACCAATTATTATATTAAGACCTTCTGAAATCGAAATGGTTTCTTGTCATGAATAAATTATTTTTAAGACCCAAAAAAAGAAATAAAATCGAAAATAGGGTTCAAAGCATATTTTCTACCCGAATGTCACCCCATTCCCCTTTCCTGCCTTTGATTGTCTACGCGGTGGTCCCTTTTTAATAAGTCGTTAAAAATGGTGGGTGGCGTCGACCGACTCTTCGAAAACATGATTTGCCTATGTAATTCCTTTTTTTGATTACAAGTCGTCAGTGTTTTGCTTTCCCTAAAATGTAATTAACATCTGATTTAGCGCAATTGAAATGAAAGGATATTGAAATGAAATTGGGAGAGCAATCAGAAACGGGAAGACCTACTTAACCTACCACCCCCACCCCCCCACCCTCTCATCCCCGTCCTCACAGTTCCCGCATTCTAATTTCCCCTGCCACCCCGCTTTCATTTTAAACTCATTTAATTGTATTTATAAAAGTGTGACGTCATCATTTTGTTTTGTTTTTGTTTTTTGTTTTTAATTCTGTTAAATGCCCCAGGTAAATTGGAAAGCTCGACTCCATCGTTTGATTGTTATTTTCCCAGACACTCGAAATCGTATTTCATGTGTCTGGGAAAATAAAATCGAAATATATATATATATATATATATATATTTCGATTTATTTTTCTTTTAAAATTATATCGCATCTTTAATGCTTCAAAAGGTATTTATTTTACCTATTCCTTATTAAATTTCAAATAGATGCTTCTTAAAAAAAATATGAACCTTAAAACACTTTATACCGATCACGTGTGCATTCACGATCTCATATTTGAAAGTGGGAAACAACAACAACCCCCTTTGGCCAGGCTGCAACAACAGAAGCCGGGAGGAAAAAAATACAAATCCGATAACATCAGGATATTTGACAAACTGAAAAGGTCAAGTTATTGGCGAAATGTTTGTATCACTTTAAACTAACAAAAAATGAAAGTTTATAAAAAGAAGAAAAAAAAATCGGTTTCGATTTATTTTTCTTTTAAAATTGATATCGCATCTTTAATGCTTCAAAAGGTATTTATTTTACCTATTCCTTATTATATATATATATATATATATATATATATATATATATATATATATATATATATAATACTCAATAGGACTTCGACTATGAATGATGCCTGGCGAACACAGCACCAGAGCTGTGAAAGCCAGGCACAAATGGCAACCGTATTGAGTACTTCCAATGTCTTCTAAAAGTCCAGCAAAAATGAGGGGAATCCTTGTTCTAACTACTCTTTATGGGTGGAATCAGATTTTTCACTCCCTGGCAGGAGACTTCATTATTGCATTGGTCAGTATAATTAAAGGGAGATAACTTGGATATAATCAAAGGGAGATCACTAAGAGATTTCTGGAGCCAACAACACATATTTTAAGCATTCTTTTATTGTAAATATTTAACGCGTTTGTCTAAGTATTATATTTACCTGCCCCCCCCCCCACACACACAAGGCCAGTTTTATGTGAGGAATCCAGCTGCCCCAATGTCATTCAATCTAGCTTAAGGTCTCCTACTTTAGTCTCAGAAATAGGTAAAATTCTCACTGCCTTAGAATTTAGAATTTCGAATTCTGAAAATACTTTTTCGCGTTTAACACTGGATGGTGGAATACAAAATTCCAATCCATGATCCAGTATTAAAAGTTCCGTAGGGGACAACTTCTGAGAGGAGAGGTTTAGGACGTTCTTGCCCACCTTTGAGTTTTGGGAGCAACCAAATTTCTTATATTAATATATAAGAAAATAAGTTTCAACATTTAATAATGTTACAACTGAATTGAAGCACTAGTTTGTTACGGCTTCGTTTATATATAATTGCATCATACCGTGAGAAACGAACTTCATCACAAAACGAAAGAATGCTCACCGATTCTATTCTAAGTTGCACAAATGTGGTCTTAAACTTTTTGGAGGTTTAATGTTAACTCATCCAAAGAATTGTAGATAAATGCATTCTCTCTTTTAGTCCCAGGATGTACCTCGCTTTTTTTATTTTAAATAAAATGAATAAAAGGCAGACATTATTACTTACACAAGAATGTAGAAATGTTATATTTTCTTGCGTAGATTTTATTTTATTCTTAATCAAAATGTGATCTTATGATATTAGTAACCTATTTGCGTGTGCCCCTATTTTAGAAACAATAGATATCTGTGCCGATTTTTTTTTTATCGCAGCCATTTTTCGCCCCCTTAATTCCTGAGAACACGTTCGTTGAGCTAATAAAATTTGGCACTACATCTGTAGAATTCAGTTTTAACGATGTAATGTATAGGCAAATAGATAGTGTTTCCTTGGGCTCAGTCCCGGGACCAACGATAGCGAATATTTTTGTCGGTTTCTATGAGAAAGAATTACTATCTGAAACGATGAAACCGTTAGTCTACTTTCAATATGCTAACGACACATTTTGCCTCTTCAATAATAAAACATATGCAAATACAATCTTTCTCTTTATTGAACAATATGCACATTAAATTATACTTACGAAAAAGAGTGTAATTCGTCTCTAGCTTTCCTCGATGTACTAGTAACGAAAACTCCATCCTGTTACCTTACATCAATTTATCGTAAACCTACGTTTACATGATTGTATACTCATTGGGATTCATTTTGTCCAGGCAAACGTAAGTTAAATTTAATTTGGACCCCAACACACAAAGCCCTTATGATTTGTTCAAAATCAAAATTGGACGAAGAAATAAAAATTATTACTACTACTTTGTCTAATAATGGCTACCCTCTGGATGTAATTAGGCCAGTCATCAAGAGGAAAATAGCCAATTTTTCTAGAAATAAAACCTAATAGGGTGACTAAATGTCCGATTTATATTCGTTTGCCTTGGTTAGGTACAGTAAGTGAGAAGTTCGCCAAACAAATTATCTCAGCAGTGGAAAATTGCTATTTTGCGTCGAATGTACGTGTTGTGTTCTGTACAAAACACTTGCTGACGTCCTCTTGAAAAGACGTTCTACCCCACCACCACAACCACAAAAATAATTTGATTTATCATTTTCAATGTAGTTGCAGTGCCGACTACATGGGCAGACAACGTTAAGATTGGACAATAGAGTACAGCAACAGATCCCTAGAAAAATTAGGAATGGAGCGGACGTTCTAAGAAACACATACGGGTCTTCTATAACCGACAATTTGCTTAAAACCCCGTCGTGCGCAACGAACCTCAGCACGAACTCATTTACCATCTTGAGTTGTGCTCACTCAATTTTCCATCTTTAAATCTTGGAGACTATCCACGTACGTCTTAAACGGCCTTCCCTCTGTTTACAGAGGGAGTGTCTATTGAGATTGTGTGTGATTAGTCTGTAAGACAATACCTCCATTGTAAATAACATAACGCTCTTTTGGGTTTTAAATATATAATTCCCCGTTTTTTTTTCATTCTCCCCTTTTAAAATCCTACAATACAGTTCTTGTTAAGTGTGGGCGAAACCGGTCGGCTGGCAATTTTTTTTCATCTAGTATCTTTTAATCATGAAAGATAAAACTCGTTTTCCTTTCGTAATTTCTCTAATATATGTATATATATATACTTTTTTTATTTACATACATATATTTTACCACGCTACCAGTAACCGAGAGAAATATATTATTTACAAAAGATTATTACTTTACGCTAAGTGGAAAACCGTTATTTCCTCTACAAGAGAGCTCTACATATAAATAGGGAGAATATTTATGAATAAAATAAAATCATCCACATATATTACTCTTGATTAAAGAATATCACGCACCCATTGCATTTATCAAATGATAAAGAAAAACACTATTAATATAAATAGCGACAGGTGATTTTAATTGACCAATCAGAAAACACCGTTCATGACCGACTTTAACAAAAGACGCCATTAAAAAAATGTGTAATATTGTTTCTTTTTTTCTATTTCTATTTTGGTGTACATTGTTTTGTTTCAACTGTGCATTTATTTCTTGTTCTCCCTTTCCGATTGTCCCAGTGCCGAGAAGAGCGACATAAACATTTATAATACAAATCTGTGTTTATACTGCCTTAATGGTATCTCCGCCATTAGCGGCCGGTGTGAACAAGGGCAAGGCGCTTCTGAACAGTCCTTCACGTTAGAAAATGTTTTAGTCGTGCCAAGAATCTGTTGGATGCTGTGCATGTTGCTATAGACAAACAGAAGACAACATCTGGCCGGGAGTTGTTCTGCGGTGGTCTCCATTCCTCGAAATAACAAATGGCGACAAAGATTGGCTTCAGTCAAAGAACCTAGAACATTCAGCACGGCTCAAAGATCAAAGACGTTTAATTTAGATTCACGTGTGTACGATAGAGATAAATAGATAGATAGATAGATAGATGTAACTAGATAGATAGATAGATAGATAGATAGATAAAGATATGTAGATAGATAGATAGATAGATCGATAGATAGATAGATAGATAGATAGATAGATAGATAGAGTGTGTGAGAGAAAAAGATAATGTGAAAGAAAAAAGAGAGAGAGAGTAGGAAAGAATGTGGGAAAGAAAGAAAGAGTGTGTGTGTGTGTAAAAGAAAGAAGAAAAAGAGAGAATGTGAAAGAGAGAGAGAGAGAGTGTGTTTGTTACAAAGAGAAAGAGAGAGAGATAGGGGTGGCGGGGGTTCTAAAATACAGTCTTCATCTTTATTTTCTTTATTTTTTTCCGTTCTCCCTCTCTCTCACTTTTCTCTCCCCCCTCTCTCTCTATGCGTGTTTTCAGCGAAGTGCTTTTTTATGGAAATCGCTCTAGACAAGGCATGAAGCCACTTGATGTAAGGACAATAAATAAATAAATAAATAAATACAAAATACCACTTCAGGGTAAAAAACTAGCCAACGATAAGTGTTAGATTGATAGATTCTGACCCAGAAAGCAGCAATTCTTCCCCCTTTGTTAGAAACATCGCTCATGGAATGCGTTAACTAAAAGAAAAAAATCAGGGAAGTGAGAGTTACGAGTCTGTCGAAAGTAAACTAATGGTAAACTTTCTGCTCTCTTTACTTTTATGGCAAAACTTTTAAAAGGTTTGGTAATTTTGTTTGTCTCGGATTCTCAAACGAAGTAAGCAGGAGGATTTTGTTAGTCTCCACTGTATTTGGCAAACTAAAGAAAACCATACGGAAGATTTGTCTTAAAACTCATATTCTACAATCTACTTAAAGTTCCAATGTGCTTCCGAGACTTGGAGGTTAAAGGCAGGTTAAAGGCAGAGGATAAACGTAGGCTTTCTGTATTCGAAAATGACTGTTTGAGAAGCATGGTTGACAAAACTTGGCTGGATCGCTGCAAGATAACCCAAATAAAAAGAAGCTCTTGGGTTTCGAAATGATATCATCAAGATTATCAAGAAAAAAACTGGTTTGTTCTTTTTATTAAAGACAGGAGAGGTTTAGTGTTCAGTCAGATTTGCCTCCCTTTACACACCAGAAGTCAAGAGATTACCGAGCATGCGCGTTTAGAAATACCGGAAATAAAGATGCCATGTACAGTATTTCCATCAATTTTTCTTTCTTTTCTTAATTTATTTATTTGCTAATTTCGTTCATAGTTGATTTCACTGTTATTTCCTTCTCTTTTGTTCGTATTTATGATGGAGAATGAAGTACAGTTGGGCAGGTTGATTTGTTGGATTTTTTCTGAGAAAAATTAACACAACTTTCATGGCAAACGCTGGACTTTGGGGCGGTAAAAACTGATACAAACAATTAGATTCCCAACATTAAAAGAGACTAAAGTATTTCGTTTCATAGATCGCAAACACAAACATGTAAAGAAAGCCCTAATATCCACGAGATTCTGCTCACAAACTGACTTCAAACTTTCACATTTTCTATAATAAATTCTGATAAAATTGATGATAAAATGAATAGATTGATGATAAAATATCTGATAAAATTTATATTTTATATTCGACTCAATTAACGGTAAATACATTAAACTCAGTATTCTAAATAGAAATCACACCTAGCAAAAGATTCACAGGTAACATGAATTGGAACAAATACATTGAAGACGTTGCCAAGGCTGCAGCAAAAGAAGGTGTACTCCTTCAACCGTGTTAGTAAACTCCTCACACCTGACATTATCCTGCATCTCTACAAAGCGACCATCCGCCGATGCCTGAAGTATTGTTGTCACATCTGGGTTGGTGCATCATCCAATAGTCTCTCCCTCTTAGACAAGGCCCAAAAAAGACTCGCCAACTTAATAGGTCCCTCACTATCTACCAAACTCCAGCCCCAGTCCCATCGCTGCAATGTTGCATCCTTGTGCCTGTTTTACAAATACTTCAATGGATTGTGCTCCGATGAACTTGCTGCTGTAGTGCCCCCTTGACGTAAATACACTAGACCAACTCGACAATCAGCTAAATCCCATCCATTCACTGTGAAGGTCCCCTGATGCCAGAGAGCCTTTTACTCCAATACTTTCCTTGTGCTACTGACTTCTGAAACTCCCTCCCTACTACCTGTTTCCCCGACTGTACCGACATGAAGAATGTTAAAACTAATGTAAACAGACATCTCGCTGCATAGCTTCCAACTTAGGATGACACCCTAGACTTACACCCTAATTCTAAGTAACCCCCTTACGTCTACAGTGGCGACCTGTCTTGTTTGGGGTGAACTATGTTAAAAAAAGATACTATTTAGTTGTTACTGTATTCCATAAACAATCACTTAAAATTTAAAAATATTACAAAAATATTACGAAGTCGTTTACATTTAAAAAAAAAATTATAATTACAGGTCATAGTTCAAACTCGATTTCGAAATCTAGTGGGAAATGTCCACTTCTCTTTCTCACAGACGCGTCGTTGCTAGTCTTTCTTTGCTCTATCGTTATTTTCATGGTTGCTGCTCGACTGAGCTCCAATCTCTGCCCTCCTCCTTGAAACATTGACAGCAAAAACTCGTCTAGCTACAACCACTGTAAATATTTTTTCTTTTCTTCCTCTGTGTACCTAAAACTAAATGGAACTTGCACGAGCAAAGTTTCTTTCTGAGAACCACCTGTCTATGGAACACAATATCATGGGGCTGTTTCCCAGCGGACTACAACATGGTTGTTCTCTAGTCTAATGTAAACAAATTCTTGTCGCGCTGTCTTCTTAAATAATCAAATCCTGCCCAGCTTCAACCATCCTCTTCAATCATCAAGGTGTTGTCTCACCGTCTACCTGACACACTCATTAACCCTTATCCTCGAGTGGCCTTTGGACCTTAATAAGCGATGACGCATCAGTACAATAGACACAACTAATCATTTTAACAAATTGATAAATTATACAATAATATCATTGGGAACAAAATATAGGACCAAATGTTTCAAATATCCATTTTCTATTGAAAATCGCATTAAAATCTGTTACACTATATACACTTATTGGTACTACTCCAGATGAAGCGCCTAATTTCTGTGACTGCTCGGCGGCAACGATCGGGCAGGTCGCGAAAGCGCCCGAGAGCTGCCGAGACGAAAACGAGGCTGACCGATCAGGTTGCTGTCAATCATCTGCGCTCAGCACAAAACAAGTGGTAGAAAGACCTTTTGAGCCGGCCGCAAACGTATCTGTAAACCCTGACCCTCGACGAGAAAATATATGAAATTCCTCCCCCACTCAAAAAAAATAATAATATACAAAAAAATCTTGCCTAAATATCGTAAAAGAAATAGCATACTTCTTTGTTTTATGTAAAAAAAAGACAAAAAAAAGTTGCCTAAATATCGTAAAAGAAATAGCATTTACTTCTTTGATTTATGTAAAAAAAAGACAACAAAAAAATTAAAATGTTTCATTTGGCCCACGAAAAAATATAAAAAAAAGTTTATTTATAGTTCTTCAGCTATGGTTTGTTAATTTTCTTTTTTTTTTCACATATATGTATTTTTTTCTTTTGTATTCTTCGTCTTATATTGTCGTCTGCCACTCTTCCATTTTACGACTTTCAGTTTTGCTTCAGCCTCGTTTTCGTCTCGGCAGCTCTCGGGCGCTTCCGCGTCCTACCCGATCGTTGCCGCCGAGCAGTCACGGAAATTAGGCGCTTCATCTGGAGTAGTACCCAATTATTTTATAATAAGAACTAAATTGGTCTGTGTAGTTTCTCTTGGAAATAACCGATAGTCTTATTTTGGTGCATAATTTGCTTATAAAATTGTTGAAGTTATTCAGTGGAGTTTGAATTACCCACAGGAGAGTTTGAATTACCTACTAGCCACCATTCTCGAGTGTTTTCAGTCTCTTTGTGCAAGGGTTTGTCAGGACAACCTGACATGAGGATACTTAACGTTACACGTAAACCCTGGCCAACTATTCAAAATAACATAGTATTCGAAGCCCAAATAAGACCCCCTCGACACGGCTATACACAGGCTGATACGAGGAGTGGTGCACCGTTTCCAAGTGACGTTACCTCAAGTAACAGCATTGGATACTCTACCAGACTAGATTAATTCTTGTCCTGGAATCCGGTAAGGCTAAGAGACCACAAGAAAGATATACTACAACATAGTTAAGTGGTCAATTAGGGACATGAACATTAATGTTCTTCAATTCTTTACTAAGTTTGAGAGGTAAAGGAGAACTTTATTGTAACACTCGGATATCTATGTATCTCATATACATTTCTTTCCTCTTTCTCTTGTTCTCCTTTCACCCATTTTCGTTTTATTTTGCGAATTTTACAGCCTCATTTCGTTTTCTTTATTTATTCGTTTTATTGATTCGTTTTATTCGTTTTTCTTTTTCTTCTTTTTCTTCTTCTTCTTTTTCTTCTTCTTCTTCTTCTTCTTCTTCTTCTTTTTCTTTTTTTCTTCTTTTCCTTCTTCTTTTTCTTTCTTCTTCTTCTTCTTCTTCTTCTTCTTCTTCTTCTTCTTCTTCTTCTTCTCTTTACCTTCTTCTTCTTCTTCTTCTTCTTCTTCTTCTCTTTACCTTCTTCTTCTTCTTCTTCTTCTTCTTCTTCTATTTCTTCGTTCACTTTCTTCTTCTTCTTCTTCTTCTTCTTCTTCTTCTTCCTTTTCTTCCTTCCTCTTCTTCTTCTTCTTCACACCTCCACTTCCTTGTTTTCTCTTTCTTCTTCTTGTTTTCTCTACTCTTCTTCTGTTTTCATTCTCTTTCTTTCTTTTTACCCCTTCCCTATCTCTTACTTTATAATACGATTGGGTGCACTCTCCTTCTCCCTCTCTAACCAATTCTCTTCGCTACTATCTTTCTTTTCCTTGATCACTTCAGTCATTCTTTTTCATTCTCACTTTACTTCTCTTTCCACTTCCCAACATTTCCCTCAATTTCACTTCATTCTCCCCCTTTTTCTCTCATAAATAGTGTGTCTGTACCCCCCCCCCCCAAAAAAAAAAAATTAAAAAAAAAAAATTAAAAAGGAAAACTCAGACGGGACCTTCGTCAGAGTGGCGACAGTTAGCGAAATGGCACGCCAACTGTTGCTGTTCATTGGGGCTGGCCAGACCCTGAAACCAACCCAACCGCTTGATTGGGGCCGGCGCTTTACGCGTTTGTCCGCGTCACCCTCTCTCACCACAGCCGCAGACGAAATTCCACGCACCGAGCTGATGCCCCTCCCTCCTCTAAGCCCTGACCTCCTTAGCCCGGCCTCTCATTAGGGAAAAAGGACAACGAACTGTTTTTCACAGTCCAATACATCGTTGTCCGTATCATTGCGTCCCGAGACTCTTCTCATTAGCAGTGAATGGCTGAACAAATCCCCTTTTTGCAACACTTTGCCGGTTGGCCCGTTTCACTTATTAAGATACAGAAAGCAAAGCAAGAAAGACGAAGGGGAATATGTAACGGACGTTTGGATGGTTAGACGCAAAACAAAAGCGAAATTGAAAGCCTCGCACAACAGGTGTGTACGACGCCGACTAACCCGAAACAATTGTTCTTCGCTTCTATTCCTGTGCATTTTAAAGTCATGGCCTTTTCTATTCGTGTTACGTTCTCCATTGTTTCTTTTTGTGCTGCGAATTGCACTTTCAGTAAATACCCAGAATAGTTTACAGTCGAGAAATCGTAGAAAAACAAACAAACAAACAAACAAATAATTTATACAAAAAGCAGGAAAATTAAATTATCTACCGACACGTACATTTTTAACGTGCGGAAACCGTTTTTTTTTTAAATGTACTAACGGGTCACCGCTTATCAAGGTCCGAAAGGCCACTCAAGGATAAGGGTTAATGAGTTTGTCAGGAAGCCCGTGAAACAACAACGTCAGGATTGGTAAGGATTGTTGAATCTGGGCAGAATTTGATTTCTTCATATTTCTTTCAGTTTACGATTATTGATCAAAGGGAATTGTTTTTAATAACTTACCTTTTAAAGAGATCACGTTTTTAAAATTAATTCACTGTAAATACATCCTTTTCCAAATACCGACCCAATGTGGCATAATAGTTAGACTGGTAACTAGTGATGGGACGATCCCAATATGTTTCCCGATTCCGATACAATTACCGATTCCGTTCTAAATGCCCGATTCCAATACAACTACTGATTCCGACTTTTTTTAAATCTCTAAATATAGCTATAGAGTTGTTTAAACACCCATGTAATATATTCATATAACCCTAATCCTAACCCTAACCCTAAATCTAATCCTTACCGATGTCATATGTTCATACATTTTCGCAAACACAAAAATACTCCTGTGGGTGTTCATCTATAAATTCTAGGTCAACATCAATCAATACTCATCATTTCATCATTACTATCAATAATGGTAGAAATTTGTTTTAAACAAAAACAAACAAAAACACAATTAAAAGATTTTTTTTTAGCATCGTAAGAATAGGCACAAATTTTTCTGATTCCGATTCCGATACCGATTCGATACCCCAAATAGTTTCACTTTTTTTGCTGATTCCCGATTCCGATTTCGATTAATCGTCCCAACATTACTGTTAACTATTGTACTGAGAGAACGGGGTTCAATCCTCAGGCGAGTCAAAGACTAAACAAATGGTACTTAATGCGTGCTTGCTAAAACACCCAGCCTCATAAAATGAGGATCAAGGGTAAGTGGAGCAATCCATAGAAAGAAGTTGCGCCCTCCACTACACCTCAGTGTAGTAGTCAAAGAAAAGGGAGCTTACGGATCGCCCTCGACTACGGTCGATTTATTTACTTTTTTAAAACTTATTTCCAAATCAACAAAAGTCGAAGTAAGTCTGTTTACAGGGTGTCCGTAAAGTCTGTACAGCCAATTAAAAAAACTCTTAAGAATCATTTGTTTTTCACAGTAGCAAGGTCTAGCGGAGGACCGAAAGGAATCTTTTATAGTCAGCGGCGCAAGAAACATTAGACACTAGTTGAATCTAATCCCACAAATAATAATTTAGAATTAGCTATAGAAATAGCTATAGTTATAGAAATAATATTTTAGAATTAGCTATAGAAATAGATATAGCTATAGAAATAATAATTTAAAATTAGCTATAGAAATAGCTATAGCTATAGAAATAATAATTTAAAATTAGCTATAGAAATAGCGATAGCTATAGAAATAATAATTTAAAATTAGCTATAAAAATAGCTATAGCTATAGAAATAATAATTTAGAATTAGCTATAGAAATAGCGATAGTTATAGAAATAATAATTTAGAATTAGCTATAGAAATAGCGATAGCTATAGAAATAATAATTTAGAATTTGCTATAGAAATAGATATAGCTATAGAAATAATAATTTAGAATTAGAATTGAGCTCAAAATTGCCTCTGTGGTACCAGTCTTTTAGAACTCAGGAAATAGAACTGCTTCTTTCGTGTGAATCAGATGATTCGTGTCTTGCCATTAGTTTCCCCGACGTTTTTCTAGTTAGAAATCTTTCTGGAAAGACATCGCGTACCTACGGGAAGGACCACGAGAAGGTTGCCAACATCCCTAAATGAAAGTGGCACTGTGGAACCGACTGGATTCGAACTTGGAACACCCAGATCTTCAGTCCGTGTCGACTGATCCTCAGAACTACCGTCCAATCAGTCAACTCCCGATCTTTGCTAAAATCTTTGAATCCTTTTTCATTCTAGCGATAGTCCGGAACTTAGTTAATGCTAAACTTCTTTCTGACCGCCAGTGTGGATTTAGACAAGCACGATCTACTGCAGACACCCTAACGGTCATCTCTGAACGCATGTATCATACACTCGACAAGGCAGGTGAAGCTAGGGCAGCAGCGCTTGATATATCCAAGGTCTTTTACAAGGTATTGCATAAAGGGCTTCTCCTGAAAATACGCTCATACGATAGTACTGGGCAATTACTTGATATAATTAGATCCTTCCTAACCAAAGGAAAAATCCAGGTTGTCCTCGATGGCCGTTCATTTAAGCAACATGACATAAATGCTGGTGTACCCCAGGGATCTATCCTTGGACCTTTGGTGTTCCTGATCTATATAAACGATCTCCCTGATGACATATAGTCTGAGATTGGTTTATTTACTGACGACACCACGCTTTACTATCGTCATGTTGGCAAAACAGACGCGATCATATCATAGGCAATGGCTGAATCCTTAGAAAATGACATCCAGGCTGTAGTGGATTGGGGTCATAAATGGTTGGTAACTTTTAATGCCGCAAAGACAAAGCTCTTTTCCTTTAATAACTACAAGTAACCTCTCCAACCACCGATTGTCATGGCAAATAACACCCTACGTGAGAGTTCAAACTCCTCTGCCCAACCTTCACAAATAACATGAATTGGAACAAATACATTGAATAAATTACCAAGGCTGCCGCAAAGAAGGTGGGCTCCCTCTACCGTGCTAGTAAACTCCTCACACCTGGCATTATCCTGCATCTCTACAAAGCCACCATCCGCCCATGTATGGAGTATTGTTGTCACATCTGGGCTGGTGCATCATCTACTAGTCTCTCCCTCTTAGACAAGGTCCAAAAAAGACTCGCCAACTTAATAGGTCCCTCACTATCTACCAAGCTCCAGCCCCAGTCCCATCGCCGCAATGTAGCATCGTTGTGCTTGTTTTACAAATACTTCAATGGATTGTGTTCCTATGAGCTGGCTACTCTGGTGCCCTCTCGACGTAAATTCACTAGACCATCTCGACAATCAGCTAAATCCCATCCATTCATTGTGGCGGTCCCCAGATGCCGGAGAGCCTTCTACTCCAGCAGCTTCTGTCCTTGTGCTACCGGCCTCTGGAACTCACTTCCTTCTCCCTGTTTCCCACGACTGTACCGACATGTAGAGTTTCAAAACTAATGTAAACAGACATTCTGCTGGACAGCTCTGAAGTTAAGATGACACCCAAAACCTGTTCCCTAATTCTCAGTAGCCCCTTAGTTGGCCAGAGATTGTCCATGATAGTGCCTAACAGAGCTACACCATTAACTATTTTGTCGAAAGCTTTCGTCAGGTACGCACAACATCTAATAGAAAACTACCCATTGTTCGGCGCATTTTCCTTGAAGTTGTCAGGCGGACAAGATCATATCCATTGTGCCAGTTCCCGATCTCAAACCGCTCTCACATTCCATGCTGACCGAAAGACACACCCACTTACTGAGCTGTTTAAGCCAGAGCTACGAAAACACCTTACCCAACGCTTCAAGAAGGCTTGTATGTCTATAATTGTTACAAACCGACCGTACTCCCTTTTCAAGTGTAAATCGCGTCTTTCTAATCGTAAGGGACATGGGGTATTCATCCATACATCAGATATCTGATGGTGGGTTTCTGCAGTGACCTGGTCATATCTAAAAACGAAAAATCTCAATAGGGATACCATCATGGCTACGTGCTTTCCTAGTATTCATTTCATTAATTGTACTAAGAATCTCACAGAAAGAGGAGGTAGTTCACCATTGAGAAGTTGTAGTCTTATAAGAATATTTCATTTTAATAAAAAAAAGGGGACAATGATATTGTGTGGTCGTCGTTCGTCCTGACATCTATAACAAGGATATATGATTTTTTCCTTTATTTTATTTGGTTTATAACTTGAAAATTATAAAAGAAAAATGTAAGAATAGAAATGGTAAAATGTGGTTACCAGGAAGCGCCGGCGGTGCCTTGAGGGTGTTAAAGACTATAAATTTAGTGAAAATTATTTCAATAAATGTTACTTTACTTAGAACGGCTTTCACCTATTTTTATACTTCGAACATTTTTGGACCGAACTAAAACAATTGATATTATAAAATGTAATAAAATAAGCATAGAAAAAATTATATGGTGTTATGAGCTGGGTGCAAAAAAACATAGTTCCAAATTCAATCCTGGCCAATGCTACACCGTTTTATTCCCGCATGGTCAATCTAAATGCCCGGGAGTATTTTTACTCACGATATGATCGAAACAATTCTATTTAACTCTTGAATATACAAATAATTAACTATTAATAGCCGTCGGTCCATTGTAATTTTTTATTTATAAAAGCTGAATTGGTGTAAACACTATTAAAGTGAGTGTAAAGTAAACGCCGTCGGTATTTTATAAATAATAAGCGGCAAAAATCCGGATACTCAGTCCCGTTAAAAGAAAAACAAAGAAGAATATGTTATGTCGTGGAAGATTTTAGTGCAAGTCTTATATCTATATATAAGCGGAATAACTGTTTTAAACCAAAGTCTAGATTTCTTTTTTGTGTCAAAGGTCAAATCAACTGGTTAGAACCGGGGACTTGTGAATACAGTACAACTAGTCAGTGACTATAATCTTTCTATCTTTCTATTTTTTCAGCATTTTGTCTCTTTCTTTCTATTGTGGAGTGTATACCCCCTCGTTCTCTCTCCACTATTGACTAGGAGTGAGCGAGAGGTAGAATTCAGTAGTTGCTACGTTTTTATCCCGTACACGACGAGTTTTATATGTTTATTTTCAGAATGGATAAATAAATTATATATTTTTATATAAGATGCTTGTTCGCTACTTTATTCAAAAGTGTTCTATTTCTAGCAACGATGTCCCAAATAAGTCAAGATAATTTATTCCTTGAAGAGAATTAATGACGCCCAACACGCCAAACAAACCAAACAATACAACGGCGGACTCACCCATTCAGATAACACAAGGTTATTGCGTTCAAGTATCTTTGACAACGTTGACTAAAACGTATAAACAATAGTGTTGTCGCGATTCGAACCAGGGAATGTAACTATCGTACCCTCCGGGAGCTGGTGGTCCGTGACAGAGACGTCCTCAAGGCGCAGACACACCATGTTATACGATAGTATTACACAACGACACTGTAGCCTGGCCCAGAGCGACCACTATTGACTTCATTAAACCAAAGGAATAGCCCTCAAAATGTCTTCATCTCAACGTAACCGATTTTACCGTTTGGAGTTTATTGTTACATCGACTTCAATTACAAAGGAAGGAGATCACAAGCATCGGATCGATTAAAATCACATTTCAAACATACACGTGACAGACAAATGAAAATGTTCATTCCAAATTTAAACATGACAGACCAACAAAAATTCTCATTTCAAACTTTAGCGTGACAGACCGACGAAAATTCTATTTCAAACTTAAGTCTGACAGATCGATGAAAATGACATTTCAAACTTACACGTGAAAGACAAATGAAAATGTTGATTCTAAATTTAAACATGACAGACCAACGAAAATTCTCATTTCAAACTTAAGCGTGACAGGCCGACGAAAATTCTATTTCAAACTTAAGCCTGACAGATCGATGAAAATGACGTTTCAAACTTACACGTGACAGACAAATAAAAATCGTTATTTCAAACTTCAATATGCCGACCGACCGACAGATCCTCTTCTACGTGGAGGTGTTTGAACGCAGTTAAAACAAGATGCGTCTATACAATCTGCGCGCTTTCGGATGCAAATAGTATTTAAAATGAAAGCGTGACAAAACGACGCAATGACTGATCGCGTCGTTTCATTCAAATCAAAGGCCGCATTAATGGCCACATACATGAACGACGTGAAATCGCACCCAAAGCGGCATAAATAGTTTATTATTATTATTATTATTATTATTATTATTATTATTATTATTATTATTATTATTATTACATTACATTACATTTAGAAGATAATCCTTTCTAAGTACTTTAAGCTCCCATTGAATGATTTTAGCTTGGATTTCAATAATAAAAAGTCTGCGCATAATTAAGTGCATTGACAAAAGTGTATTGTAATTAAATGTCCATAAATAAACGTCATGTAAAGTAGACTTTTGGGGGCATAAGTAATTTTCCGATTTATTGATAGGCGTTCGTGCATGAAATGTGACAACAATAATAAATGATAAATGTGACAACTATAATACATAATAAATCTGCTTGTCTTAATGTTGCATTACCCGTTCTTTCGGGGTACCCGGTAAGATCCAACAAGAATGACAAAGAACAGAACGTATATGGAAAACTTTAGTTTTCTTTATTTCCCATCACCGGATGGTTTACGCCGGCTACGCACACACATATAAAAAAATCTTTTGACATACTTTTGTCTCATGAAAGTCTTTTTTCTTGCTGAGGTCACAGACTTGGTTTCCGCTAGAAACGCGTTCATATATAAACCCGATTGGAAAGCAATTTGCTCTGCATTGTCTATCCGAGCGTGAACTGAAGCAATTGTTCCACAAGCACTTCCAATTATCTGTTTGATGAAATACAAGTCAGGGGATTCTTTCACAGGACCAACTTGCTTATTATTCGCATTTTTAATCAACGAACACGAAAGCCTAACAGCAAGAGGGGCTTAGGTACCATAACCTTTAAAGATTCATCGGTGCCATCGGTAAACTCCTATTCTTCCGGTACTTCGATATTCCGATCACCAAGCGCTCCGGCTCTTTGCGTTTCTGAAACCGCCGCCTTTCAAGTCTCGCTTGCACTGCGGAACTTTCTCCTTTTTAAAAGTTATCAAGTCGCTTTCTTTCTTTCTCGACGTCCCACCCACAATGGACTCGTCCACAATTCATATTTGCCACTCTTCATTATCTTACATTAACACTTAACTGAAGTTTCACCCGACATCCGATCGTCAGTCAGAAGTGCAATGATAAAATCCTTCTTACATTTAAATGCAAATTGTATTCCAATCTATTAAGAGGTTTGCAAACTTTATTATTGCAATTCTGACGATCGGATGTCGTGTGAAACTGCAGTTAAGTGTTAAGACACACATATTTATAATTTATTATGATTGTTACATTTATTATTTATTGTTACTATGAAGCTATATCTGAAAGTATATCGAGCTCTTTGTGTCTCCTGTCTTAATTCGATTCAGTTCTGATTTTGATGAATTAAATTCCATGTTAAGTAGCGCGGTTAGTTGGCGCAGGGGGATTATTATGTGACCGGTCATTTTTCTTTCGAATCTCAACATGAATACATTTGCTGATGAGTCGTAGACCAAACATCTGTTTGTGGGTGAACACACACACACACACACGCACATACACATACACACACACACACATATATATATATATATATATATATATATATATATATATATATATATATATATATATATATATATATAAATATAACTATTTTTTATAAAGAAATATATTTATATATATATATATATATATATAATATTTGTTATTGTTTATTATCTATGTACGTATACGTTTCGTCCTTTTTCAATCGGGACTCATCAGCATAGAGATATGACTATTCACTACCGGTCATGCGATTCGAAACCCCGGACCTCAAGTATTTTTCAACTCCGACGTCGCTAATCGCTGGGCCAATTGTAAACAGCGAATAAACTATGATAATTTTAACACTTTAACGGCGGCTTTGACGTCGAGGCATTCTACTTCTATTAAGGGAAGGAATGATGCATTATAAGCAAGTGACGTTATGCTGTGTTAATACTACCAATTACAGTGCTCTACTTTCAAGGAGCGACAAATAATAAATATTTGTTATTGTTTATTATCTATGTACGTATACGTATATATATATATATATACGACCGTCTGAGATTATCATTCCCTACACTGATGAGAGCGAAAGCTTGAAACGCTGGCGTATGTAAGTCAAAATAATTTAATATTATTTACTTAAAATTACTATATGAGATTCTCATGGATGGCTCTACTCTTGATTCGGCATTAATCAACCTTAAAATGTGTTGCATAGCCCTTCACTTGAGCCGCGGCAGAACTCATTTACTATACTAGTCCCGGTACCAAAAAGGTATTTTTTGAATGGCACACTCCTTCCGGACCGCGGCAGTGCGCGTTTCGTGCACTCGCACCCGCCACGAGCAGTGACTTCACTCGTTTCGTATACTAGTCCCACTACGTGCTGTGGGAGTTCACTTTTAATACTCGTCATTTTTAAAACATCATAGATCACATAGTTCATATATTGTTTGCATACCTTTAGTTTTCTCCCTCGCCGTGTAGAGGGTTGTGTCGTCTAGTAGATGAATTTTTTCTTGTTTCCTTCCTGCCGTGAACCACGCCGTCCGTTGTCTGCAACAAAACTTCATGACGCACTTGAAGACATACAATCCTCTTAACTTTCAATTCCTTTTATTACAAACGTTGCTATTTATCTGCCTGGACCATTCACTACGTCGAGAGAGAGAGAGAGAGAGAGAGAGAGAGAGAGAAGGAGAGAGAGAGGGAGAGAGAGCGCAAATCACTACTTTATCGTAGTTAGTTAACAATTATTTTCTAATCACTCGTGGAGTAGGGGAAAGAATATCTCTCGCTTGTATTTACTTAGGGAAATATTTCCCTTATCTGTTGTAAATTACATTTTAACAATCACGTCTCATCGGTTTGCTTCCAAAACTCAGACTGACGAAACTCGCTTCTCGCGAAGAACGAGTGACGTCACGGATCCCTCTGTTTCCCACGCAAGGGCCCATGACGTCACAGAGCCTCTCGCAGGTGCACATCGACCCTTGATCTGGGGTCTCGTCACACGGCGACCTTGCCACGTCTGTGATTTTCGCCTCTCAGAACAGGCCCTATTCTGCACTCAACTGCCAGTCACCCCGCATTAATTCGCGCAAGTCAAACCAACGAGTTCCAACAGATACGTCCATTCTCATAGGGCCATTATCCAACAAAGAGTTGATATGCCGTAAAACAAAACAACCAAACCAATCTGTCACAGTTAAGTTTAACATGTTATGTTAAGCATTTTTCATTTTCATGGTAAGCATTGTAACGCATACATTTCATAGCTTAATACGTACATTACATAGCTTTAACGCATACGTTTCATAGCTTCACGCGTGCATTTAATATCTTAACGAATACATTTCACAGCTTAGCGCATAATCCCATAACTTAAGACATACATTTCCTTACTTAACGCGTACATTTCATAGCTTAACACGTAAATTTAATAGTTATACGCGTATATTTCATAGCTACACGCATACATTTCATAACTTAACGCGTGGATGAAATCAGTGATGATCAGATAAAAACATGTAGTCTATTAGATGTTTCCATGTATGTCTATAAGGGGATTTGTCCATATGTTAGCCGGTGACGATTATGTTTAAAACTGTTCGTGTGTTACGCTTATTTATAGCATGTCAATTTCATCGCTAAACGCGCAAATCGAGTTGGCGTATCTTACGAATATCAATGCCTCATAGTTGAACAACCTGAATGCGTTCTTTCAACGTGGGTCGAATTGAAGAAAATCTTCTCACGGACTCAAATCTTGAAAACAGATCTGACGCACACAATATCCTCGAGGACACATACACCGTGTGCCCCTACGATCAGCTGCAGCCGGTGTCCCTACACAGGAAGCGATAACTGGTCTGAATGACGCCATACATTAAAGTCAATGTCCCCCGGACCAACGATGACCCCGTACAAACCGGTAGCGTCAAGGAAATGACATGTTTTATTTTTAACTCTTTGCTTCGTCGAACACAGCATGGTTGCAGTTTCCGTTGTCAACAATAACGTCCCTAGCCACGTACCTACATTATATCGTAAACTAGTACGAACTAATAGAACTTATTAACTCGTTAATACTGATATTTGTTACGCTCCTTTCTGAGATTCGAACCCGTGACATCGACGCTAGACATGGAAGCAAATAATTCTAGATCATGTAGGATGAACTTTTGAGAGTGAAATAGGCGAAAGTAGTGTTATTATGATAGAGGTTTTCTGGCTGGCTGCAACTGAAACTACGTCAGATTTTCTGAATTAGATTTTATTCATACTCGATTTTCTAATTAATACACACGATATTTACATCACTACGCGGACAAAACATGACACAAGGGTATATTTTATTTTTGGGACCTACTTATGAAAATATTGTTTTTCGTATTAAAAAAAACAAAAAAAACGATATATCGTACTTTTATATATTGTATATCGTTTTTTGTTTTTATAGCATGGAAATGCGAAAAAATGTAATCTAATTGGATTTCTTCTAGATTTCTTATCGGTAAAATGAGTTACGAAGAATTTGTGCTGGGGAAGATTACTTCCTCCCAACATCTCTATGATATTAGTAATCAAAGCAAAAACTGTTGATCGTTTGTTTATTTTTATTATTCGTTGGTCTATCACGCATACATGTTTAAATTAACTTTTCGTTGGTCTATCACGCATCAATGTTAAAATATCATTTACATTTATCTATCAGGCATAAATGTTTGAAATATCATTTTCGTTGGTCTATCACGGATAAATGTTTGAAATATCATTTTCGTTGGTCTATGCCGCATAAATGTTTGAAATATCATTTTCGTTGGTCTATCATGCATGAATGTTTCCAACAGCATTTTGGTTGATCTATCATGCATAAATGTTTTACATATCATTTTCGTTGGTCTATCACGCATAAACGTTTTAAATAGCATTTTCGTTGGTCTATAACACATAAATGTTTGAAATATCATTTTCGTTGGTCTATCACACATAAATGTTTTAAACATCATTTTAGTTGGTCTATAACACATAAATGTTTGAAATATAATTTTCGTTGGTCTATCACACATAAATGTTTGAAATAGCATTTTCGTTGGTCTATCATGCATAAATCTTTCAAATATCATTTTCGTTGGTCTATCTAACATAAATATTTTAAATATCATTTTCGTTGGTCTATCACGCATAAATGTTTTAAATAGCATTTTCGGTGGTCTATCACGCATAAATGTTGGAAATAGCATTTTCGTTGGTCTATCACACATAAATGTTTTAAATATCATTTTCCTTGGTCTATCACACATAAATGTTTCAAATATCATTTTCGTTGGTCTATCATGCATGAATTTTTGAAATAGCATTTTAGTTGGTCTATCATGAATAAATGTGTTTAATATCATTTTCGTTGGTCTATCACGCATAATCGTTTTAAATAGTATTTTCGTTGGTCTATCACACATAAGTGTTTGAAATATCATTTTCGTTCGTCTGTCACGCATAAATGTTTGAAATAGCATTTTCGTCGGTCTATCACACCTAAATGTTTGAAATATCATTTTCGTTCGTCTGTCACGCATAAATGTTTGAAATAGCATTTTCGTCGGTCTATCACACCTAAATGTTTGAAATATCATTTTTCTTGGCCTATCACGCATAAATGTTGGAAATATCATTTTCGTTGGTCTATCACGCATAAATGTTTGAAATATCATTTTCGTAGGTCTATAACGCATAAATGTTTGAAATATCATTTTCGTTGGTCTATCACACA
This sequence comes from Sepiola atlantica, assembly GCA_963556195.1. Classification (NCBI taxonomy): domain Eukaryota; kingdom Metazoa; phylum Mollusca; class Cephalopoda; order Sepiida; family Sepiolidae; genus Sepiola; species Sepiola atlantica. The sequence continues at coordinate 36,564,059 of OY744517.1, forward strand.
TAAATGTTTTAAATATCATTTTCGTTGGTCTATCACGCATAAATGTTCTAAATAGCATTTTAATTGGTCTATCCCACATGAATGTTTTAAACTTCATTTTCGTTGGTCAATCATGCATAAATATTTTAAATAGCATTTTCGTTTGTATATCACGCATAAATGTTTGAAATAGCTTTTTAGATGGTCTATCACACATAAATGTTTTACACATGATTTTTGTTGGTCTATAAAACATAAATGTTTTTATATCATTTTCGTTGGTCTATCACACATAAATCTTTCAAATATCATTTTGTTTGGTCTATCACACATAAATGTTTGAAATATCACTTTCGTTGGTCTATCACGCATAAATGTTTGAAATATCATTTTCGTGTGTCTGTCACGCATAAATATTGGAAATATCATTTTCGTGGGTCTCTTAGACATAAATGTTTGAAATATAATTTTGGTTGGTCTGTAACGCATAAATGTTTGAAATATTATTGTCGTTGTTCGATCACACATAAATGTTTTAAATATCATTTTCGTTGCTCTATAACAGATAAATGTTGGAAATATCATTTTCGTTGGTCTATCACACATAAATCTTTTAAATATCATTTTGTTTGGTCTATGACACATATAAATGTTTGAACTATCATTTACGTTTGTCTGTCACGCATAAATGTTTGAAATATAATTGTCGTTGGTCTATCACACATAAATGTTTCAACTATCATTTTTGTTGGTCTATCACGCATAAATGTTTCAAATATCATTTTCGGTGGTCTATCTAACATAAATGTTTTAAATATCATTTTCGTTGGTCTATCACGCATAAATGTTGGAAATAGCATTTTCGTTGATCTATCACACATAAATGTTTGAAATATCATTTTCGTTAGTCTATCACACATAAATTTTAGAAATATCATTTTCGCCAGTCTATCATACATAAATGTTTTAAATAGCATTTTAGTTGGTCTATCACGCATAAATGTTTTAAATATTATTGTCGTATGTCTATGACACTTAAATTTGTTAAATATCATTTTCGTTGGTCTATAACGCATGAATATTTTCGATAGCATTTTAGTTGGTCTATTACGCATAAATGTTTTAAATGGAATTTTCGTAGGTCTATCACGCATAAATGTTTTAAATATCATTTTCGTTGGTCTATCACGCATAAATGTTTTAAATAGCATTTTAGTTGGTCTATCCCACATAAATGTTTGAAATATCATTTTCGTTGGTCTATTACGCATAAATGTTTTAAATAGCATTTTAGTTGGTCTATCCCACATGAATGTTTTAAACTTCATTTTCGTTGGTCAATCACGCATAAATGTTTGAAATAGCATTTTCGTTTGTATATCACGCATAAATATTTGAAATAGCTTTTTAGTTGGTCTATCACACATAAATGTTTTAAACATGATTTTTGTTGGTCTATAAAACATAAATGTTTTTTATATCATTTTCGTTGGTCTATCAGACATAAATCTTTCAAATATCATTTTGGTTGGTCTAACACACATAAATGTTTGAAATATCACTTTCGTTTGTCTATCACGCATAAATGTTTGAAATATCATTTTCGTGGGTCTGTCACGCATAAATATTGGAAATATCATTTTCGTTGGTCTATCAGACATAAATGTTTGAAATATAATTTTTGTTGGTCTGTCACGCGTAAATGTTTGAAATATTATTGTCGTTGTTCGATCACACATAAATGTTTTAAATATCATTTTCGTTGCTCTATAACAGATAAATGTTGGAAATATCATTTTCGTTGGTCTATCACACAAAAATGTTTTAAATATCATTTGGTTTGGTCTATGACAAATATAAATGTTTGTAATATCATTTAAGTTTTTTCTGTCACGCATAAATGTTTGAAATATAATTGTTGTTGGTCTATCACACATAAATGTTTCAACTATCATTTTTGTTAGTCTATCACGCATAAATGTTTCAAATATCATTTTCGGTGGTCTATCTAACATAAATGTTTTAAATATCATTTTCGTTGGTCTATCACGCATAAATGTTTGAAATATCATTTTCGTTGGTCTATCACGCATAAATGTTGGAAATAGCATTTTCGTTGATTAATCACACATAAATGTTTTAAATATCATTTTCCTTGGTCTATCACACATAAATATTTCAAATATCATTTTCGTTGGTCTATCATGCATGAATTTTTGAAATAGCATTTTAGTTGGTCTATCATGAATAAATGTGTTTAATATCATTTTCGTTGGTCTATCACGCATAATCGTTTTAAACAGTATTTTCGTTGGTCTATCACACATAAGTGTTTAAAATATCATTTTCGTTGGTCTATCACACGTAAATGTTTTAACCATCATTTACTTGGTCTATAACACATGAATTTTTTAAATATCGAGTTCGTTGGTCTATCACACATAAATGTTTTAAATATCATTTTCCTTGGTCTATCACACATAAATGTTTTAAATATCATTTTCCTTGGTCTATAACACATAAATGTTTGAAATATCATTTTTGTTAGTCTATCACACATACATTTTTGAGATATCATTTTTGTTGGTCTATCACGCATTAATGTTTGAAATATCATTTTCGTAGGTCTATTTCACATAAATGTTTGAAATATCATTTTCCTTGGTCTATCACGCATAAATGTTTGAAATATCATTTTCGTTGGTCTGCTACGCATAAATGTTTGAAATATCATTTTCGTTGGTCTATAACATATAAATGTTTTAAATATCATTTTTGTTGGTCTATCACGCATAAATGTTTTAAATATCATTTTCGTTAGTCTCTCATACATAAATATTTGAAATGTCATTTTCGTATGTCTATCACGCATAAATGTTTGAAATAGCATTTTCGTTGGTCTATCACACATAAATGTTAGAAATATCATTTTCGCCAGTCTATCATACATAAATGTTTTAAATAGCATTTTAGTTGGTCTATCACGCATAAATGTTTAAAATATTATTATCGTTGGTCTATGACACTTAAATTTTTTAAATATCGTTTTCGTTGGTCTATAACGCATGAATATTTTCGATAGCATTTTAGTTGGTCTATCACGCAATAATGTTTTAAATGGCATTTTCGTAGGTCTATCACGCATAAATGTTTTAAATATACTCTTCGTTGGTCTATCACGCATAAATGTTTTTAATAGCATTTTCGTTTGTCTATAACGCATAAATGATTGAAATAGCTTTTTAGTTGGTCTATCACACATAAATGTTTTAAACATGATTTTTGTTTGTCTATAAAACATAAATGTTGTTTATATCATTTTCGTTGGTCTATCACACATAAATCTTTCAAATATCATTTTGTTTGGTCTATCATACATAAATGTTTAAAATATCATTTTCGTTGGTCTTTCACACAAATGTTTGAAATATCATTTTCGTGGATCTGTCACGCATAAATATTTGTAATATTATTTTCGTTGGTCTATCAGATATAAATGTTTGAAATATAATTTTTGTTGGTCTGTCCCGCATAAATGTTTGAAATATTATTGTTGTTGTTCGATCACACATAAATGTTTTAAATATCATTTTCGTTGCTCTATCACAGATAAATGTTGGAAATATCATTTTCGTTGGTCTATCACACATAAATGTTTTAAATATCATTTTGTTTGGTCTATGACACATATAAATGTTTGAACTATCATTTACGTTTGTCTGTCATGCATAAATGTTTGAAATATCATTGTCGTTGGTCTATCACACATAAATTTTTCAACTATCATTTTTGTTGGTCTATCACGCATAAATGTTTCAAATATCATTTTCGTAGGTCTATCTCACATAAATGTTTTAAATACCATTTTCGTTGGTCTATCTCGAATAAATATTTGAAATATCGTTTTCGTAGGTCTATCACGCATACATGTTTAAAATATCATTTTCGTTGGTCTATCACGTATAAATGTTTGAAATAGCATTTTCGTTGTCTATCATGCATAAATGTTTTAAATAGCATTTTCGTAGGTCTATCACGCATAAATGTTTGAAATATAATTTTCGTTTGTCTATTACGCATAAATGTTTTAAATATCATTTTCGTTGGTCTATCACGAATAAATGTTTGAAATATTATTCTCGTTGGTCTATCACACATAAATGTTTCAAATATCATTTTCGTTGGTCTATCATGCATAAATGTTGGAAATAGCATTTTAGTTGGTCTATCATGCATAAATGTTTTAAATATCATTTTCGTTGGTCTATCACGCATAATCGTTTTAAATAGCATTTTCGTTTGTCTATCACACATAAATGTTTAAAATATCATTTTCGTTGGTCTATCACACATAAATGTTTCAAATATCATTTTCGTTGGTCTATGACACATACATTTTTTAAATATCATTTTTGTTGGTCTATCACGCATAAATGTTTCAAATATCATTTTCGTAGGTCTATTTCACATAAATGTTTTAAATATCAATTTCCTTGGTCTATCACGCATAAATGTTTGAAATATCATTTTCGTTTGTCTTTCACGCATAAATGTTTGAAATATCATTTTTGTTGGTCTATCACACATAAATGTTTCAAATATCATTTTCGTTGGTCTATCACGCATAAAGGTTTGAAATATCATTTTAGTTGGTTTATCACACATAAATGTTTCAAATATCATTTTCGTTGGTCTATCACACATAAATGTTTCAAATATCATTTTCGTTGTCTATCATGCATAAATTTTTGAAATAGCATTTTAGTCGGACTATAACACATAAATGTTTGAAATATCATTTTTGTTGGTCTATCACGCATAAATGTTTGAAATATCATTTTCTCTTGGTCTGTCACGCATAAATGTTTGAAATATCATTTTCGTTGGTCTATAACACATAAATGTTTGAAATAGTATTTTTGTTTTTCTATCACGCATAAATGTTTCAAATATAATATCGTTAGTCTATCATACATAAATATTTGAAATGTCATTTTCGTATGTCTATCACGCATAAATGTTTGAAATACCATTTTCGTTTGTCTATCACACATAAATGTCAGAAATATCATTTTCGTCAGTCTATCACACATAAATGTTTGAAATATCATTTTCGTAGGTCTATCACGCATAAATGTTTGAAATATAATTTTCGTGGGTCTATCACGCATAAATGTTTTAAATAGCATTTCAGTTGGTCTATCACACATAAATATTTCAAATATCATTTTCCTTGGTCTATCACACATAAATGTTTCAAATATCATTTTCGTTTGTCTATCACACATAAATTTTTTAAATATCATTTTCGATGTCTGTCACGCATAAATGTTATAAATAGCATTTTCATTGGTCTATCACACATAAATGTTTGAAATATCATTTTTGTTGGTCTATCACGCATAAGTGTTTTAAATATCATTTTCGTAGGTCTATTTCACATTAATGTTTTAAATATTATTTTCGTTGGTCTATCACGCATAAATGTTTGAAATATCATTTTCGTAGGTCTATGACGCATAAATGTTTAATATATTATTTTCGTTGGTCTGTCACGCATAAATGTTTGAAATATCATTTTCTGTTGGTCTGTCACGCATAAATGTTTGAAATATCATTTTCGTTGGTCTATAACACATAAATGTTTTAAATATCCTTTTTGTTTTTCTATCACGCATAAATGTTTCAAATATAATTTTCGTTAGTCTATCATACATAAATATTTGAAATGTCATTTTCGTATGTCTATCACGCATAAATGTTTGAAATAGCATTTTCGTTTGTCTATCACACATAAATGTTAGAAATATCATTTTCGTCAGTCTATCATGCATAAATGTTTTAAATAGCATTTTAGTTGGTCTATCACGCATAAATGTTTTAAATATTATTGTCCTTGGTCTATCACACATAAATGTTTGAAATATCATTTTCGTAGGTCTATCACGAATAAATGTTTTAAATAGCATTTTAGTTGGTCTATCACACATAAATGTTTTAAATATCATTTTCGTTGGTGTTTAACGCATAAAAGTTTTAAATAGCATTTTAGCTTGTTAATCATGCATAAAGGTTTTAAATGGCATTTTCGTAGGTCTATAATGCATTAATGTTTGAAATATCAGTTTCGTAGGTCCATCATGCATAAATGTTTTAAATAGCATTTTCGTTTGTCTGTCACGCATAAATGTTTGAAATATCATTTTCGTTGGTCTTTCACGTATAAATGTTTGAAATAGCATTTTCGTAGGTCTATCAGACATAAATGTTTGAAATATCATTTACGTTGGTCTATCGCGCATAAATGTTGTAAATATCATTGTCGTTTTTCGATCACACATGAATGATTTAAATATCATTTTCGTTGGTCTATCAGAGATAAATGTTTTAAATATCATTTTCGTTGGTCTATCACACATAAATGTTTTAAATATCATTTTGTTTGGTCTATGACACATATAAATGTTTGAAATATCATTTTCGTTGATCTGTCACGCATAAATGTTGTAAATACCATGTTCGTTAGTCTGTCGCGCATAAATGTTTGAAATATCATTGTCGTTGGTCTATCGCACGTAAATATTTGAAATATCATTTTTGTTGGTCTATCACGCATAAATGTTTGAAATATCATTTTCCTAGATCTATCACGCATAAATGTTTGAAATATCATTTTCGTTGGTCTATCACGCATGAATATTTGAAATATCATTTTCGTTGGTCTATCACATATAAATGTTTGAAATATCATTTTAGTTGGTCTATCACGCATGAAAGTTTGAAATAGCATTTTCATTTTCTTATCACGCATGACATTTTTAAATAGCATTTTCGTTCTCCTATCACACATGAACGTTTTAAATGGCATTGTGGTGAACATCCTACCCTACTTTGTTAGTGTAATAAAAAACTGGCGCTTCTTATAAATATTGCTTTTTAGACTTACTTCTTCATATCTGCTGAATAACCGTAAATTTCTGTGCTTCGTGTCTTTGCTTTATAACAATCATTTCCATCGCTAAACGCACAAGTCAAATGGACACATCCGTTGTTTTTTGTCGTGATTAACGAAAACCGATTCGTTTCAATTTAGTCAGATTAAATTGCTTAATTATAATTATAAACACAAATACCTGATGTCAGCAAAAGAATGTTATTAATTAAAACATTTAAATTAACAGCCAGACTTAATGAATTGATACCAATTATGAAACTAAGATTCATTATAGCACAATGTAATTTGAAATTGATTTCACATAAAACAATGCAACAATCCCTAACTAGCTCGAAGTGAATATATATATATATATATATATATATATATATATATATATATATATAAAGATAGATGAAAAAAGAGGGATTAACATGTACAAATGACACATTTATTTCAACTTCGATTTTTATTGAAGGTGTACTCGGTAACCACATGTTTATTATTCTTTCCTTAAGCCAAGGCTTTTCAAAGATTAAAATCTTATCATCAGAGGAATTATATAGATAGATAAGTTGGCAGTGGAAGAACCAAAATTCAAAATTTGAAAAAATATTTGAAATAAATTTGTCATTCGTACATGTTTATCCCTCTTCTTTCATCTATCTTTATAATTGCTCTATCTCGTATATTGAGCTTAAACCATTTCGCTATAGGTTCTATCTACTAAAAGTATACTTTTAGTTTAATATTTATTATATATATATATATATATATATATATATATATATATATATAAAGTGAGTTGAGATCAACAAAATTTGAGAATTATTCATATCAGTTCATAGAATTCAAACACAACTATTATTTGACGTGCGATCGTTTCCAAGACAATTTGGAAATATTTTATTTTGTATTATAGTTCTGATTACTCCAAACCGTCGCTACAACCATCGTGCCGGTGATCGCGATGTTGTCTCACCATCCACCAGTCAAACTACTCTTTAACCCTTATCCTCAAATGGCCTTTTGGCCTTGATAAGCGGTGACCTTTATTGTAAAAAAAAGAAAAATCTGTGCTTGAATGAAGCAATATTTATATTTAGATTATCCACTCATGTACTAGCTACCAATCAGAACCCAGAGAATGGAATTGCTCATCTAAGCATAATAACACATCCCAGTCTTCTTATAAAATAACTATCTCGGCTTCTGTTTCGGTTTATTTAGTTTGAGCTGAGCACTGACTAATCAATTCAATATGGCGCTGCCAACAGGATCCTGAATATTGAGAAAATTACATTGTTAAGACATGAATTTATGTCAACTCATCCAAGACCTATGCTGCCACATTTGCATGTGAGGTCACGAAGAGGAAACTATAAATGATGGATCGAGTCATATTAAAAGAACTAGGAGTCATATAAATCGGAAAAGCCCTGTCCACCCATAACCAAGTTCTTCACCTAATCAACCTAAGCTAAGACACCAGCAGCCTAACTTCCTCAGCTCCATTTCGAAATTACTCCCAATAATTAAGACAATTTTTATTTGTTTATTTTTCTTATCTTTCTGTTTTTGCTGGAGATGGGGCATCCTACCGGATGCCAGACATTCACCGGATACTCAGACACTACAGGCTAGAGATCTTTTTAAGATTCTACCCGTCCCTTTAAGTGCAATTGTTGGTATTTCTCTTGCACTCGGTTCACCGGGTATACTCACCAGATAGCTTTTAAAATTCTTTTTCATTAGTCCTGTTGCTCCTATAATTACTGGTATGATGGAGATTTTCCTAAGATTCCAGTTTCTTTTCATGTCGTACATAAGACCTTGGTATTTCGTTACCTTTTCCCTTTCTGCTCTGTTTAAGCCAAGCTTGTTCAGCAAAATGACAGCATGCCCACATCTCTGGCCAACATCCAGCTAAACAACTCTGTTGAGTCTGTCCTCAATGACATAGTCAAAACCCTGTCTAAATTCTTCACCAAACTAATAAGGGAGACAGATGCATTGATCACTTATAGATCAAATCCCATCGTCCATCGCTTTTATATCACAGGGTAAAACTGAAACAATACAACTAATTAATCCGCCAAAGGTCTACAGCTCTGGACTGCAATTTGTATGTCTCTTTTGTGAACATGACCTGCCCGACATCTACATCAAGGTCTAATTCATCAGGGAAATAGCGAACTGTTGATAATAGCCCTATGGGAATGGATGTATCTGTTGGAAATCGTTGGTTTGACTTGCGCGAATTAGCGCGGGTGCAGAATAGGGTATGTTCTCACAGTCAGGGCTAACAGACGTGACAAGGTCACCGTGTGACGAGATCCCGGATCAAGGGTCGATGTGCACCTGCGAGAGGATGTGACGTCACAGGCCCTTGCGTGGGAAACAGAGGGATCCGTGACGTCACTCGTTCTTCGGGAGAAGCGAGTTTCATCAGTTTGGGTTTTGGAGGCAAACCGATGAAACGTGATTGTTACCATGTAATTTACAACAGATAAGGGAAATATTTCTCTAAGAAAATACAAGCGAGAGATATTTTTCCCCCGCCCATTCTATGAATGGTTAAAAACATAATTGTTAAGTAACTACGATAAAGTAGTGATTTGCTCTCTCTCTCTCTCTCTCTCTCTCTCTCTCTCTCTCTCTCTCTCTCTCTCTCTCTCTCTCTCTCTCCCCCGACGTAGTGAATGGCCCAGGCCGATAAATAACAACGCTTGTAATAAAAAGAATTGAAAGTTAAGAGGATTATTTGTCTTCGGAGTGCGCCATGGGGCTTTTGTTGCAGACAACGGACGGCGTGGTTCACGGCAGGAAGGAAGAAAGAAATGATCCACTAGACGACACGACCCTCTACACGGCGAGGGAGAAAACTAAAGGTATGCAAACAATATATGAACTATGTGATTCATGATATTTTAAAAATGACGAGTATACGAAATGAGTTCCGCCACGGCCCGTATCGGGAAGAGTGTACGAAACGCGTACTGCCGCGGTCCATGCAGGAGTAGTTCGCAACAGAACGACGAACTTCTAGCAGATCTGCTGACCAAAGTCGAACTACTTAAATCTCTCGAACAAAATGTTCGTCATTCTGAAGCATTCAAATCGGCATTGCCAGACCAGACCTCAATGATCGACACCTCAGATATGGCCATTGCTCGTGTGTCGATGTACTCGAAACAAAGGATCACTGCTCCACATGGTAATGCTTGTACCATCACCTCTTCTAATCGCAATAATAGCTTCGCTGAATGAAACTTTCGAGTTTGTATTGACTGTGATAGTCACCAACATGGCACCACAAAGACACGCTCATTAAAATGTCCAGCATGGGGTCAAATATGCATCCATTTGTTATGGTGACTTACCTATGTACAACATAAATGCCAACGGCAATTAACTCTCGCCGGAATCCAGTAAGATGGTCGAACTCTACTTAACAGGCGCATATTTCTTCCCTCTGTACTCTGTATTTTCTTAATACACTTGTTTCTACTTTATACCGTGTTCGTGTCTTCATTTCGATCCCTTTAACAGGGCCACACCACCATTGTAGGAAGCCACATTTTGAGAATGTTCTGAGCAAAGAAAACTTGTCTTTAGATTAATGAGGCTTCTCTGAGATTTCTTATCGCTCACATCGTATTTAACCAAACAAGGGTCATATATATGACCACAAGCGAAAATCAAGTAACGGAAATAGACGTATATGTTCTCCCATTATCACCAAATCGAAATCCCCGACTAGCCAAATCCATTCATAATGACTACAAGACCAAGCGGGAGATCTTCCCTGGACGTGGAGGCTGCACTATATGTATAGGGGAACCAAGGCATCTGTTGAATATGGAGCTCACAATGAATAACCTCGTAGAATAACGAAAAATCGTTTGGACTGTGAGATGTCACACTTATATGTCACGGATGGTTGTCTGTAAAATCTGTGGTTGGCGGGAGAACAACCAAACCCTAACCCTAACCCTAACCTTAACCCTAACCCTAACCCTAACTAGCCCATTACATATGCGATGGCATCCAGTGACTTTATTTCAGCAAGGTAGCATTCATTGTCAACCCAAATAAATATCGCAAAACAGTTCATACCCTCGACGGACAGAAACACACAGTCCTAACCCTAACCCTAACCCTTACCCTACCTTAACCCTAACCCTTACCCTAACCCTAACCATAACCATAACCCAACTGGCAAAAGTAGACATAAATTGCCAAGTCGCCTTAAAACCCTCCTTGTCCCAATAAAAGCATTGACAACTTTAAGAATTCGCTCCTAGTGCATTTTGCCAAAACAGCGTTCAAAAACGGTGGGATATTCCCATATATGTTCGGCTCCGCAGCTCATATTCACCTTAAAGAGGAAGTACTCTCTAAACCCCATGCCTATGCCTTATTTCAAGAAGCAAGAACAACATGTCTTTTGGGACGATGTCAAAAAAGGCATCCTTACGCCAATACTTCTTTGTATCCCTACCTATTGGCACTGCGAAAAAAGATGGAAAACTGAGAAGAACGGTTGAGTATCAGTATTTAAATAGCCAATGCAAACGAGACACACACAAAACTAGTTTGCAATCGTAATTGCAATTACAGGTTCCATCCAACGCAAAAAAAGACCATCGTAGATGAAATGGATAGGTATCAGTCAATAATTCCGGATGGGGAATCTAGGCAACTTACAACCTTGTTAAGTCTCCAGATACCTCAGGGATGTTTAGCTTCCGGCAACGCCTATACACGTAGATACGATGAGATAATTTGAACAATTTCTTGTGAAATGAAAATTGTTGATGAAACGCTATATTTTGACAACAGTATAGGAGATGCCTGCTACCATATATTTGATTACATATCACTCTGAGCCAAACAAAACGAAATTGTTTTTTGTTAAAAAAACAATTCCAATTTTGCTAGGATGTAATTTGATTTGGAGACTTTGAAGTAGCAAGATCAGGAATAGCCCATTTCGGGAATATGCTCAATACTAATACCAACGGCGTTTTTCCAAAGTATATAGCTGATGCAAGGTCTTGGTTTGTATTAGTTTTTTATGGAAGTCGTCCCAGACAAGTCATGAAGCCACTTGATGTAAGAAGCTAAAGAGAAGAAAAAAATTACTACTTCAAGGTCAAAAACTAGCTAACACTAAGTTCTAGATGGATAGATTAAGACCCAGAAAACAGCAATTCTTCCCGCTCTGTCAGAAACATCGCTTGTGGAATGTGAGGACTAAAGGACAAAATAAGGGAAGCGAGAGTTACAAGGCTGCCGAAAGTAAACCCAAGGTCCACTTTCTACTCTCCTAGAACATTCGCCAAGGCCCATACTATCTCATTTTCAAGATCTTGTAAAACAAAGTCCACGTTTAATTTGGAACTAAGATCTCGAGAACGCATCTTGTTAATTCAAGCAAATCATTGTAAATTTGGTAAAGAAAGGTGTTACGATCTTTGCAATTAACACAACAACCTTCTTTGGTGTAAGTGCTCCACCGAAAAACCACCGGCTTGTTGCCCTGAGCGCTGGCACATTGTATTTGCACGCAGCAAATTTCTTCACGTATGCAAATCGTCGATAGAAATCCATTGAGGCGAAGTCGACGCAATCGCCTAGGCATCTCCTGCTGACTGTTTTCCTCCTACCTATAATCTTTGTCTTTTCAAGACTAAGGTCAACAGGCATCTCCTGTCTTTGCGATAATCATATTTGTCCTTGTTAGCTCCTTGCATCAAGTGGCTTCATGCCTTGTCTGGGGCTATTTCTATTTTTAAAATGCCGTATTTTCATTATGGGTTGTCGTAACCTATTAATGGTAACGAACCATCAGCCCTTAATGGGAGTATTTGACGACAGGGAACTTAGCAAGATACATAACCCACGCCTCTTTAAGCTTAGATATCACTCATGTGTTTGCGATCTAGCACCGTCCAGAAAAGTGGTAAAAGGGATCTGATACCATCTCCCGTAATCCAGTCTCTACGATAGATGCCTTAACTCCAAACATCCATCCTTCAAAAAAAAAAACAAGTGCCATGGTTGAATTAGCAACGAATCCAGCCATTACATATTATAGGAACATTACATATTATAGGAACGATGATCCTATAATGAGTCGAATCGTTGATCAGTCTTTGGTCAGTCTCGATAGAAAATAAATACCTTGTAAGGGAGCATGCGCAGGGAGTCTATTGTGGAGCGAGGGTTGCGCAATCTCTAAAAACACTTTCCTGAACCGGCATTGCTTGAGTTGAATGGCAAGGAGAAGTTGAGGACAACTGGAAACAGTGCCGAGATAAGAACGGGGCCCCCAACATACTGCGCTTTGTTTTATTTATATTTCTCCCACAAGGTAAGATGTGACACAAGGTTGGGAAAGTGGGATTTGAAAAACCAGCGCCCGGGAATTTGGGCGCTCTGGTCATCTCAATATTGCCTGGGCAGCCCCGTCGGCATTCCCCAGTGGGGGCGCCTCAGACGATTAGCAATAACATAACCACTTCTCAAAGGGTGAGAATGCAAAGCCTAGGAGGGCGCACCTCCTAGAACTGCACAGGATGGACAACCGATAGACCGGCGTAAATCAAGACCCGAAGGCCCAGACAATACCGGTCTATTGGGTGGGGTAAAACCCCCTGGCTTGGTATTCCCAAAATGGTCACCCATTTAGTACTTACCAGGTTCAACATCGCTAAACTTCGGTGATTAAACAAGAATCAGTGTGTCAACGTGACTATGCCGTTAACAATTATAATTAAAGTAATTGCATGGTGCAATAGAAAGTTTATCTGAGTCCAACAGTTAATCAACAGACAACATGGTTGTTTCAAATGAAAATGCCTTTTATTAGTGAAAAAATAAGTTATTCAACTCCTACCCACAATAGGAGTATGTGACACAAGGTCGGAAAGTAGGATTTGAAAAGCCAGCGCCCGAGAAAGTGAGCACCCTGGCCATTAAAAATTGCCTGGGCAGCCCCGTCGGCATTCACCGGTAGGGCGCCTCAGGCATTAAGCAATAAACTTACTCCTCCCCAAAGAGGGGAGGCAATGCCTGGGAGGGTGGACCTCTTAGAACTGCACAGGACAGACCCATAGACCGGCGTAAATCAAGCCCCGAAGGCCAAGACAATAGCAATCTATGGGGTGCAGTATCCATCGGAACAGATACTACACTTTGATCTTAGCTAAAAGGCCGAGTACGGTGAAAAAGGCCCAATTTATCTACGTCCCAGACAGTAGAATGTGACACAAGGTCGGAAAGTGGGAATGCACTCCAGAGAAAGAGGGCTAGGGCCTTTTAAAAAAAATTGCCTGGGCAGAGTGCCTCAGGCATTAAGCAATACACTTAATCCTCCCCAAAGAGTGGAGGCAAAGCCTGGGAGCGTTACTTCCCAGAACTGCACAAGACAGACCCATAGACCGGCGTAAATCAATCCCCGAAGGCCAAGACAATACCAATCTATGGGGTGCAATATTTATTTATTTACTCCTCCCGGAGTTAGGCACAAGGCCAGTTTTATCTTACTCCCACAAGTAAGATGTGACCACAGCTTGGGTCGAGAAAGTGGGGTTAAAAGCCAGCGCTCGAGAGGTGAGCACTCTGGCCATTTAAAAATTGCCTGGGCAGCCCCGTCGGCATTCCCCGGTAGGGGCGCCTTAGACAGTAAGCAATAAACTTACTCCTCCCCCAAAGAGGGGAGGCGAAGCCTGGGAGGGTGGACCTCCTAGAACTGCACAGGACAGGCGTGCAGTATCCATCGGAACAGATACTACACTTTGATCTTGGCCAAAAGGCCGAGTACGCTGAAAAAGGCGTTATTTAACCCCTACCCACAATAGGAATATGACACAAGGTCGAAAAGTGGGATTTGAAAAGCCAGCGCTCGAGAAGGTGAGCACTCTGGCCATTAAAAATTGCCTGGGCAGCCCCGTCGGCATTCCCCGGTAGGGGTGCGTCAGGCAGTAAGCAATAAACTTACTCCTCCCCAAAGAGGGGAGGTAAAGCCTGGGAGGGTGGACCTTCTAGAACTGCACAGGGCAGAATCATAGACCGGCGTACATCAAGCCCCGAAGACCAAGACAATACCAGTCTATGGGGTGCAGTATCCATCGGAACAGATACTACACTTTGATCTTGTCCAAAAGGCCGAGTACGCTGAAAAAGGAATCAAATAGCGACACAGCCAGTCTTTATAAAAGTTCGATTTACCATATTGTTGTCCATATAGCAAACCAACGAAATACATCTGTTCTGGACGGTGTACTGGCTCTAACTCTGGCAGGTTGGACGAAATCGCGTGGGTGTTGTAAGAAGAAGTACGAAGATTTGTGTTCTTACGCCAGAGCTTATTAGCGGGAGGCCAATCACTCCATTTACATCAAAGGAAAGTAGTACATAATACCCTTAATCTCTTATGCTAGACTTTTTCACGGGTTTCTTTTCGCATTTTTATTACACTTGCTCCTGCTGCTACAGGAAATTTTTTTTCGAAACCCACTGTTTTTTTTATCTTATTATTTATGAACGCCTATCTTAGCGTCATTTTTTTTATACCAATGAGTCATCACGTACCAAGACTAAAAGCTACTCAAGAATAAAGGTTATCTAAATATATAATATATATATTCTATATAATAAGTTATCCATAAACCCAGTGTACATGTTAGAAGATAACATCCCGTTTGGCTAGGAACAAAGTGTACACTTCAATTTTTTTGTCCTCGGTCAGTGAAGGAGAGATCCTGCTAAAATGAGGTTATTTTTATTTTTGTTCCTATCCAGGATTTTCCCAACATAAAAAATCAACCTTGTGTCTAACTGTGCCCTCGTGGGGAGGCAAGTAAATAGGAACATACTGTTCTCTTACAAGTTATATCTATCTATCTGTATATCTACATAGCTTTAGACCCAGTTCACGCAGACAGACACACACACATACCCACACTCATTCCCCCTCCCATCTCTCTCTCTCTCTCTCTCTCTCTCTCTCTCTCTCTCCTTTACCTATTTTTCCTTCTTTCTGTCGACGCGATCCGGAGCTGCTGGAACACTGTCAAATTAGCAATTAGGTGAATAGCTGAAAACGATCGACCTTTGGGGGTCGGTAGGGTTCTCCCCACCGGTTAGTCGAAGCATGCGACCTAACAGGGAGTTCTTGTGTCTGTCAATATTTGCATAGGGCTCTGATACGCTTGACGACGCTGGATGTTTCATGGCGGGGAGATACAACACAGGCGAGCCACACGTCATGAGCTAAAAAGAAGAAAAAAAAGTAAAAGGTTCTCTGCCCCTCCCAAGTGGTTGTTTTTTCTCAGCCGTTTCATTATTTTTGTTAGGATGGGGGGTCTAACGCTTTTATGTAAATACAAGGAGCGAGGACTCTGTTGGTGGTAAAGAAAGTGAAAATATTACAAAAAAAATAAATAAATAAAAGTGTTTCCGTTTCTACTGGAAGTTTTTACTTACCAAAATAGTAGCTATAAAAAGTCAATCTGTACCTTGGTCATTTTATTTATCTTCCTCCCACAAGGTAAGATGTGACACAAGGTCGAGAAAGTGGGATTTGAAAAGCCAGCGCCCGAGAAGGTGAGCACTCTGGCCTACAAAAAATGCCTGGGCAGCCTTGTCGGCATTCCCCGGTAGGGGCGCCTCAGGCAGATAGCAATAAACTTACTCCTCCCCAAAATGGGGAGGCAAAGCCTGGGAGGGTGGACCTCCTAGAACTGCACAGGACAAACCCATAAACCGCCGTAAATCAAGCCCTGAAGGCCAAGACAATACCAGTCTATGGGGTGCAGTACCCATCGGAACAGATACTACACTTTGATCTTGGCCAAAAGTACCTATTTATCTACTTCCCACAAAGTAGAATGTGACACAAGGTCGGAAAGTGGGAATTGCGCACTCTAGAGGAAAAGTACTTGGTACCTTTAAAAATTGCCTGGGCAGCCCCGTCGGCATTCCCCGGTAGGAGCGCCTCAGGCGATTAGCAATAAACTAACCCCTTCTCAAAGGGTGAAAAGGAAAAGCCTGGGAGGGTGGACCTCCTAGATTTGCACAGGACAGTCCCATACACCGGCGTAAATCAAGCCACGAAGCCCAAGACACTAGTGCGTACCATTTTAAGTAGGTTCAATCTATTAATACAGCCGGATTCGCTAATAATTTTAAAGCAAGTTTACATGACTTTCTATTCTACAGTTAAATCCATCTGATTTTTTTTTCAAATTTCGAAGGGTAACAAAGTAATTCATTTTCTTTTCAACTATTAATAAAAGATAAAAATGGCTGATTTGTTTATGAATACACCGAAATGCATTCTGATAGATCTAATCCATTAATTAATAATTTAAAAAATAGATCTGTAACAGATAGAACATTATCAAATGAAAGAATTACAAAGTCTATCCATACAAACTAATTAATTTTTATTGACAACTTGCTAAGACAATGTCTTCGTAAATAATAAGTGTGCGTTTACGTGTGTGTAAATGAATAGGCACGAATGTATGTGTGTATGTGTATTAGTGTGAATATTTTGTTCGTGAGAGAATGTACGTGTGTTCATTTCGGCTGGCGCAATATGCATTTACGCGTGTGTAAACAGGGTAGGCATGTGTAGATGTGTGGGTATACTAGTGTGCCTGTTTTGTTAGTGAGAAAGTGTACGTACTAATTTTATGGAGGGTGTATATGCTGACGCTGTTTCGTAGTCCGTGAAAGTCTCTCGTTGTGTGTGTTGGCTATGCAGGGTGTGACGTACGCACCTGTGTTGTCTCTGAGAGAGGGAAAGACTTCCGCCACATCTAGGGAGGTGGCTGCTGCACTGAGTAAACTTTCCTGTCTTGACAGAGTTATAAATCAACTTCGAAATCTAGTGACGGTGATCTTTTCTCTTCCTCACAACCCCTTTCATTGCTAGTCTCTCTCTACTCTATCTTTATTTCTATGGAAGGTGCTCGAATGAGCTCCATCTTTTGTTCCTCCGTGTAAGACATTCGGAATGCTAACTTGTTTTGTTACCAAATCGAAAAAAAAACTTTCCTTGTTCACTGCATGTTCCTAGCGTCAAGCGCAATTTCTAAGGGCAGTAGTTCTTTGCAAGGGTTTCCCGTCTGTGGAACACATTATCACTGGACTGCTTATCTGCTGGTTACAACTTAGTCATTTTAGAATCTGGTGTCAACAAATTCTTCTCAAAACCGTTCCATAAGTAATAATCAGTTCATACCATTGATAAATGTTAATACTCGCATAATGTTCCTCATCTCTCGGCTGGAAATCTTCTCCGTCTCATTAACCTTTATCCTCGAGTGGCACCTAGCCTTGATAAGTTTGGTCCAATAATAAAAAAATAAAAATAAATAATAATAATAATAATAATAATAATAATAATAATAAAGGAAAATCCTCGAATGCGGAAACTAACACGCATAAGCTGCAAAGACTTACCAGTCACAAGGAATTTACAACGGAGAAAACAAAACCACACGAAGAACACCACAAAAAGAGCCAAGGAACAGAAACTGCAAGAAACAGCACTTCATAATCTCCCCCCCCCCCAATAAATTACACCGGCCTCAGCTATCACTACACAAAAATGAAGCAAAGAAACAGAAATGACAAGAAACACTATAGGCTCCCCTCTCCCAACCACACACCCCTAAAAAAAAATAATTAAAACGAATTAAAAAAAAAATTAAATAAGGAAAGAGAACAGGTAAAAATTAAGGAATTGAAAGGAAAAAAGGAAAAAATTTAAATATAAAAAAAACAAAAACTTTTTTCTTTTTTTTTTTAATTAATTAAAAAAAAATTTTTTAATTAATTTATTTATTTATTTTTAATTTTATTTTTAACTGGTGCTGGCCTAGGCTGACACTAGACAAAATATTTGTAGAGGGTCGAGGAGGATGCGAAGACCGAGGGGGGACAGCACAAACCAGACCTCCACTGGAAAAGTGCAGAGAATCCTGGGATCTTGGGGAGGCTTATTGCCACCCAAATCCCAGAGAAGACCAATTGTCCTTACCAGCGAGAAATCAATGGTAAGAGGCTGTTGCGATACCACATCGTTATCGAAAAGAGGTGAAGAATACTAGAAATCTGGGGAGACTTGTTGTCACTCAGACTCCAGGAAATACCGCTGGTTGTTGTCGGTGAGCAATCACTGACGATGATCTGTGTGAGAACTCCTAGTGAGTACAAATAATAATAATAATATTTTCTAATTCTGCAAAAGGCTTGCTTGTTAAGAACAGCGAAGGTGTTAAGGTACAGCTTGAATGTCTAAAGTCACGGGAATTGACTTGATGTTCCAAAAAATTGACTTGATGTTCAAAAAAAAATTGACTTGATGTTAAAAAAAATTGACTTGATGTTAAAAAAAAATTGACTTGATGTTCAAAAAAAAGTGACTTGATGTTCAAAAAAAATTGACTTGATGTTCCAAAAAATTGACTTGATGTTCCAAAAAAAATTGACTTGATGTTCCAAAAAATTGACTTGATGTTCAAAAAAAAATTGACTTGATGTTCAAAAAAATTGACTTGATGTTCAAAATAATTGACTTGATGTTCAAAAAAAAAAAAAAACTCCAACTAAAAACATCCAAAAGTGTTAGTCTCTACTGTGAAGAAGAAAAAAATAAAAATAAAATGATGATGATGATGATGATGATGATGAATTAAAACAAAAAAATTAATAAATAAATAAATAAAAAATGGTACCAGCCTAGGCTGACACCACACAAAATATTTGCATAGCGTCAAGGAGGATGAGAAGACCGAGGAGGGACAGCACAAACCAGACCTCCACTGGAAGTGTAGAGAGTTCTGGAACGTTGGGAATGCTTATTGCCATCAAAATCCCAGAGAAGACCAATGGTCTTTACTAGCGAGAAATAAATGGTAAACGGCTGTAGCTATACTGCAAGGTTATTTGCGGTGGCCATCGAAAAGAGGTGGAGAATACTGGAAATCTGTGGAGACTTGTTGTCACTCAGACTCCAGGGAATACCACTGTGGCGATACGACAGGGGCTGCAGTCTATTGTCTATTGGCTAGATAAAAAATATCCTTAAACATAATTCACGCAAAAGACGGCAGCTAAGTGAACACTTGGTGCTTCAAAAATAAAAAAAATGTCTTTATTTAGTAATTTTTACAAAGTACAAAAAAATAAAAAATCTGTTATATTGTGACGTCGAATACGCTATGTATTTATACATTTCATCGTAATGATGGCCGCCGCTTGATCGTCTAATGTTTCCATGGCTAAACTCTAAACCATAACCATAAATTCAAAATTACTAATACCAACTGAGAAATAATTTTAACGAGACAGTTAGGTCATTTATTTGGGTCTCAACTAAGTTCGACATAGCGAGGGGAGAACAAAGATGGGTTTTTAATTATGCCATTTTAAGACCCCATATTCATGCATAGGCACGACTCGCTTCCTATTCGGATTCCTTCTACTTAAAAAAATCTCTTAACTTTCCCGATGACGTCACTCTCGCGTGATTCACACGTTCTCTTACTTCCAGAAGAAGCTTTGAGTCATTTTATACAAAGAAAGAAAATGCAGTTTAAATTCTCAGACTAACTAAATCCAAGATATCGCAGACTTAGCCCTTGCATAAGCCGACCCACCTTTGGAAAATTCATAAATAAAAAAGGGATTCAAGTATTTAAAAGTGAAACAAAAACAGGGGACCTTAACTTGAGCGTAAAATATTAAAACGGAGATCATCAGCTGTTTACCATGTATAATATATATATATATATATATATATATATATATATATATATATATATATATATATATATAGTTTAAAGGTTCATACTTTTTTTTTTTTTAATAAGCATCCGTTTGAAATTTAATAAAAAAGAAGTGTGGTAAATAAATACCATCAAAGCTTGTTATAGATGCAATATGTATTTTACAAAAAAGAAAAGACAAATCGAAGACGATTTTTTTTTTTTTCCTCTTTATATAAACTAACATTAAGTATGTATGTAGTTTATAGTTATACAGATATTTCGCTAATAAAATTTGCTTATTCATTGTAGTTGAAAATTCCGATGTAATTGGAAAGCCCGCTTCTGTTGATGTGAGCCGGCGAGTGGGATGTTGTTTTTTTTTCCTCTCTCGTATGAAATCACGCAAGCACGTGGAAGGTTATAGTTTAAAGGTTCATACTTTTTTTTTTTAATAAGCATCCGTTTGAAATTTAATAAAAAAGAAGTGTGGTAAATAAATACCATCAAAGCTTGTTATAGATGCAATATGTATTTTACAAAAAAGAAAAGACAAATCGAAGACGATTTTTTTTTTTTCCTCTTTATATAAACTAACATTAAGTATGTATGTAGTTTATAGTTATACAGATATTTCGCTAATAAAATTAGCTTATTTACCACACTTCTTTTTTATTAAATTTCAAACGGATGCTTATTAAAAAAAAAAAAAGTATGAACCTTTAAACTATAACCTTCCACGTGCTTGCGTGATTTCATACGAGAGAGGAAAAAAAAAACAACATCCCACTCGCCGGCTCACATCAACAGAAGCGGGCTTTCCAATTACATCGGAATTTTCAACTACAATGAATAAGCTAATTTTATTAGCGAAATATCTGTATAACTATAAACTACATACATACTTAATGTTAGTTTATATAAAGAGGAAAAAAAAAAAAAAATCGTCTTCGATTTGTCTTTTCTTTTTTGTAAAATACATATTGCATCTATAACAAGCTTTGATGGTATTTATTTACCACACTTCTTTTTTATTAAATTTCAAACGGATGCTTATTAAAAAAAAAAAAAGTATGAACCTTTAAACTATAACCTTCCACGTGCTTGCGTGATTTCATACGAGAGAGGAAAAAAAAAACAACATCCCACTCGCCGGCTCACATCAACAGAAGCGGGCTTTCCAATTACATCGGAATTTTCAACTACAATGAATAAGCTAATTTTATTAGCGAAATATCTGTATAACTATAAACTACATACATACTTAATGTTAGTTTATATAAAGAGGAAAAAAAAAAAAATCGTCTTCGATTTGTCTTTTCTTTTTTGTAAAATACATATTGCATCTATAACAAGCTTTGATGGTATTTATTTACCACACTTCTTTTTTATTAAATTTCAAACGGATGCTTATTAAAAAAAAAAAAAGTATGAACCTTTAAACTATAACCTTCCACGTGCTTGCGTGATTTCATACGAGAGAGGAAAAAAAAAACAACATCCCACTCGCCGGCTCACATCAACAGAAGCGGGCTTTCCAATTACATCGGAATTTTCAACTACAATGAATAAGCTAATTTTATTAGCGAAATATCTGTATAACTATAAACTACATACATACTTAATGTTAGTTTATATAAAGAGGAAAAAAAAAAAAAATCGTCTTCGATTTGTCTTTTCTTTTTTGTAAAATACATATTGCATCTATAACAAGCTTTGATGGTATTTATTTACCACACTTCTTTTTTATTAAATTTCAAACGGATGCTTATTAAAAAAAAAAAAAGTATGAACCTTTAAACTATAACCTTCCACGTGCTTGCGTGATTTCATACGAGAGAGGAAAAAAAAACAACATCCCACTCGCCGGCTCACATCAACAGAAGCGGGCTTTCCAATTACATCGGAATTTTCAACTACAATGAATAAGCTAATTTTATTAGCGAAATATCTGTATAACTATAAACTACATACATACTTAATGTTAGTTTATATAAAGAGGAAAAAAAAAAAAAATCGTCTTCGATTTGTCTTTTCTTTTTTGTAAAATACATATTGCATCTATAACAAGCTTTGATGGTATTTATTTACCACACTTCTTTTATATATATATATATATATATATAAGTTCATATTATGTTCCAATAACCATGGTTTTATTTTATTATTTTTATTTTTTCACATTTCCAAAAAACATAACATTTCTGTGAGATATATTTGTTATATATTTGTCTTATGCCAAACAACATTTGTATGTCAATATCGTCTCTGCAACATTACAAAATAATTCATAAAAAATTAACAAAGCGTAAAAAGTTATTGGATTAAAGTGTCTTGAAAAAACCTACACTATACAGTAGTTCATTTGTGGGTGAAAGCAAACAAAAAACAAATAAAAGAGAGCAAAAACTCACACATGGAGGAAACCACTAATACGCCATTTTTCGCTCAAAGCTAGTACATCCTAAAAATTGTGCGAACAATTATAAATTTCACGATTAACTTTAAGTACAAATGTCCGTAAAAACTACTTTTGAATCCTCATAGTACTTTAAAATTATGTATTTAAACATCATTTTATAAAAAATAAAATAAAATAAATAAATAAATATTTAATAGCTCCCTTCCGTATTTGGAATCATGTCTAGGTAACTATAAGATATCTTCGTTGGGAGTGACAAATTCGCCACCCCCCTTAGTTTCGCATTTAATAGAAACTTACTACTTAAGTGAAGAATTCTGAGTAATTAAGCTTATCTTAGTATTGATGAAAACGATTTATTAATAAATACTATATATCTTCCACAAAAACACCGAAGTATAACAATTTTGATAGTTTCTTAAATGAACGGCTGATATTATGAAACTAGCTCTAAACTGTTGAACTTAAAAGAGTTTCGTATCAAAATGACCTAAATAGACATTGATGTAACTTTAGTAAGTAAAAAATTATCCTCAAGTGAATTAGAATTTTTATCAATAAATTATAGAACTTATTAACTATTTTAAGAAATATTACTGAATTAAAATTTGTAATTGTTCGCACAATTTTTACTAGCTTTGAACGAAAAATTCAAAATGGCGTATTAGTGGGTTCCCCCACGTGTGAGTTTTTGCTCTCTTTTATTTGTTTTTTGTTTGCTTTCACCCAAAAATGAACTACTGTATAGTGTAGGTTTTTATTGATATCAAAACCTTCATCAGGTATTGCCACCAAGTTCGAAGTTTGAGACATAGCATCAATACTAGAGTATAGCTCACTCTCAGTTATACATCAATTCAAGAAGATGAGGGAGGGTTGGAATATGATGATTACAATTTACTTCGAATGGCATAGAAAGCAATGGAATAGAACAGAGAGACCATGTGTTAGATGCAAATACTTTTATTGAAATCAAAAGAATCTTTTCTTTCATCTTGACTTTTTTTCTAATAATTCTGCTCAATATCACTAGCCTCGTCAGAGTTTTACGCAAATAAAAGGTGTTAACCTTATTTTTTCCGTAAGGATCCTTCTTGGTCTTGTTGAAGTGACGTCCGATGATGTGTGTACTATACTAATGTAATGTCTCTTTTAAAATATGAACTTAAATTACACATGGTCGCAAGTAAGTATAAATTTGGGCAACATCATTTTTTATAAGCATCTTTGAAATTTAAAACTTAAAGAAAGAGGCAAAATGCCTTCAAAAAAGTATGTTAGATGCAGATATATTTTTATTAAAATCAAAATAATTCTTTTTTTTTCATCTTGACTATTTTCTAATAATTTCGCTCGATATCACGATCCTTGCCAGATATTTAACCAAATAAAAGGTATTAACCTTATTTTTTGCGTAATGGTCTTCAGTAATAGTGCTCAATCGTAGATAGAGCTATTTAATTGATATTCTCATTCATACAAGTATGTACTAAAAGCTACACTGACATGACGATGTTTCGATCTGTAGTCATTAAAAACTAAGATTTCCTCAGGCAAAGAAGTCTGTTTATCTTTAGCTATATAAACAGCCAAAGAAAATACGGACTTATTAGCCTGAGCGGATCGTTGTTGTTAATGATTACAGATCGAAACATCGTTCTGTCAATGTCGCTTTTGTACATGTCTATATAAATCAAAATTAGCCGCACTGAAGAGCTGTGATACAGCGAAACAGTCTGTATGTGGATGACTATATATTTTTTAATATTTACTGCTCTGGTATTTAATCTGTTTTAACGTGAAATATTAATAAATTGATTTGAGATTCCATTCATATTTTCTCTTCTCATTTATTTTTGTTCATCTGTTCCACCTTCCGGTACCTATATCACATTGCTCCTGCCTCGGATTACAAACTTATATATATATATATATATATATATATATATATATATATATATATATATATATATATATATATATATATATATATATTCCATGATAAATGCCAGTATACTGAAATCATATGCCCTTAATAGGGTTAAGATGAAAATTCATATACACTAAATGTACAAAAGCAAGGAAATTCTCAAATTTTTACACTTTTATTGTCATTAAGGGTATGCGAGCACAACTGGGCTATGTATTTTACTGGTAGGAATTTTTCTTCAGCGCACCTCACACACTTCATCCACTCATACATAGAGATGTATACTGTAGTGATGTGATAACGAAATGGCTTGGTTGATACGTAGTCATACCCTTAATGACAATAAAAGTGTAAAAATTTGGGAATTTCCTTGCTTTTGTACATTTAGTATATATTAATTTTCATCTTAACCCTATTAAGGGCATATGATTTCAGTATACTGGCATTTTTCATGGAATGTCACTACTTTTGTAAAGGCTATGCCTCAAGACAATGGTAATTTTTAAGGATGTTTTGAATTTTCTGGAAAACTAAGGTGTATGGTAAACTGAAATTAAAATGCCATCAACTAAACCCTAGAACCTCTATCTCTGCCAAAAATCAGCTGAATCCATCAAATAGTTGATGAGATACAGGGTGGCACACACGTACGTACGTACACACGGATAACACAAAATCATGCCTGACCTTTCTGGATCTCTGGGTTGCCTTGACTAATGATGCTGAAATTCGACACACTTATAGAACCTCTCAAATGAAAATTTTGTGCAAAGTTTTAAATATTTGGTTTATTGGTTTTTGAGTTATGATTGATCAAAGAAATGAGATTTCTAGCATAGGTCGTTTTTGAAGTCTATTAAGGGATAGAGCGTTATCGCGCCTCCCTTGATATATATATATATATATATATATATATATATATATATATATATATATATATATATAGAGAGAGAGAGAGAGAGAGAGAGAGAGAGAGAGTAAGATGATACTTTGAAGATATAAATAATATCTTTAACCAATAGACTAAAAAGATACAAAACAAAGCTCAATATAGTGTATAGAGCAATAATATTAATGGATTGAATGACATATACCATTCACCACATGGATTGATTTTTAATCAACTTCTTTGACATTTTTCTTGAAATTGTTTTAAACTATCTGACTTTGATAAACTGTATAAGTTTAACAAAACAGTGTGTTTTTGGCCAATATATTTGATGTTTTATATTTTTTTATATATTTTCAAAGCTTAATGTTTATTACCCGCAGTAATGTCATTGCGATAATGGTCCTCTGAGGAGAAGATTTTCTTTGAAAACTCATGAGGTAATGGCGCAGTATAACACCTTGTTTTTGAACTTTAATAAAATCTGATTAATTTCTCATTTTATTATGTCATTCAATCCATTAATATATATATATATATATATATATATATATATATATATATATATATATATATATATACAGGGTGATTCATAAGTCACTTAGCTATTTAAAATGATTACCATATGAAGCACAAACATATTATGAACTTTTGATAATTGTTATCTTACTCTCTAATTACTGCTATTTGTTATTTTAAATTTGTTAGTTTATATATTTGTTTCTATATATATTTATTTTTATTTATTTAAATTTGTGTAAATCATCATATGTACTTATTTTTCAGGCAGTATGTCATTTACAATTGAAGAACGAATTTTTATTGTTATTCATATGGCCAAATTTGATGAATCTCCCATACTTGTTGAAAGGCAATGACGACCTCAAATCAAAAATCACTGCCGAGTTTGTTAAAATTAATCAATCAAATATGCTACAAAGAGTCGTAAATTTCTTGCAAAAAAGAATGGAGCTATGCATGCAGAACGAAGGTGGAAATTTTTAAAGTTTGCTGTAATTTTAAACTCCCATAAATGAATTTGTTGAATAAACTTTCTGTTTTGTATTACCGTATTTTTTAATTTCAGAATTTCAAAAATAAATAGCTTAGTGACTTATGAATCGCCCTGTATATATATATATATATATATACTCTTATTAAGTAGCGTCATTTGTCCTTCTCACAGTGAGATTAAAACGCCTATTTAAACTTTACACAATAGAAAAACAATAACTTCTAAAATAATGATCATGTGTTTGTGATCGAGCGAAAGAAATCACTCTGAATCATTAATATACTCGTATATATCACCAAAGATGTTTACGAGCAGTGTAATTGTAATATGTGATTGTTTATAAGCAAATGTTAAAGTGCCAAAGCAGTTGGTTTATTTCAAGTAATTAACCATTTGCTTTCCAATTAAGTTTTCCATTACCCTCGAAAATACCGACAAAAAACGGGTCGCTAATCCGAAACACAAGTAGGGTTATAACTTTTAAGCATTGGCTTCGGGGGGGGATTTTTTCGATGTGGATGTGAATCTATGTAATACTAAAACTCTGAGGATGTTTTTATTATGTCGGTTGCTTGTCACCGTTCACACTTCATTTGTACATGGACTTTTTAAATGATTGGGTAAAGACAAATAACTTGAATAATTGGCGAATGATACCAGAAATGGTAAAAGGAATGGAATGCTGTAAATAAGTAAAAGAGAAAAGAGAGAGAGAGAGGATATATTATAACATCGCAATGTATTCTGACATTTGGAAATCCTTTGATGTTTTAATCCTTGTAAAAACCTGAGTATTAACCAATATTAAAGATAAAAAAATATATACTTAATAATATATATGACAAGTACGAACCAAAAGGGTCATGGGTGGCCTAGTTTCATATGAAATATAAAATTGTTTATCATATTTGTAAATAAAGTGTACTAATTCAATTTAGCCGGCACACATTCGTTTTTATTCAATAAATTTCTCAGATTATCTGACGCTCGTTTCGACAAATGCAAAATATTGGCGTCAAGATTTCTTACAAATTTCAGTAACCTCTTCAATAACAATACCCCAATTTATGTCAGCATTTAAAGTTTTCCAAAGGGTGTGATTCAATAAATTTCGGATAAATATTACAGTGATCTCTGTTGTTTACAATTGGATTCAACAACATCAGAGAGTTTTAAGATCTGGTGAAATTGGTTAGCATCTGTAGATTCAGAATTTTTAAGATTTGGTGAAATTGGTTAGCATCTGTAGATTCAAAATGTTTAAGATCTGGTGAAATTGGTTAGCATCTTGAGATTCAGAATTTTTAAGATCTGGTGAAATTAGTTAGTATCTGTAGATTCAGAATTTTTAAGATCTGGTGAAATTGGTTAGCATCTGTAGATTCAGAACTTTTAAGATCTAGTGAAATTGGTTAGCATCTGTAGATTCAGAATTTTTAAGATCTGGTGAAATTGGTTAGCATCTGTAGATTCAGAATTTTTAAGATCTGGTGAAATTTCTTAGCATCTTGAGATTCAGAATTTTTAAGATCTGGTGAAATTTCTTAGCATCTGTAGATTCAGAATTTTTAAGATCTGGTGAAATTTCTTAGCATCTGTAGATTCAGAATTTTTAAGATCTAGTGAAATTGGTTAGCATCTGTAGATCCAGAATTTTTAACATCTGGTGAAATTGGTTAGCATCTGTAGATCCAGAATTTTTAAGATCTGGTGAAATTGGTTAGCATCTGTAGATTCAGAATTTTTAAGATCTGGTGAAATTGGTTAACATCTGTAGATCCAGAATTTTTAAGATCTGGTGAAATTGGTTAGCATCTGTAGATTCAGAATTTTTAAGATCTGGTGAAATTGGTTAGCATCTGTAGATCCAGAATTTTTAAGATCTGGTGAAATTGGTTAGCATCTGTAGATTCAGAATTTTTAAGATCTGGTGAAATTGGTTAGCATCTTGAGATTCAGAACTTTTAAGATCTGGTGAAATTGGTTAGCATCTGTAGATTCAGAATTTTTAAGATCTGGTGAAATTGGTTAGCATCTGTAGATTCAGAATTCGGTTGAACATGTTCATCTTGGTTTTCCTAATTGATTCAAATACGGTATTACGAAAGTTTTTTCATGTTTGGTCAGTTTCTGGATTTTTATCCACATTAAATTTATTTATACACTAGCAGGAAGATCCATTGCAACATTCTTTAAATCTCTCCAGGACACTCTGACACACAGTGCGACACAAATTCTGATCTTCATCAATTTCTGTGAATGCAACATGAATGTAATCTTTTAAATCATTTATTGTTTTTGGTTTCTTCTCATAAACCTTGTTCTTAACAACACCCCAAAAAAAGAAATCTATTGGTGTCAGGTCAGGTGAAAGTGGTGGCCAATCGATGCTGCCCCTTCTTCCGAACCAACGCTGTGGAAAAACTTGGTTAAGGTAGTCTCTTACTTTAGACGCATAATGTGGTGGTGCTCCATCCTGCTGAAAGAAAAGTTCATCAAAGTCAGGTTTAGTTTTGAGTTGTGGTACTACTACTTCACGAAGCATGTCCAGGTAGTTCTCCCCATTTACAGTTCCATTAAAAAAACGGGTCCAATAACACCTTCGCTTGATAATGCACCCCAAACTGTAATGCCAGGCTGGTTCAGTTCAGTCTCTATGGTCAACTGGGGATTTTCATCGGCCCAGTACACACAGTTATGCCTGTTCACATGACCAGATAGTTTAAAGCAAGCCTCATCTAACCAAATAATCTTATCCAAAGAGTCAGGTTGTTCTCCAGTAAATTGATTACGCATCATTTCGCAGAACTGCAGTCGACGATCTGCATCGTCCTCTAAAAGACCATGTACTAGTCTTGGTTGGTAAGGTTTTAATTTCAGTTTACGCATTAAGCGTTGCAACGATGTTCTTGGTATAGATAGTTCTGCAGAAGCACGTCGTGTGGACTTCCTTGGACTGTTCACAAATGTCATAGCCACTAACATTTCATTTTCTTCGGTCTCAGAAGTTTTTGGACGTCCAGACTTCGGTGCATTACTCACTGAACCTGTTTCATCAAATTTATTCCTTAGACGATAAATTGTTTGTCGTGAAGGCGGAGAAGTGTCAAAAGTTTCTTGCCATGCCGTATGTACCATCTCGGCATTTTCAGATTTCCAATATTGTTTTAATATTCATTTCCTTTTCTCTTGATTTAAATTGTTCGCCATTAACCCTGAAATAAAAAAAAATATCATCAAGTAAAAAGTTGGCTTTACAGAAATAAAATAAATTACAATCAGCAAGGAAATAGCTGTTTATGTAGGTTAGATCTATACTCTGAGGAGTATTTGATATTGCTTGTAATTAGCAAGTAACTTCAACCAGATAAAAAATAGTTTAATAACTGTAAACCTACTTTTGAGCCACCCTATATATATATATATATATATATATATATATATATATATATATATATATATATATATATATATCCTTTACAATAGGGGGCGACATAACGCATGTAAGCGAGTACACTCTCTCCCTCCCTTTCTCCCCCACATCTCTCTCTCTCTCTCTCTCTCTCTCTCTCTCTCTCTCTCTATATATATATATATATATATATATATATATATATATATATATATATATATATATATATATATATCCTTTACAATAGAGGGCGACATAACGCATGTAAGGGAGTAAACTCTCTCTCTCCCTCTCTTTCTCCCCCTCTATATCTTACTCTCTCTCTCTCTCTGTCTGTCTGTCTGTCTTTCTCTCTCTCTCTCTCTCTCTCTCTCTCTATCTCTTAAGCACGTAGGAAAGTGCATCACAACTATTAACAATAAGAACTAATAACTGAGCACATTTTTAAGCGATGAAAACACCACATAGTTTGTAGCTTAATGGTAAAACGCCCGACTGCAGTCTCTGTGGTCGAGGTTTCGAATCCTGCTATAGTCAGCTATGCTAATGAGCCATAGTAACCTCGAAACATGTGCCTGTGTATAATTATTTCATATATATATATTAGTTGAAAAATGGATATAAGTCTAGAGAGTAACATGTTCGAAACCCTATATATATATATATATAGCGTTTCGAACACTGGACTTTATATCCATTTTTCAATTAATTATTCTATTTACGACTGCTCCTTTTAAAATAATAGATAAATAGTTTTATGAAATTTCGTGATTTTCTGAAAGTTCTTTTATTACTTTTTCAGCTCTCTACAAATCACTGGTCAAGCAGCCCGGTTCTGCCTGGACAGTATACAGCTCTCTCCGGCTCGTGCATGGCTCCACACACAAATCTCCCGAGCTTCATGGGACTCGCCAACCCCAACCACTTGCAACATGCCCCCCACCAAACGACAACTCCGGCCGCCCCATTACCCACGGTGCAAGGGACGACTGCGATGGTAATAAGTACCGATGGGCAACAGTGCAGCATCCCCGGTCCTGGTCTCGATACAGAACGACGCAGTTCTAGTATTGCCTCACTGAGGTTGAAAGCCCGCGAACACAGCGCCGCCATCGGCATCCTCAGCGTCTACGGCAAATCCTGAGAGTCGCAGAAAACGCTGTATTTAGCCAAAAAGAAGAGAAGAATTCCAGTCACGCCGGTGTAATTGTACATGAGATAACCCGTTTGTTCAGTTGTTAAACATTTAAAAGAAAAGGAAAAAAAATTAACGATTGAACATTTCAATCAAAATTATGTGTCTAACTTATAATCTTAGAAATAATCTATTTTTCATGTACAAAGAAACAGCGCCGGGAATAGGGGTGTATGCTCCTCATATACATATAATATGGACCTTCATACTTCCATGAGGAGGCTAAATGTTTATGGTTTATTAATTATTTTTCATCAAAACAATCAAATAATTATTCAAGTTTTATGAATTAATTTTAATTTGGATAATATTAACGGACATGTGCAATAACGGTATTAAAAATAATATTACCGTAAAAGTGACCCTATATATTTTTTCCAACAACATTTTAAGTAAGGGGACACAAACTAAAAATAGTGAGGCATCCTGAGCGCTACTGAAACCATCTCTTCCGGGGCCCAGTGGATTCGGTTGTAGGTAGCGTCGACCCTGCAAAGAAAGAACAAGGATTGAATTCAATTACTACGACGTATGGAATATTTGGCGAATCACTTTTAATTGAGAACGGACACATTTTATGCAAGTGTAAGACGTGGGAAAATGAAACCAAATAATAGTAAACATTTTTAATTCTTGAAAATGTTATTTATTAAAATAACAAAAATTTACTTTCCGAAATGAAGTCTGATTGAATTAGAAAAAATCAAATTGACCCGATTCCAACTTCGAGTTTGAACAACATGACTACGTATTCAATCAGGAAATAAAATGTCTGATCGTTGCACATCATCCATGTTTTAGATAAACATAAAATCGCATATCTGCTGCCACCATGAGATGGTTTGTACTTGATCAGAAAGGTAACACGAGCACACGATGAGGTATTAAACTTTTTTATTCGCCATCTTGGATTTGTTAAAACTTTTAACATAACAGTTCAAGGGGAAGTAACTCTTAAATATTAACGAGTTAATACTGCTTGTCACAGTTAACTAGCTGGCCTACCCAACGTTGCCTTGGTGTCAAATATGCTTAATATAAAATACATTGTATATATATGCCGTGTTTTAACAATTGATATCATTTGAGATGTAAATATTACATACACCACATAGTCAAGGGAAATGACGCCAAGAAGACTTAATGTTGAACAACAAAATATATTCCTCCAAATTGGAATGAGAAAATCAAATTTATATTGATTCAATTTCACAAATGTTCGATAAGCGCACCGCCTAGTGCACGACCGGCTCTTCCAATGTTATCGATCGTCGAAAGACAACCGTCTTCTTTGAATTTTTCGTGCCATGTCCAAATCTGCGTTGTCGTCGGTGAATTTTTAGAGAACTCTCGCACAAACACAGGCTGCACAGTAATCTTTTGACTGTCTCCAGCATACCTCAACACTTTTCTTTTCTTTTCCAATGAATTGCATTTTACACCTGTAAAATAAATATAATAAACATACACTGTTGATTTGTTTAAACAAATGTTGTTAAAATTTTAAATCATTTTAAAATTCTACATTCTCGCTTAAACATAAACTACACAGATAGTTTAAATAAAATTTATCTTCCTCCCAAAAGGTAAGATGTGACACAAGGTCGGGAAAGTGGGATTTGCAAAGCCCGCGTCGGAGAAGGGGCGCCTCAGACCGTAAGCAATTGACTTACTCCTCCCCAAAGAGATTTAAGCTTTCGCTCTCATTAGTGCATGGATGATAATCTCAAACGGTCGCACGGTTCGAACCCCTGCCACAGAATCAACCTAGACCCCGTAAGCAAGCGCCATAACCATTAGTCCACAAAACATCAAGACAATCCAGAAGGGAATTTAATTTATATCTAGAAAGACTGACTAAAGATTCTACGAACATTGTCGGAATATATCTTATAGCTACGTGTCAGTCTATTTTTAATTTCCCCAAACAGGGCTCAACTTTAATCTTATTAAAGGGCTTATAACAATATTAATTTTAAGTAAATAATATTAACACGCATATATATATATATATATATATATATATATATATATATATATATATATATATATATATATATATATATATATATATATATATATATATATGTGTGTGTGTGTGTGTGTGTGTGTGTGTGTGTGTGTGTGTGTGTGTAAGGCGTGTAATTTTTACGCTCAGCGTTAGAACTGCTTCATCCGATATAAAAAGACTGTTCGGTTGGTTATCAGAGAAATAAAGAAAAGAAACGTTACACTTATGTAGATTTTTTTAAAGGCAAGTGAATGAATTCACACAATAAGTCATAAAACGATAAAAACAAACAAGAAGAAATAAAATCCATGTAAAAATGTTGGCAGAAGGTCGAATGTTGATCAGGTGTGGACGGAAGTTCCGATAGCGAAACCTTGAACTTCCGGTTGTTACAGATAAGTACTAATTGCCTTATCAGCAAAAGATTTGTGTACGATGGAAGTGGGATTTCGCCATGAGAAAGAAAAAGCAAAAGAAATGAAAAAAGAGATCTTCTTGAAACACTTGCTAGTATTTCTTTGTACTTTCTCTTTTTTAGTAATTTTTTTTCCTTTTCTTTTTCAGGATGTCGACATAAAGAAGTGTGTTTTGATCAGGATGTTGGTTCTGGATCTTGTTGAAATTTACCGTTTTGCTACTTGTGGATTTCGTCCGACAAAAAAAGTTGGAAATAAAAAAGAAAGAAAACACAATTCTGAGTACAAACGATTAGAATCAGTTTGCAATCTTTTTCTCTTGTATCTGACATTCTATGGTTCTGAAATTGTCCAGACATCGTAGGGATTCTGTGTAGAAGTGCGGACTAGGTAAAAGGTCAGGCTTAAAAATAAGGGAGTTGAAGCGAAACGTTCGTACTCGAATTAATTACAATTAGAGCCTTTGTTTACGTTAGAATACATGTTATCTATCTACCTCCCACATCGGTAAGATGTGACACAAGGTCGGAAAGTGGGATTTGAAAAGCCAGCGCCCGAGAAGATGAGCACTCTGGCCTACAAAAAATGCCTGGGCAGCCCTGTCGGCATTCCCCGGTAGGGCCGCCTCAGGCAGTAAGCAATAAACTTACTCCTCCCCAAAGAGAGGAGGCAAATCCCGGGAGGCTGGACCTCCTAGAACTACACAGGACAAACATACAGACCGGCGTAAATCAAGCCCCGAAGGCCAAGACGATACCAGTCTGTAGGGTGTAGTATCCATAGGAACAGATACTAAACTTTGATCCCTGCCAAAACGTTCGAATAAATATAGACCTCCACTTGAGGCCAAAGACGCCCTAGATTGCGTCTGCAATTCCATGTATACTACTTCAGCATTTAGTTTTTTGTTTTATTGTTTAGTCAAGATATTTCACCCCAAACAAGGCAAGCTGCCACTGTAGACGTAAGGGCTACTGAGAATTAGGGAGTAGGTTTTGGGTGTTATCCTAAGTTGAGAGCTGTGCAGCGAGTGTCTGTTTACATTACTTTTAAACCTCTGCATGTCGGTACTGTCGGGGAAACAGGAAGCAGGGAGGGAGTTTCAGAGGCCGGAAGCACGAGGAAAGAAGCTGCCGCAGTAAAAGGCTCTCCACAGTGAATGGATGGGACCTAGCTGATTGTCGGGCTGTTCTAGTGTATTTGCGTCGAGGGTTCACTAGGGCAGCTAGTTCATCGGAGCACAATCCATTTAGTTACTTTATATGCACCTTTTGTCTTAGAATTTCGCTAATGGACCGGGAGACCGGGTTTCAATCCTCGACCGAGTCATACCAAAAATTAAAAAAATTGTACTTGATGCCCCCTTGCGAAACACTCAGTATGAAAAGGTGACGATGAATGGTAAGTGGAACAATTCTGGGAAAGGAGACGCGCTTTCCCTTACACCTCGGTGTAATAGCCAATGAAAAGGGAGCCTTCGGGTCGCCCTCGACTACGGTCAACTACTTTACTTTATTTTTTATATAAGTCTTCGCATAAGAGGGTCGGTCGGTCGGTCGGTCGGTCGGTCGGTCATGTTTAAGTTTCACATATAATTTCCGTTGGTCTGTCACGCTTAAGTTTCACATATAATTTCCGTTGGTCTATCAGACTATAGTTTCACATATAATTTCTGTTGGTCTGTCACGCTTAAGTTTCACATATAATTTCCGTTGGTCTGTCACGCTTAAGTTTCACATATAATTTCCGTTAGTCTGTCACGCTTAAGTTTCACATATAATTTCCGTTGGTCTATCAGGCTTTAGTCTGAAATAGATCTTAATTAACTAGAAGAATCCTGTCAAAGAAAATACACCCGTAACCCAACTCCCAGACATACATGTAGTAAAATCACGTTTTATTGCTACCTAAAAGGGTGGAATTAATTCATGCCATTGAGTATTTGCATAAAAAAATCATTTTTATTTGATTTCTGTCCACCATTCGGCGACGCTTTCTACAGTGGCGTTTATTTTACATTTTATACATCCTATCTCTAACCCTGACCCTACCTTGCCCCTAGCGTAACCCTTTAGTTCGAAATATCATGTTTGACGCGGGATAATCCAAATAGAAGCCAGTAAACTGCTCACTCGCAGAATGTCTATTCTTGTGTTATTGGTGTCCACATTTGAAAGCTCATGGCAGATTTGAATAACACACAGCTGTCTACTATTCCGCAAGGCATTCCACAGTGGCGTTTATTCTGCACTATGTACAATCGGACTCTAATCCTAACCATAAACTAACCTTTACCCTAATCCTCACCCTAACCTTAACCCTTAAGTTTTAAATACTATGTTTGACGCGGGAGAATTCAAAAGGAAGCCAGTAAGTAAACCGGTCACCTGCAGATTGAAACAGCACATCCTATGAATAGCTATTCTAGTTTTATTGTTGCTCGCATTTTGAAATCCCATGGCAGATTTGAATCGCGGTCATTATGCAATAATCTAAGTTCTCTAATTTTGTGTAAAGAAAGCTGGTCCAATTTAAAACAAAATCTGGAACTCCCCCCCCCTGCCCCCTGTTTCCCCGACAGTACTGACATGCAGAAATGTAAAATTAATGTAAACAGACATCTCGCTGCGCAGATCCCAGTTTAGGTTGACCCCTCACCCCCAACCTTCTCCCCTTTTCTTTCTTCTAAGTAGCCCCTTACGTCTACAGTGGGGCTGCCTTGTTTGGGGTGAACTACGTTAAAAAAAATTGAAAAAAAAAAATTATGTCAGTATTCATACACGCCTACAGCTTCGTGTGCATACCCGCCGTGGTAATAACAACCTAACCCTAACCCGTCGTGGTAATAATAACCTATAATTGTTCTTCTCTTCTGAACCTAGTCTAAATAAAAACCCAACTAAACAAGCAGTCAAAAATTGCGACGAATATCACATATAGATTATAAGTACATAAAACCAAACGAAACTGCCATGAACATAGTTTCTTTCCAGGAACTTCTAACTAGTGGAACGTAAAACCACTGAACTGCTTCCCTGCTCACTACAACACAGCCGTTTCAAGTCCAATGTTAACGAAAATACTCTTCGATCTAAACTCCTGAATTATCAAATTACCGATCGTTTCCAATCCTCTCATAGTATTGGTTATCATCGAACTGACAATTTAATTAACCCTTGTCCTCGAGTGGCTTTTTGATCTTGATAACTGGTGACTCATTAGTATAATAAATAAATAACGCCACGACAATGGTGGTAAATGTCGGGACTGTTTTCCTATAAGTGATCATTAGTGTTCGTGTCCGAATCATCATTTATAAAATACGCAGAGACATTGGTACCAAGAGATATAGATTCTTAAATACATTGCGTAAATTGTTCCCGACGAAGATGTATATATAGAAGCAAATATAGAGCTTCAGGTAACAGTGATCTTTTTCTCGCCCCACATCTACCTCTTTTAGGTCTACATATTGTCACTTCCTTGAGTCGTTTGCTTCCTCTAACTGACTCTACCGTGACAAAGCGCTCCATATAGACAATACCAGCTTACGTATATTTCATTCTATAACACTTTCATTTTCTAATGTCTCAACCATTTCACTTTTGACATTTTAATCCTTAGTGAGCCATACGCTGTTTTAGCTGTTTCGTCCCCAAATTTGAGTTTCCAGTTTATCTCAAGGTCTATCTATAAAACGTAACAATTTTTCATTATTTCATTATTAGAAGTACCATTAGTATTTGACTATTAAAATAAATACTGTCTTACTAGTGTACACTATCTGTCAGAAATTACGGAAAATATTATGCTTCGCCAGTGTTCGCACTCGATATTTATCTAGATATAATACTAAAATAGTTATATACAATTATAGAATTAGGTTAGTAATTTAATTTTTATATATAACTTATTATCGTTTCTGATGACTTAAAGAAAAAAAAACACTCACAGTAATAAGTGTATGATGATTAATAATACATTATCATATTTTTTCCTGATCTTTTATGATTAAAATGTGACGCAATCGAACGCGCATACATTCGCTGTTATTAATAAGAAGATAAATGTAAGTTAGTAATTCGAGGCAGGAGCAATGCGATATAGGTACCGGAAGGTGGAACAGATGAACAAAAATAAATGAGAAGAGAAAATATGAATGGAATCTCAAATCAATTTATTAATATTTCACGGTTTAACGGTTTAAATAGCAGAGCAGTAAATAGGAAAAAGTTTACTGTTAAGCAATTTAAAAAGGTCCGGAAAAGGTCAACTTTAATTTTCGAGAGTGGAACCTCTCATTATCAAAAGTTCAAAAATATGACCGAGTGGTCGAAAAGGCGAGATGGACACAACTGTTGACAAAATGCCGCAGAGAATGGGTGGCAGATTCGCAGAAAATGAGTTTAGATAAGCTAATAAGAAGATGCAAAACACTAATGGTGGCCGCTAAAAAGCGGGAAATTTATCAAACGGTAATTTATTTTTTACAAAGAATAACTTTTATAAAGTTTTTCAAAGACTAATATTATAACACCCTCGTAGACGCTCAAAATGTCGTCCGTGCAAATCGAAGAAGTGAATAAGCCAAACGCAATAAAATTTAAACAAAATAAAAATTTAAACAATAACATTGACAACCTCAAATTTCCCGCTGTTCTAACCTTCCCCCATGTATATACCTACAATTCTAGACATTCGTCTTCTTCCTAAACAAAGACTTCTACAATTACTTGGAAAACATTGACAATTCAAAAAAAAAAAGAGTCCAACAATGGCAAAAAAGGGTATTTGTAGCGGTTTTAAACAAACCTATTTTCTCCCTCAGAAAAATGTCCTCATTGAGTAAGCTGGTCACACTCTGACCAATCAGCCTGCAGGGCGCAGATATTCCTTCTGTCGGCTGAAGAACTACTTCAGCCCTTTTGGGAATCACAGGTGGTCCCTAGAGAGAGATACCCCGGCAAGCAACGAGGAAACACTTCTTTCACTCTCTCTCCTGCTTCTGTCTACTGGACACTCACAGCAAATACTATCTTCACCTGAAGATAATTGCTGACAGACCTCAGACAGCTCTAAAAACGTCTTACTTTCCTTTTCCTCTCTCGGACACTGTCCAAGATTCTTTCTACCTATACCAAACGGTATAGGTAACCTTTGTGAATAAACCCTTTTCGTTGTTGTTATAAAGAGGTTTAGTTTATCCTGGTCTTTTGGCCAAGATCAAAGTGTAGTATCTGTTCCGATGGATACTGCACCCCATAGACTGGTATCGTCTTGGTCTTCGGGGCTTGATTTACGCCGGTCTATGGGACGGTCCTGTGCAGTTCTAGCAGGTCCACCCTCCCAGGCTTTGCCTCCCCTCTTTGGGGAGGAGTAAGTTTATTGCTTACTGCCTGAGGCGCTCCTACCGGGGCATGCCAACGGGGCATCTCAGGCAATTTTTAAATGGCCAGAGTGCTCACCTTCTCGGGCGCTGGCTTTTCAAATCCCACTTTCCCGACCTTGTGTCACATCTATCCTTGTGGGAGGAAGATAAATAAAATAAAGAGGTTTTGTTAGTTCATTTCGTGTCTGAAACCTAAGAGAGGGACAACGCCCCTCTTCTTTACAGATTATGCTGTGCAAATATTGGTCTCGCTACTAATAAGAAATGAAATAATGAAAGAAATTCAAATAAAAATTACAGATGCATTTTGAAATAAGATAAGATTTTTCTTTACTAATGAGTCACAAGACCAAAACGACACTCAAGGATAAAGGTCAATGAGTGTGTCAGGTAGACAGTGAAACAACACCGTGATTATTGATAACGATAGTTGAAACTGGTCATAATTTGTTTATTCAAGAGCACGGCTCAACAAAAATTTGTTTACATTAGACTTAAAAACGACTATGTGATAGTCAGCTGGGGATCAGCCCCGCGGTATTGTGTTCCACATACGGGTAGTTCTAATAAATAAACTTTGGCTAATGGAAGCTCCGTTTAGTTTTAGGTACACAGAGGGAGAAAGGAAAATTATTGACAGTGGTTGTAGCTAGATGAGTTTTTTTTGTAAATGTTTTACAGGGAGAAACCATAGATTGGATCTCAGTCGAGCACCTACCATGAAAATAACGATAGAGTAGAGAAAGACTAGCAACATCTCTGTTTTGAGAAAGTGATTATAGGGAAGAGAAAAAGAGATCTTCCACTAGATTTCGAAGTCGTGTTTATACTTTGTCAAGACATGAAAAGGGCGCTAGAAGTATCACCTCATAAGATGTGGCAACAGTACTCCATCTTAGGATGTATTTGACTTTTATACAGGTAGAGGATTGCGTCAGACGTGGGATACTTTCTGGAGCGGTAGAATGATCCAACCATTTTTCCAGCGACCTTAGCAACGGATTTGATGTAAGTGTTCCATTTCAAGTCTGAAGTGAATTTCCACTGGGAATAGAGGGAGGAAGCTTTGTGGAAAAAATAAAACACATCCGAACCTGCCCTCCCCCCTCCCGACAGACGGTCAGGGTATCTTTTACTTTACTCCGCAGAGTCGTGAACGGGGTAAAAAAAACGAACGAGAAAGTGTTTAAAAACATAAATATGCAACAAGTAAAGGCGACCTACGTCGAGAATAGATATTTTCCTAAGTAGCTATGACATTTGTTTGTATTTTGACGTAGTATACATGGGTTTTTATTAGATGTGAAAAAAAATTCTTGTTTTTTTTTTGCACAAAAAGAAAATGGCGGCCGGTTGTTATTCTTTTACATACCCCCTCCGATCGCCATCTTGGATTTGTGCGATGTTGGTGTGACGAACAATTTATTTTCTAATAAATAGCACTTCGAACGGGTTAAAAATACAAACAAATGCCACAGGTAAGTTTGAAAATAACTTTTATCGCCTACAGTATCTTTTATTTGTTGTATATTTGTTTTTTGAGCGTTTTTAGTCTGCTGAGTAAAGTAAAAGATACCCGACGGTCAATTGGATCTGACTTTGTTTTTGAAAACATTCTTTGTATAAATAATTTTTGGATCTTTTTAAGAAGCCCCCTGCCACTAGTGCTAAAGTTAGTCGGCCGCTAAGAATAACCCCGCTGTTAAGGGAGACAACTTTTCGGCTTGCTAAATTCTTTACGCGTTAACCCTTTTCACACGCGTCTGAGTGCACCTTTCCTTAAAGTTTTCTTTGCTCATGAATTTTCTAAGACTCACAACCCTGGTCCACGAAAAGGAGTCTGCTGTAGTTTTTTTTTCAAAACCACGGAGTACTACATCAGCAGCGTCTCTGCAACAATGGCCATCAAATGGTTTTATCGAGCAATTGCTCCAGATGGCGATGTAATTCACGTCAATGTCGGACAGAAGTTACTCTCCGAAATAATAAAACATTCTTATTTTGTTAATTTATGAAAAATTTAATTAGAAAAAAAAATAAAATCCATTAATACTAAAATCGTATATAATAAGTTATACATTCTTATTTTGTTAATTTATGAAAAATTTAATTAGAAAAAAAAATAAAATCCATTAATACTAAAATCGTATATAATAAGTTATACATTCTTATTTTGTTAATTTATGAAAAATTTAATTAGAAAAAAAAATAAAATCCATTAATACTAAAATCGTATATAATAAGTTATACATTCTTAATTTGTTAATTTATGAAAAATTTAATTAGAAAAAAAATAAAATCCATTAATACTAAAATCGTATATAATAAGTTATACATTCTTATTTTGTTAATTTATGAAAAATTTAATTAGAAAAAAAATAAAATCCATTAATACTAAAATCGTATATAATAAGTTATACATTCTTATTTTGTTAATTTTTTTAAGCAAAAGTGGCTGAAAAGTTGTCTCCCTTGAATAGCGGAGTTTTATTTTTTGGCGGAGGCTTCTTAAAAAGATCCCAATTTTTTCTTTCATTCACGTAAACTTTGGAATTCTCTATAGAATTAGAGATTGTTAAGGGGAGGTAAATGCGAAATCCGTAACAGAGTTATTTCCCATGACCTCAATTTTTGTTAAGTATGTTTTATAGTTTAGCAAAATTTCGTGTCTATTTTATTAATGTTTGTAATTAATGTGAGGTGATCTAATTGAATTATTTAAAGTACATAATAACCATGAACGACTTAATTTTAATTCTAGCGATATTTTCCTCTCGTATTTGTTTCACTTTGTTTTCATCAGATTCTGTTTGAGTAGGATTTTTTTTTTTATTAAATGTCCTTATTACTTCGTTATTAAATTATTCATTGAGATAAATTGACTACTTTTTTTTACAGGAAATGTTGGGTACTTTCACAGATTAGGACCCACGCTAACTTTGACCCTAACACTAACGATGGGGGTCAAAGTTAGCGTGGGTCCTAATCTGTGAAAGCACCAAATGTTATTTTAATTTCCTAAAATTTTTGGATGCAAATAGCTTAGAAAATCTCACTCTTTTAATTTGTTAAGAATTTTAAAGCCACAAATGATTTTTTTTAATTCAATAGTTTAAATGTTTCAACATTTCTTTTCAATTTTAAACAGTTCACGAAGTAATTCATTCTTTTTTTTAACTATCAATAACAGATTAAAATGCAAAGAAAGAATTTAATTTTGTTTTAAATGTTTAAGATTTTAGAGTTGGAGATCAGTTTCCTTTATAAATTTAACGTAAAATGAGCACCCATTTCCTGGCCACTTAGCGTAAAACGAGACATGTAACCGACTTGAGTTTTTAATTTTTTTTTGGGGGGGGGGGGGCGGGGGGTAATAAAAACACGTAAAAATTTAGCCAATTTCGTTTTTTGGGGGGAGGTATTTGTTTCATAAAAACGTAGAGATTTAGGCAATTTAGATTTTGTGAGGAGATTTTTTTCTTTATTTAATAAAAATACGTAGAAATTTAGCCAATTTATTATTTGGGGGGTTACTTATTTAATAAACACTTACCCTAAACCCTAACCCTAAACCCTAAACCCTAACCCTACCCCCTACCCAAATTAAATTGGCTAAATTGTTACGTGTTTTTATTTTACCCCCACCCCCACCCCCACAACATTAAAAACTCAAGTCGGTTACATGTCTCGTTTGACGCTAACTGGCC
Organism: Sepiola atlantica; assembly: GCA_963556195.1. Classification (NCBI taxonomy): domain Eukaryota; kingdom Metazoa; phylum Mollusca; class Cephalopoda; order Sepiida; family Sepiolidae; genus Sepiola; species Sepiola atlantica. The sequence goes on from OY744517.1 coordinate 36,607,148, forward strand.
AGGAAATGGGTGCTCATTTTACGTTAAATTTATAAAGAAAAGTGATCCCACAATCGAAAATCTTAAATATATATATATTTTTAAATTCCTTCTTTGCGGATATTTTTTAGGCTGTTTAAATGTATTTGCACCAAAAAAAAGTAGAGTTTGAACTTTTTTAGGGGGTAAACTGTGCCGGGTAAGATAGTAAAAAAATACCGAATGGATCGCATGGACTATACTGAAATGTTTAAAGGCATCTCAACTTATATAGTGACGTTTTTTTTACTAATGCTATACCCCAGACTATCCCGACAAACAGCAAAATCCCACCCTTCACTGTAGAAGTCGAATAGTTTCTTTACTCGGAACGTTTGTCTTCGGAATACTTGTTCTCTGTTTCCCCGACTGTACCGCCATGCATGAATTTAAATGTAATGTGAACAAACATCTTGCTGCATAACTCATCACTTAGAATGTCTACTATAATCTGGCTCCTTATTCACAGTAGCCCTTACATTTCAGTCGTAATGTGCCTTTTTTGGAGTAAATATAAGTAATAAAAAAGAAAACAGCCTCCCCACACACCAAAAAATATAAATATGCTTGATTGTGTTGGCGCCATTTTGGCGAATAGGCTGTTACAATAAGATATTTGTGGAATAATTCAGAGAAGTGTTTCAAATCGGTTTAGAAAAAAAGTTAAATTTAACGAAATCGTTTTAATAAGTATTATTTCTAAATACTCCATCCATATATTTTGGATGTCTTAACTGTTTTGTTTACCCCCCCCCCCCATTTTTCATTTTTCATTTTTCAAATTTGGCCCTGTGACCCCTGAAAATATATCATGGGCCCTCGTTGAGAAAGCTTGGTTTAAATTATAACACTAACCCTCGAAATGCAAGTGAACATGGTCGATCTATTTACGTCCATCACAACCCCCAAACAAATTGGACAACGATGTAGTAGAGTTAACAGCCGACAAATCGAAAATATAGAATAAATAACTTACACCAAACGCAAGAAAATTTAATTTCTACCGACCTGCATAGTTTTACAGTTCTGAACATTTTTGTAGGTGTTTTTTTTTAATTTCAGAGTTTGTATCGAAACCTCGAAGGTTTATAAAACATAGTACTTCTTCTATGTCGCCTAACAATCTAACATGGTCGCTGTCAGATGTGACTTTTAGCTTCTATGTCTTATAGATAACAACCGAAAAATCGAAAAAAATAACAACTGTCACCAAACGTACTAAAATTTTAATTTTCAATCGTCCTGTATATTTCTAAGTTACTGAAACTTAAAACAGTTTCAGTAACTTAGAAATTTAGTAACTTATTTCAAAATAAGTTGCAATATATGTATATTTTGTTTGTTTTCGATTTCGTGGCTGTTAACTATATTACATCATTGCCAATAAATTAAATGAAAATGACAAATGTATTTAAAACTGAAAGAGCATTTCCACCAGTAAGGAAGCGAAGCTTTATGGAAAAAATAAAACACATCCGAATCCCCTACCTACCCCATCGACAGACTGGCATGACAATAATTTTCGTAGGAACAACTTTCTTTATCTACGTCAGGGGCGGGCAACCTCCGGCCCGTGGGCCACATCCGGTCCGTGAAGACTTGGCGCCCGGCCCGCCACCCTGCTATGCTTTATTATTGCAATCCGGTCCGCGGACCTCCCAGTAAAACACATATCATTTTGTGACATAGACGTAAAAGTAGGTTTCAATTAAGATTTACAGTGGGATAAAAATGTATGAATATCAGCGAGCGATGATGCATGTATATTTCATTTTTCTTTAATTATTAATTTCAAATCCTTGAAATGAGAAAGAGAGAGGCAAAGAGGAAACGAGAGACGAGGAAAGGGCATGAAACATAGAACTTATGTGAGGTGTGTCAAAACGAATGCTGGATCAACTTGCTACTTCCCCCGTCATTATTTTTTATAGTTCCAAAATGGCTCTTCGTCGGCGCCTTTTATAACCTCACATACAGAAGTCTCTTGAGAAAAAATATCAGATTTGTAGAGTGTTCAATGCAATTTTTGTACAATTTATTCATGTAAACAAAATATAGTAATTCTGAGATTTCGTTTTTCACTGTGGTCCGCGATCTCTTGCCAAAAGCCTAATCTAGCCCTCACTCTGAAAAGGTTGCCCGCCCCTGATCTACGTAACCGTTGGAATTCTGTATATTATGAGAGATAGTCAAGGGGAGGTAAATGCGAAATCTATAGCAGAGTTATTTCCCTTGACGTATTCCGTTGCTATTTCTTTTATATGAGTAATGAATACGTGTGGTCTAATTGAACCATTTAAATTGTTAAACGGACAAATAAATATGGAGGATTTTATTTTGATACTAATTGTATTGTTCTTTCATATTTGTTTCGTTGCTTTTACCAAATTGTTTTTTAAATATGATTTTTTAAGGTTAAATTCAATTATTACCACATTATTATGAAAATATAATTAATTTTGCGAAGATAATGTTATTGAAAATAAATAGTTTCTAAAACTTCCAATTCTTTCAATACATGAGTATTTGCTAAGAATTTTAAAGTCAGTTTAAAGGCTTCCAACAAGTCACGAAGTAATTCACTCCTCTTTTTTAACTATTAATGCAAGATTAAAATGACTGACTCATTTACAAATAAGCCGAAATGCATTATGGTGGATGCAATTTCTAAACGTATTTTTTACGCTATTGCATTTTTTATTTCAGTAAATATTCGATTAATAGTAAATAACATCAATTAAAAAATATCGAAGTCGCAGAAAGAAACACACACAGACACGCGTGAAGTTGTCTCATAAGTCTATTAATAGAGAGAGTTTAATGAAAACAATAAACTTGATCGCTCACACCAATAAACATTGGTATTTCTTTAGCATGAGAGTATTTGATTGCTGCAAAAAATTACCGGAGAATATCTAGAATATGACGAGTGTAAATAATTTTTAAAATGATATTAACTGATTTTGAGATTGTTGTATGAAATAAAAAAGGATTGCATGGATTGTATTGAGAGCTCTCGCATGAGATGTTTAAAGGCATTACCGATGTTTTACAGAAAGTGGGGAAGTAGAACAAAAGGGAAACTAGCAACAAAAATAAATAATATAACGAAATTTTAATTTGTAGGTGGTTAAATTAATATATATATATATATGAGCATGGTTTTGAAGAAGTGAAGAGTTCCCGAAATATTATATCATAAGGAGTTTCCACCAGACCATCTTGATACAGGTATTACATAACATTGTAACATTGTGTAGATAAACAGATATATGTGTGTTTGTGAAAAAAATAAATATATATATATATATATATATATATATATATATATATATAAATTCCCGAAACAGTTTTTCATGGTAAACAACTGATGATCTCTTAAAATAGTGTTAGAAACTAACTAATATAATAACTGTAAAAAATAAATTGACTTACATGAGTGATTTTCCACTGGAAGACTTGAGACTATAAGTTTTTTTTGTTTTTTTTTATATAGTTTTAATGGTTGAGAAACTTCCGAGACTATATATATATATATATATATATAGTCTTGGAAGTTTCTCAACCATTAAAACTATATTAAAAAAAATAAAAAAAATAAAAACTTTAAGTCCCAAGTCATTCAGTGGAAAATCACTCATGTAAGTCAATTTAATTTTTACAGTTATTATATTGGTTTGCTTCTAACATTATTTAAGGGATCATCAGTTGTTTACCATGAAGAACTGTTTCGATGTATACATTGTATTAAGGATGAAACTATTAAATTTGTTCCACCATTATATGTCTTATTTGCTCCAACTTGTGTCTATCCGTCACACCTATGCATTGTATTGCCTTCTAAGTATCACATTTCTATATTTTTTAAAATTTTTGTTCACATTTGTTTGTTTGTTTTAGTGGGAAGCCCATGGAGACATAAGAGTGCTGCGTTTGCCTAATAAGTATCTTCATGAACTACGGAAGCGGCTGTGCTAATATGTTGTCTTTAATTACACACAAATAGAGCAGAGAAGGTATGAGCCCACAAGTGTTCACACCTATGTGCTTTTTATGATATCGATGCGAATGTACTTCCTCCGTCAAAAATGGCGAATACATATTATCCTTCGCTTGTCCTCGTAGTAATCTTCATAGTCATATAAAATAACGGCTCAATCTGTGAGGGTAAAAACGAAATAAGAAAGAGAGAAAACCTCTTAAACTGGAAATTTAAAAGAACAACAGCGTATCGATCGGTATAGAAAGAAAAAAGGAAAAAGAAAAAAACACGTCCTATTATGGAAATAGAGTGAATGATTTTTTTACGAATTCACTTAAAACTGTGGAGAGTTGTTGGACTTGCTATTTGCATTCTCCCTTCCTCTAAACACTTGAAATGGTTTTGTTCGGCGATTTTTTTTACTAGTCAACATTTGTGTGACAGGACGGATATATATATATATATATATATATATATATAATAAGCTATCAAAATATATTTATGGCAATTAAGCTACACAGAGGCTCCCGCGTTTCATCCCCGGTCGGAATCTTCAGGCTAAAATGCCACTGTGTAGCTTAATTGCCATAAATATATTTTCATAGCTTACTACCTAGCTCTACTTACGTATCGAGCACTGTTGAAGTAAAAACTGAACATTGATGCATGAAAAATATATTCTTATAAAATGTTTATGTGGATACATGAAATACTTATATATATATATATATATATATATATATATATATATATATATATATATATATATATATACATTTGAAATTTCCATCGTTAGGTTCTGATGGCCTTTATATTGTCAAAAGGATTTCTTCTTCTACTCAACGTTGTTTTCCAGCAACCATGCTGAGAGTAGTTTACACGACTCGAACCTTTTTCTCTTCTCTTCGTAATCATATTTTGCCAGCCATTCAAAAGAATTCTGTTGTTAATAAATTCGTGTGTCAGTGTGGAGCTGACTACGTTGGCAAGACATCCCAAAGATTAGAAATTAGAATATTACAACACATACCACGTGATATTCGTTTACACAAGGTTTCCAGATCATCTGGGAACTTTCAAGCACATGAATCAGCCATCGGTAATCACCTGGTTAGGGCAAATAGTTGTTCTAACAAGTATTCCGATGGGTGGTTTTCTGTTTTACACAGTGCTAGATCGAACTACTATCTCAACATTATTGAGGCGTTAGTTATTAACAATTCTCGACTTAGCCTGTGTAGACAAAAGATTTTGAAACATCAGTTGGAGATGTTCAATGATTCAAATCCACCATAACGTTGAGAGATTTACCGTTCTTTTTTTGTTTGTTTTTTCTTTCTCAATAGTTTTTTCACACTGACACGATGTTTCCCTCATCCCATTCAATTTTCTTAGTTTTTAATTTATCATTCTGACGTTTCCTCATAGAGGGTCAGACGACAAGGCCTTAAGGGAAATTTTAGCAATTTTCTTTTTTTCTCATTCGCTCGTTTCATTGATTAAAATAATACTTCCTCTGAAATTTATCCTACCATTTTGTTGTACTTGAAATCGGATGCAAGTGGAAGCATACACCCACTACCAACGACATTGAGGTACACACGCACACACTAATATATTGTTTGGTACTGGCTGTCATCCATTAGTTATCTTATGTGTGCATCTGTGTCTGTCGTGTCTGATTATACCAAAAAAGTGTAATTGAGTTCTGCTCTGTTGTTTATTTTAGAGTTGAATTTTCTTATCATTAATGATTTCTTAATTCCGAAGTTGCTTATGTTCCTTTTGGTGGCGAGTATTTCTACTTATATTTTTTTAAGAGGGTTTTGATTACTTAATATATGTTTTGAATGAAGACGCATTGGTTCTTATGTGTTCTTTTATGCGTATATGTAGTGGTCTAACTGTACTACCGATGTAGAACTCATTGCATATCGCACACTGTATTTGGTATACTGCATATATACGATTGCATAAGCCTGTGTTGTTGATGGGGCAATTTGGTAGAGTGTAGGGGTTGTTGTTGGATGGTGTTCTGGATTTGGATGCGTTCTCAGTGTTGGTCCGGAGTATATAAGCTCATTATATATATATATATATATATATATATATATATATATATATATATATATATATATAAACTTCTTTGTAAAATGGTAGGAAAAATCCCAGCAGAGTGCTCGATTAATTAAGAATTAAAGTTAAAAATTAAGAGCATAATATTTATTTATTCTGGTACAGAAAAATTAGTACAACATTCGTACCGTCGGTTTCAAGCACGGAAGGTCTTACCCATCCGGCTCTCTTCAGCTTCTGTTGTCATCTGTATTGGAAATGTGAGGTCACATGACACTCTCGTTGGAACGCGTTATTTGCTCAGTGTGTTGTGTGTGTTTGTTTAAATTTAAATTTAGTGTAATAAGACCGTTGAGATTTAAAACACGAGGGAATTCAAGATTAAAGGGAATAAAAAATAAAAAATATATGAAAATATATATAAAAAAAAATATATAAAAACATATATATAAAAACATTTCAATACTAAGAATAAAAGAATAAAAAAAGAGAGAGAGAATAAAAAAGAAGAATAAAAAAGAAGAATAAAAAAATATAAAAAAAAGAATAAAAAAAAGAATTAAAAAAATAAAAAATATAAAAATATAAAAAAATATTAAAAAAATATTTAAAAATATTTAAAAAAATATATATATAAAAAAATATAGAGAATAAAAAAAGAGAGAGAGAAAGAAAGAATAAAAAAGAATAAAAAATAAAAAAAGAATAAAAAAAGAATTTTAAAAAATAATAATTAAAGATTAAAAAATAATAATAAAAAAAAAAAATAATAATAAAAAAATAAAAAAATAAATTAAAAATTAAAAATTAAAAATTAAAAATTAAAAACAAAAATAATGAAAGGGTTTCTCTTAAATTCCCGTGAGCCAAATTATGAATTTGTATCATTAGCCGTTATATTTTTGAAGGTATGCATTCTAAAAGGAAAAACCGTTAACGTGTTAAAAATCTTTTACCCAGATTGGAGTGATTTTAATGAAGAAATTCGGATCTAAGGGAGGTAACTTAGTTGGAAATATGAAATGTTTGAGTTTGTTAAAATGGATTTGTAGATTAATCTAGTGGCTGATAAATAAATTAAATATTTTTGCATTTTTGTATTTTTGTGAAAGTCGAAATTTTTGCTCTTGGAATTTATGTGGATATAGTTTGTTTAATGGATTTGTAGAGTAATCTAGTGACTGATAAATAAATTAAATATTTTTGTATTTTTGTGAAGGTCGAAGTTTTGCTCTTGAAATTTATGTGGATATAGGTTGATGAGGTGTTTGTTCGTTTTTATTGTGTTTATATTAGTAGAGGGGGGTAGTTAGACATTATATGAATCGGTCAGACCAGTTTATAAGTAATGCTTGTCTCTTGTGGATACACCCCCTAAATATAGGCTGTATTCGGATCGATGATGGCCTTTGAAATGTGGTATTTTTCAGCGTCACATAGAGGACATCTGTTTATGGCTGGAGAGAAGGATGGTTTTCTCTCAATTATTTTCCATTTGATGGTGAAGGGTGTATTTTCTTCTTTAAGCTGCCATATTCGGGTCCCGAGTGCCGGATAAGCCTTTTTAAATTTTTAATTTATTTTTTTATTATTATTATTTTTTTAATCTTTAAATTTATTTTTAATTTATTTTTATTCATTATGTTTTTATTCTTTCTTTTTTTATTCTTTTTTTATTCTTTTTTATTCTTTTTTATTCCTTTTTGATTCTTTCTTTCTCTCTCTCTTTTTTTATTCTCTATATTTTTTTATATTTTTTTTTCTTTTTAATATTTTTTTAAATATTTTTTAATATTTTTTATATATTTTTTTATTCTTCTTTTTATTCTCTCTCTCTTTTTTATTCTTTTATTCTTAGTATTGAAATGTTTTTATATATATGGTTTTATATATATTTTTTTATATATATTTTCATATATTTTTTATTTTTTATTCCCTTTAATCTTGAATTCCCTCGTGTTTTAAATCTCAACGGTCTTATTACACTAATTTTAAATTTAAACAAATACACACTGAGCAAATAACGCGTCCCAACGAGAGTGTCATGTGACCTCACATTTCCAATACAGATGACAACAGAAGCTGAAGAGAGCCGGATGGGTAAGACCTTCCGTGCTTGAAACCGACGGTACGAATGTTGTACTAATTTTTCTGTACCAGAATAAATAAATATATATATATATATATATATATATATATATATATATATATATATATATATATATATATATATATATATATGGTTCTTGGGTGTAGTGTTTTGATATTATTATTATTATTATTATTATTATTATTGTTATAATTAATGCTATTTGATATGCAAATTACCATATCACACGGTATTCTTACGGGTAATATATTATTATTATTATTTTATTATTATTATTATTATTATTATTATTATTATTATTATTATTATTATTATTATTATTTATTTATTTATTTATTTATGTATATATTAGTGAAATTTTAAGCTGAATTATTTCGACACTTGATTATTGGTGAAATGGTAGTTTGATCAGCACCATTGGAGAGCCATGAATATTATAACTGTCCTGTTTTTAAATCTCCAAAATAGTTACATGGTAAACAGCTGATGATGCCCGTGTTAATATTAGACGCTTAAGTTAAGGTCCCCTATTTTTGTTTCACTGTTAGATACTTAACCCCCCTTTTTATTTTATTTACTTATTATTACTATTTTTTTTTATTTAAAATTTTTTATTTTTTATTTATGAATTTTCCAACGAATGTTAAGTCTGCAATATCTTGGATTTAGTTAGTTTCTCTAGGAATTTAAACTGCATTTTCCTTTCTTTTTTTTCCTTTTTTATGTTTAAAATGACTCAAAGCTTCTTTAGACTATATATATATATATATATATATATATATATATATATATATATATATATATATATTTGGGGCGCGGTTTAGTATATGTTCGTTCTTTCATTATGATACCAGCCTCCCAGGCATTACCATTTTTAAGGGGGATCCTCCCTTGGCTTTACCTCCTCTTTTGGAGTGTAGTATATTTTAATTCGTAATGATACATTCCCCCAGGCTTTTGGGGGAAGCAGTATAGTATATATATGGTCCTCATGACACCATTCTTCCAGGATTACCTTCTCCTTTTGTTGGTAGGGGGTAGTGTAGTATATATCTTGTTGTCATTATATCAACCTCCCAGGCATTAACTCCTCCTTTACGGGGGGGGGGGTAGTGTTTCTTCGTCATGATACCATCTTCTCAGTCATTTTCGAGCGTCGGTATAGTATATGTTCATTCGCCATGATACCATCCTCCCAGGATCACCTTCTCCTTTTGTTGGTAGAGGTAGTGTAGTATCTATCCTGTTGTTATTATATAATTATCCCAGGCATTAACTCCTCCTTTAGGGGGGATAGTGTTCTTTCGTCTCAGGCTAGCAAAATTATGCGGCCGGTAAAGGCATATCTTTTCTAGTATCTTTATAAAGTTAGGTATGTTTATATGTTTATATATTTGTATGAACATGATTTATATCTAAACTAATTAACCGATCATTGTGAATTTTGGAATACAGCTACTAGGCGCAAGGGGTCTAAATATGGGCTATATTTAGTGTAATTTAGTTGCATGCAAAGGGGGTAAAAAGGAGATGGAAACTCTTTGTGAAAATTCAGATCTATCCGATTTTTATGAAATTTTAACAAAAGGTACTAGACACCAATTAAAAAATATTCTCCGAATTTCTATTTCTTTGCAGTAATTAAGTGGGTTTTAGAAGGCATTAACACATCGTCCCATTTAAAAATTCAAATATTTCAGAATTGCATTAAATTTGATCCATAGTCATTAGACACCAATCAAGCACGATTCTCTGAATTTCAATTTCTTCTTAAGACCCCTTAAGCTTAAGCCTTAAATTTGAGATATTTTCTAGG
>OY744517.1:36622149-36624649 GCA_963556195.1 Sepiola atlantica
CTGTCAAAGAAACGGTTGATTTTCAATCAAGGTTTGTATCACTTGCTTATCTAGTCACACTGAAAAGCTGTGATACAGAGAAATAGTCTGTCTGTGGATTACTACAATATATATATATATATATATATATATATATATATATATATATATATATATATATATATATAGTGTTAAAATGAATAATTTTGGTAAGAAATCCGAGTAAAAGAGCTCAATGTAGAAAACGGAGAAAGAATAGAATATACAAAGAAAAAAATTCACATACACATTGCAATTATCAGCATTTATAATTTATTTCGATTTACTAGTCTCCTCAGAATGCTAACGAGACAGTTACATATTGGAAATAACGGAAAAAAGAAATATTCACCAGCCAAAAAAGAAATATCAAAGGCAAAGAGAGGGGGGGGGGATAAAAAAGGGGACAAGCAACACACTTAAGTTAAAATCATCAATAAAAAGGGGAAGGAAATATAAAGAGGTCAGCCAATATGTATCTCCAGCTGGAACAAAACAAAATAAAAAACTTAATAATTACGATACGTCTATGAACCCCTGCGAATTCTGTTTATCATGAATATGTTGACACGAAGCCAAACCCCACCGCCCACCTCCTCCAGCCGCGAGACCACCGAAACCAGACAGCCAAAAGAAAAGTAAAAACAAAACGATCTGAGAAAGAAAAAAGAAAGAAGAAAAAAAGCTGAAAATAATGTGACGCAGACAGAAGCCTAGAAGAGAAAAGAAAGAAAAACCTAAATGATGGATTAATATATTTATATCAGTTTGAGACAACCTGGGTTAATCTAGTGAAGAACTTAGGCGATAAAATAATGTTGATGCCAAAATAAGATAATAAAATAGTAATTATAATGATAATAATAATACTAACACCAATAATACCAATAATAATATCAATAATAATAATAAGACTAATCACAATAATAACAAATCTAATAATAATAATTTAAATAATAATAATTATAATACAACTAATAGTAATAATAATGACAATAGGGATAAAACTAAACATAAAATAATCGAGATAATCATAATAATTATTATTATTATTATTATTATTAATAATAATAATAATAATAATAATAATTATTATGATTATCTCGATTATTTTATGTTTAGTTTTATCCCTATTGTCATTATTATTACTATTAATAATAATAATAATAATAATAATAATAATAATAATAATCGCAATATAAATAATAGTGTTAAAAATGATAATACTAATAATATATATATATATATATATATATATATATATATATATATATATATATATATTATTATTATTATTATTATTATTATTATTATTAAATAGCACGGAGTGATTTTGCTTGATAAGACTTCTTTTTATTTTTTTCAATTTTCCGAATGGTCCATTTAGTGTTTCAGTCAAATTGCTGTATGCAAATTCCATGTGTTTATTGTTCCATTTTCTTTCCTTTTTTTTTTCAAGTACTTTCGATTTGATTCGTCAAATGATCTTCAGGCAGTGTTAGTCTTGGTTTCTTAAAAATATTTCTTTACTGTTGAGTTTTTTATCATCATAACGGCCAGTAATTTACAACTTAAAAGGAGAATCTATAATATTGAGATGTTACATGAGAGCGTGATTACGTTCTAATAGTGTACAAGATTCAAAAGTTTGATTGCTTAACCGTTAAGAATTTGATTACGTTCTGAGCGCGTTTATGATTCAAACGTATAATTGCTTGATGGCTAAAAAATTGGTAACTTTTATTACTATGCTAGACACTTAAAAATGTTGTGACTAGTTTCGTAAGTCACATTATTGATTATTTATTAAATATTTCATGTAGTATATTATTAGGAGTAAAGTGCAGGTTTATTAAATCTAGAAATCATTTACCAAGTTAAATTTTAACCATGTGATTAAATGGGGGAGTAAACAAAATAATCTTCCCACTTCTTTGTCTTAAGTATATTTATTGTTGGGTGTTGTAGTTTTAATATATTTAATTTTGGGCGTTTTGTATCCGTCCTAATTTAGTGCTTTATTATAAAATGCCTTATGCGCATTAAAAATGGCCTCATTAGAAAAGTGGTTGTTGATTCTCTTTTCAATTGATTTGGGGATGTGTTTAATTATAGTTTTAGGGTGATTTGAGAGCGGATGAACATCAATTGGATTAGCGTGATCCTTAGTTTAAGGTTCGTACGTTTAATTGTTTAAGTTAAATGTTAAATCTAAGAAGTTGACTAGTTTTATGCTTTGTGTTATTCCCATCTTAAGACTTAACCTTTTCATCCCTCTCTTTCACACTTTTGGCCATTTGAGTTGTTTGCAACTAATAGGCCGTCATCTCTGTATAATCCTATATGAGGCAAATCTATTCCTTAAAGAAACACGTGATCAATTCAAATTATTTTAAAATCTTACTAACTGTTAAATGTTTTTAGTTATTTTTAATTTTTAATTTTTAAATCGTCTGGGTCTTTGATCTAAAACGTTTTCCGT
>OY744517.1:36627149-36652149 GCA_963556195.1 Sepiola atlantica
GATTTACTGTTTCGTCTCTTTGTCCACACAGTCTGCATTTACTGTTTTCCTGGGTTTTTATCTATTTTAGCTTTAATGTAGTTTGTCCTAATTGCATTGTTCTGTGCAGCCATCAGTATAGATTCCGTTTCTCTGTCCAAGTGTCCTTTTCTTAGCCATGCCCAACTATTTTCGTTGGTTTCTTCTCTTGTCAGTCTTCTGAAGCGTCCATGTAGTTGTTTTTCTTCCCACTTTTCTTTTCTTGTCGTTTTGTTTCTGGTTTCGGTGCTTCCTGAGTTGTTCGTTTGAACGATGTCTCTTGCTGCAGTGATAAGGATTTCCATGTGTTGAATTATGTATTTCTCCAGCGCATTTTTAAGTCTTCCACACAATCTTCTATACTTACCAGACCTCTTCCCCCCCTTCGTTTCTTTTCATGTAGAGTCTGTCCTATCGTCTTTTGGATGTAGTGAATTGTGCATGGTCATTAATTTTCTAGTCCTCTGGTCAAGGTGCCTGAGTTCCTCTTTGGTCCAGCCTATGAATGGTCCAAAGTATCTTATTAGTGCTACCGCCCAGGTGTTTATTCCTGTTACTAGATTCCTGCTATATAATTTCGTTTCTAGGAGTTTTTTGTTCTTCGTAAATATTCTTTTCTAATCTTCTCTTTCATTTCTGTAGATTTGAGGGTGTCTACTTCCGGAACTCCAAGATATTTGTAGCTATCCTGTTCGCCTAGCGCACTCATTTCTCTTGGTTGGGGTGTTCCATGCCCTCTGTTGTCTCCAGTTTTTTTAATTTTTTTATTTCTAGTAGTGCACACTTTATTATTATTATTATTATTTTTAATGTTATTATTACCGAGAAGTCACATTTGTATATAATATTGAAATGTATCAATTTTCTAGTATTATATTTATATGCATTCTTATGTAAGCAACATTCTATTATTTCAGTTCTCTTGTTTATAAGGTTTCCCTTATTTGTGAGAATTCCAACTGATTCAGTAAGACATTGCTTGAACAGTTTTTGTCCCACCGGAAAGTAGTGCTTTATCAACACAGGAAATTCGGGGGTTTTCATTGTTTTGAACATTTACAACTTTATCTTAACTTAAATAACTGTAATTTCTAAACTAATAATCCGATTGGGCTCAAATGTCTGACAGGTGGTATTTGAAGGTTAGTACTATATGAAAAGCATATGGATATTTTTTTATTATTAGTGGCGCCATCTATATGTCAGGCCCTTTTGCGTGATGTGTTAGAGCTCCACCGTTTCTTTTTTTTTCTCTCTCAGTTTCTCCCGCGCTTTTAAATTGCCAACGCAGGTCTTAAAGCGTTGCACAATACTAACGAAATGTGCGTGCTACTCTTTTCTTGTTTATTCCGACGATGTCGTCGTCGATGTGCTTTTTGTGTTGCATTTCACAATGATCGCTTCACTGCTGCAAGCATTGAGATGTAGGTTTTGTATTGATTTACCTCAAACAGATTACGGAAAAAAGTGTCGTGGGGTGGGGACCGGGTGTGGCGAAGACCGGGTGGAAAACATGGGGTAGTGTGTGGGGAGCTTAAAGAGAAACAGAGATTCAACAGAGGAACGCTTGGTTTGGTATGCACGCGCGTGCGTGCGTGCGTGCGTGCGTGTGTGTGTTTGTATTCATGCGCATGCGTGTGTTTGCTTTCAGAGATTCAATCGTCGACATCACTGTGGCGCATTATTCGTTACTTTCTATTTCCCCTCCTTTGACCCCCCTCTCTCTCTCTTCTTGTGCTTTGCCTCTCTCTTTTTCATACTTCGCCACTCTCTGCTTTTCTCCTCTTTTTCCACCGCCTCTTACCCTCCTTCACTCCTCTGTGATTTTCTCCTTCTTCGCCCATCTCTCTCTTGTTCTCCTCCTCTGTCCGTCTTTTTATTTTTCCAATCTTCGCTCTTCTCTCTCTCTCTCGCTCTCTCTCTCTCCGCCTTTAACTCTTCTCTTTCTCTTCTTTCGCCATCTCCCTCTCTCTTTTACCCCCATTTGTCCCTCTTTCTCTTTCTTCTCATTCGCCTATCTCTCTCTCTTTCTCCTCCTTCCTTCCCCCAACACCCTTTCTTCACTTTCGCGTCTCTCTCTCTTTCGCTTTCTAATCGTTCCCTCTTTCACCCTCCCCTTCTCCTCCTTCGACCCTCTTTTTTCCCCCTTATCAACCCCTCACCCTCTCTCTTTCTTCTTCTTCTTCTTCTTCTTCTTCTGTATCTTCTTAATCTTCTTCTTTATCTTATCCTTCTTTTTTCTTCTTCTTCTTCTTCTTCTTCTTCTTCTTCTTGTTCATCTTCTTCTCTTTCTTCATCTTCTTCTTCTTCTTCTTCTTCTTCTTTATCTTCATCTTCTTCTTCTTCATCTTCTTCTTCTCTTTCTTCTTCTTGTTCTTCATCTTCTTCTCCTTCTTCTTCTTCTTCATCTTTTTCTTCCTATTCTTCAACTTCTTCTTCTTCTTAATCTTCTTCATCTTCTTCTTAATCTTCTTCATCTTCTTCTTCTTTTTCTTCATATTTTCTTCTTCTTCTTCTTCTTCTTCTTCTTCTCCCCGTCGCTCGTTCTACACCTTCGCCCTCCCTCTCTCTCTTTTTTCTAATCCTTCGCACCCCGCCTATATCCCCCCTCTTTCGATTCTCCTCTTTGATTTTTTTCTCACTCCCTCATCTCCCTGGCTCCCATTTTCTCCTCTTTTACTTCTCAATCACCCTCCTTTTACTTTAATCCTCATTCTTTAAGTTCATCGTAAACACTAGTCTCAATCTCTTCTCATTTCCCTTTTTTCTCTCTTTTTTTCTATATTTTTATTTCATGTTTTTCCTGTTCATTTCCTTTTTCTTCATTTTCTTTTACTTTGTCTTCCCCTTTTCTTTTCTTTCATTGCCACCTTTTTCCACCTCTTCTTTTACCCTTTCTTTGTATTCGTCTTTTTTCCATTCTTTTTCTTTTTCTTCTTTTTTTCTTTCTTTCCTTTTTTCTTTCTTTCTTTCTTTCTTTCTCTCTCTCTTTTTTTCCACCCTTCATTTTTTATTCATTTTTTTTTCTTTTCCGGTCTTTTTGTTTGTTTGTTTGTTTGTTTGTTTGTTTGTTTTTTCTTTCTTCCTTTCTTTCTTTCTTTCTTTCTTTCTTTCTTTCTCTGTTTTACCACCCTTTTTTTATTCATATTTTCTACTTGTTTATTTCATCTTCTTCTTATTATTTCTTTCTTTCCTTCTTTTTTCCACCCTTTCTTTTTCCGCTCATTCTTTTCCCCTTTAATTTCTCTCCATATATTTCCGCTTTCTCCTTCCTTCTATGCTTGTACTTCTCCCACTCCCCCCATCTACACACTTTCCGTCAATTTCGTTTCCTCCAACTGCTACTCTCACTCCTACTATTCCCCCCTTTATTGTGCACATCTACTTTATACTAGCACACCAACAGTTACTACACTATAACTACTACTACTATCGACACTCGTTTGATGACTATGGGAGTTACTACTACGATCACAACCATCGCTAGCGTACACATCAGAACAATCACGATGCTATTAGCCACGTTTCTTCGTTGCACCGATTCAGTTATATCGAAACCAAGAATTATGGTCATTTTTACGTTGATTCACAACATTATGTCTTTCCAATTTGGTACCAACGTTCTTTTTTTAGACGACAAGCGGTAAACGTTGAGATTAGAGTCGGCGACAAATTGTTCGAAAAGCCGATTAAAAGGATTTTTTTAAAGACTATGATATGCTGAACATTTTAGAGTTAAAATCTATTTAGTATCACGCATAATATCCACCCCAAAAAACACTTTTTAAATGAGTAAATGTGCTAGTATTATCGCTGTTTTTCCAAAATGGCGGCATAACAAGGTTATTAGCTAACAAGCGGAATGAGATGTACGTGTTTTTTATTTCCTTGCCGCAAAGAAGGTGGGCTCCCTTTACCGTGCTAGTAAACTTCTCACACTTGACATTATCCTATATCTCTACAAAGCCACCATCCGCCCATGCATGGAGTATCGTTGCGACATCTGGGCTGGTGCATAATCCGCTAGTCTCTCCCTCTTAGACAAGGTCCAAAAAAGAGTCGCCAACTTTATAGGTTGCTCACTATCCACCAAGCTCCAGTCCCTGTCCCATCGCCGCAATGTTGTCTTTGTGCCTGTTGTACTTCAATGGATTGTGCTTTGATGAGCTTGCTGCTCTGGTACCCCCACGACGTAAATTCACTAGACCAACCCGACAATCTGCCAAATCCCACCCATACACTGTGGAGGTCCCCAGATGCCGAAGAGCTTTCTACTCCAAAAGCTTCTTTCCTCGTGCTGATGGACTCTGGAACCCCCTCCCTGCTCCCTGTTTTCCTGACATGCAGAAATTTAAAACTAATGTAAACAGACATCTCGCTGCGCAGCTCCTAAATTAGGTATACCCCCCTCCCCCCAAAAAACCTTCACACTTTTTTCTCAGTAGCCCCTTACGTCTACAGTGGCGGCCTGCCTTGTTTGGGGTGAACTATGTTAAAAAGAAAGAAAAAAATAGGTAATACTAAATAAATTTTACCTTCCAAATGTTCAACATGTCATAATCTATAAAAAAAAAAATGAACAATTTTATCGCCTATTTTTTCTCCACAATGAAATTTTTTCAAATAAAAATATATTCAACAAATTGGGGACCACCTAAGTAGGACCAACCCACAGAGTGAATGCGGTATTCTGATGAATGAGAGGGTCTAGCTAAGGGTAATGTGAACATAGACTGACCAATTGTATGACCAACGACCCCCCCCCCCCCCTCCCATAACGATTCTGGCCTTGTGCCTAAGGCGAACGTGAACTTTTGCAGACTTTGTTTTTTTGTTTTTTTTAAATATTTCCTGTAACCGTTTATTTTTGCCTAAATAAAATCGCCTAGACACAACTTTAATCGCCTTTTCGAACTATCTGTCCACGGCTCTAATGTCAACGTTTACCGGGCAAGCATGCCAGTCGAGAACACGTCCTTGACAATAATTGTGAGTGTGGGCCATGTGACTATGTAACTGCCATAGCTTTGCATCTGTTCGGTTGAGGTTTTGCTATGATCAGTCCTAGGAGTTCGATCCTCCCAGGCTTTACCTTATCTCCTTGAGAAGGGGTTAGTTTATCGCTAATCGTCTGAAGTGATCACGCATTTTTTTTTTGCTGGCCAGAGTGTACCGCCTCGTATGCGCTTGCCTTTCACTCCCCACCTTCTGACCTTGTGTCGCATCGGTAAGAAGGAGGTGAATACATGTCTCATTTTTTCGACGCAATCGGCCGACGAGCTTCTACGATATCACTTAAAGTAAACGAATTTCGAAATCTGGCCAACCTTTCCCCAGAAGCGAGCCGTGTGGCTCAGGCTTATTATCAGACGGTCGGTTCTATTTATCTCCCCCCCCCCCACAAGGTAAGATGTGACACAAGGTCGGGAAAGTGGGAAAGAACCAGCGCCCGAGGATTTGAGCATTCTGGCTGTTTAAAAATTGCCTGGGCAGCCCCGTCGGCATTCCCCGGTAAGGGCGCCTCAGACAGTAAGCAATAAACTTACTCCTCCTCAAAGGGGGGAGGCGAAGCCTGGGAGGGTGCACCTCCTAGAACTGCACAGCACAAACCCACAGACCGGCGTAAATCAAGCCCCGAAGGCTAAGACAATACCAGTTTATGGGGTGCAGTATCCATCGGAACAGATACTACACTTTGATCTTAGCCAAAAGGCCAAGAACATTGTTTAATTTATCTACCTCCCACAAGGTAAGATGTGACACAAGATGTGACAAGCAATAAACTTACTCCTCCCCAAAGAGGGGAGGCAAAGCCTGGGAGGGTGCACCTCGTAGAACTGCACAGGACCGATTACCACCAATAGACCGGCGTAAATCCAGACCCAAACGCCCGGACGATACCGGTTTATTAGGCGGGGTAAAAACCCCTAGTTATTTACTTGCTTCTCCACGAGCGATGGATGTGAAACAAGGTGTCCTCTTGTGCGTTGAATGTCGTTCGGTATAATACAAATAAATTCACAGTCATTTTACGTTGAAAGTAACTCAACCATTGTCAATATGGAAGACCATACCCGTAATAATCTACTTAAGAAAAGTTGATGTTTTTTTCTTGTTAATTACATTCGTTTCGTGTTATTTCTTCCGGCTTTTTAAGGCCACAACATTCTGTGTGTAAAGCGTTCACTTTATCTATTACTATGTGTCGAATGTATAATAAAAATAAATTCACAGTCATTTTACGTTGAAGGTAACTCAACCATTGTCACTATGGAAGACCATACCCGTAATAATCTACTTAAGAAAAGTTGATGTTTTTTTTCTTGTTAATTACATTCGGTTCGTGTTATTTTCTTCTTCTTGTAACACTATGTTGTATTGTCAGCTGATGTTTATCATTTGCTAAATAAGATTTTCAGCCACTTTGGGCGATGTTTCCTCCCTTTTTTCTTTAATAAAACTTCATGAATTTTGAACGCAAATCTTTTCTTTATTTTCTTTTGACTTTTTTTAATAGTTGTTTTTTTTATTTACTCCAAGTCAAATTTTGTTAGACATTACAAAATGACGACGAAGAAAAGAAAAACATTAAAATAAAACTCGCTTTCATCACCGTTACGTTATTTATAAATCTAATAAAATGCAGAAAACAAATTTGTATTCTGAAACAACGTCTTTCTCAATTAGCCTTAATTTTATTTTTTAATTATTTTGCACTTTCAAATGAATTTAAAAAAAAACTGATTCGTTAGAGATGGAAAAAGATTTTTTAAATGGCGGACGTTAACAATTCTATGGTTTCGCTTGATTTTTTTTCTGAATCGTTTTTAAATTGCACAACAGCTACTCATAGATCGCTTAATATCACTTTAGCTGCCAACTAGAATACGATCGTGGTTTCAGAACGGTCAAGCCGCACAAATAAACCTTCAGGGTATTCATTGATCAGAAAGTTTATTTCCTTCTCATTAATCGTCTTCCCCAAAACACCACTACCCTATGTATAAAGGGCGATCTGCTCTTCAAAGAAGGAGGAAGAAAAACATCAGGTACGCTACACACTAATTAAATCTCAGTGTTGAGAGACAAAAGGCGCTTTTATCTTTTAAAAGCCCCCGACCCCACCCCTCCCCTTAAAAAGAAAAAATATTCAAGCATTCTTAAAAGGTCTAACGTTTCGTATTTCGTATCTCTGAAAAATATTTTAATAATATAAATTTTAGTTCGCCGTTTTCAAGAACTCTGCTTAAACTTCATAGCAGGCTTGAAGAAGGGAATAGTTCCCGAAAATTTCCTACAGACTATCCCAACACTAACACAAGAAACAAAAACTGAAATTTAGATTTAATTTGCTTCTAAAATCGTCTAATAAACTCGAAACTAAATTGTAACTAGCACGTTTATTTTTTTTATTCATTGTAATTATTTTTTATTATTTTTACTACCACTTGCGCGCTTATGATTTTCCGTTGACTGATTATATATATATATATATATATATATATATATATATATATATATATATATATATATATATATATATATAACAGAGTTATCAACGGAGACATGCTTGGTTAACACTGTTAAGACTGCTGACTATGTTGTCCGCATTAACAAAAATAAAGTTTATTTCTCTAATTATCGCGTAACAGTTTGAATTGGTCTGATTAGTTAGAGCGCTCGGATTTGAGATAAACATGACTCGTGTTCCGGGGCTCGAATCGTGTCACCGGCTAGAACAGTTGTAAGGATGAAACATATACGTGTCAGAAAGAACAATCCGGGATATCGGTTAACGTGTCTTTGCTTGTTTGAATCAGTAGAGATGTAGATATATTTTTTGAACGTTGTTTCGTAAAATTATTTTTTTTTAGAAAACCATAACAATGTATTTTTTTATAAATAAAATTTGCTACATATCTACACAACCACTGATTCAAAACAGCGAAGCCCCGTAAATAGACATACCGGATAACATCAGACGATGAAAAAGAAAAAACAAAAATATACAATTTGCTTTGACAATGAAAATTTTAATTTTCGAAAGCTTAGATTAAAATTTAAAAAAACACATTGTTATGGTTTTCTCAAAAATACTTTACGAAACAGTATTTTTTAAAAATGTTTACATATATATATATATATATATATATATATATATATATATATTTGGTGACTCTCTTTACTTCAGTCGACGTTCTCAGAAATCAAGGGGCCCCTTCCTGGGGCTAACACTTGATCTCTATCTTAGATACATAGATATTCGAATATTCTATTAAAGTTCTCCTTTACTTGTCAAACGTTGAATTAGTATATGTTTGTGTAGTATAATAATATTCGCATAGTAAGTGAGTTACAGAAACGTTTCGGTTTCATTGCCGACAGAAATCTTCAGACTAAATGCATGAATTTCCATTCTAAAATTCTCTTTATTATTAAGCGGTATCCACTTTAACCCTCAATCAACCAAATACTTTTATTCTATTCTACCACACCTATTATTCGTTTCCACTTACCATTAACATTTCCATTTGTTTAAAAAAAAAGGTTTAGGCCGTTCAATTCTAAGTGGGTCAAACAGTTACGTAAATAAGTAACTAGAGAGTGTCACAATGTATAAAAAATGCAATAAACGTCTCTAATTAAGCGTGGGTCAAAAATTCGATGACTGTTTCCGAGCTGAACAAAAGGCACCTGAGCAAGGCTCGAACGAAAAGCGACCATAACATTTTGATGGTAACAAAGAAATTGACGTAACCAGCCCCAAACTAACCAATAAAAAACGACTAATAATTTTTAGGGGTTCTTTTATTTATCTTCCTCCCACAAGGTAAGATGTGACACAAGGTCGGGAAAGTGGGGAAAAAACAGCGCTACAGAATTTGAGCACTCTGGCCATTTAAAAATTGCCTGGGCAGCCCCGTCGGCATTCCCCGGTAGGGGCGCCTCAGGTGATTAGCAATAAACTACCCCCCTTCTCAAAGGGTGAGAAGGCAAAGCCTGGGAGGGTGCACCTCCTAGAACTGCACAGGACGGACAACCGATTTTATTTTTCTCAACATTTTTAAACATAAATATTAAATGTAATTACATAAATATTAAATGCAATCTTGAAAAATGCAATTAGTATAAATATTTAATGCAAGCGCATCTGAGATGAGACACCGCTCTATTCTCGACATGCAAGCAAATCGAATGCACACACACACACACACACACACTTACACACACACATATCTAAAACAAGTAAATGAAGCCAAAAATTTATAGTTACCTTCAATTCCATCAAGATGAAGCCTCTTTCCTTGAACAATTATAAGAAACCTTTCAAACCACCGATTGTCATCGCCGATAGGTGCCTTCCGGAAAGTCCAAACTTTCAAACACATCGGCCTAACATTCTTAGGCAACATAAATTGGAATCCATATAAGAAATTCATGGCCAATTCTGCTGTAAAGAAAGTAGTCTCCCTCAACCGGGCTAGAGAAATTCTCACGGCTGTCAGTATCTTATATCATTTTCAAGCCACCATTCGCCCATGCATGGAGTATTGTTGCCACATCTGGGCTGGTGCATTAACTACTTGGGCACGGTGCAAAGCATTCTAATATAATAAATCCCGCATTGTCTGCCAAGCCTCAGTCCCTGTCACATGGCCCCAGATTTGCATCCCTCTGTTTTGTTTACAAGTACTTCCACGGAATATTCTCCGATGATATTACTACACTTGTACTACTTCAACGACAATATCCCCAACCCACCCGACTAACAGCAAAATCACACCCCTTCACTGCAGAAGTCCCTTTTTAATCTAATAGCTTTTTTTCCTATGACTGTTTGCTTTTAGAATTAACTTCGAGCTCCTTGTTGCGCTGACCGTATCCGCATTCAGAAATTTAAATATAACGTGAACAAACATTTTGCTACTCAAGTTGCCCCGTATAAATCAGGCCCCTATCAGAGTATTTATTTACTCCTCTCCAGGAGTTAGGCACAAGGCCAGTTTTATCTTACTCCCACAAGTAAGATGTGACCCAAGGTCGAGTCGGGAAAGTGGGGTTTTAAAAGCCAGCACCCGAGAGGTGAGCACTCTGGCCATTAAAAATTGTCTGGGCAGCCCCGTCGGCATTCCCCGGTAGGAGCGCCTCAGGCAGTAAGCAATAAACTTATTCCTCCCTAAAGAGGGGAGGCAAAGCCTGGGAGGGTGGACCTCCTAGAACTGCACAGAACAGACGCATAGACCGGCGTAAATCAAGCCCCGAAGACCAAGACAATACCAGTCTATGGAGTGCAGTATCCATCGGAACAGATACTACACTTTGATATTGGCCAAAAGGCCAAGAACATTGCTGTTATTTATCTACCTCCCACAAGGTAAGATGTGACACAAGGTCGGGAAAGTGGGATTAGATAAGCCAGTGCTCGAGAGGTGAGCACTCTGGCCATTTAAAAATTACCTGGGCAGCCCCGTCGGCATTCCCCGGTAGGGGCGCGTCAGGCAGTAAGCAATAAACTTACTCCTCCCTAAAGAGGGGAAGCTAAGCCTGGGAGGGTGGACCTCCTAGAACTGCACAGGACCGGCGTGCAGTATCCATCGGAACAGATACTACACTTTGATCTTAGCCAAAAGGCCAAGAACATTGTTTGGGGCTAATAAAAGCAAAGTGAAACATGGAAATTTCTCGACTGAATATTCCGAACAGCAGATTCTCATTGGGAACAAGACGTCTATTTTGGGGCGTATGATGAAGATGTACAGATAAGAAGATGAGGAAGCTTTCAGATAGATATGATCTACATTTATATAAACTCAAACAAAATAACTGCGCAGGCACAACTAGATGATCATATTGATACCAAAATTTAAAAAAAACATAAACAGGAAAGAGTAAATAAAATAAATAGCAATAAAAAAAAACAGTTAAAGAATAAATAAAGTGTCTACATACGAATGGACTGATGTAGAATGGAGTTGGATTGCATCGGTAAATATTGTTTTATCAGATAAAGTACCTACTTCGCAAAATGCTTGTCTTATCATGTTTTATGGAAGATACTCGTTTTTTTATTGTTTCCTTTTTTATTAAGTCGCTACTTCGCTGCAAATTAAGTCGAGTGAAAAAGAAATACCGAGACTCTTATTGTCAGTAAAGTACGTCATTAAATCGTTGGAAGTGAAATAAAATCGTTATAAAACGTTCAATGTAAGTAAAAGGCTAACTAACGAATTAGAATGAGTAGAGATTTATATATATATATATATATATATATATATATATATATATATATATATATATCTTTTGTTTCATTTTACTTCATATATATATCTCTATATATATAAAGTAGATATGCGTATATATATATATATATATATATATATATATATATATATATATTGAGAGGTAGAGGAAAATCTTGATTGAACACTCGGATATCTATGTATCTTATATAGAGAGCAAGTGTTAACCCCAGGAAGGGGCCCCTTGATATCTTAGAACTTCGACTGAAATAAAATGAAACAAAAAGGGTATACACACATATATATATATATATATATATATATATATATATATAGTAGAGAATGGTAGTTTATATATATATCATTTGTTTCATTTTACTCAGAAGTCAAGGCGCCCCTACATGTAGTTAACATTTGATCCCTATACATAGCTATTCGAATATCCAGTTAATGTTCTCTTTCCTTGTTAAACGTTAAGTTAGCATTTTTCTTCCCAATTCACCAGTTTACTATGTTATAGTATATCTGTTTTGTGGTTTTCTCGTCTTACCGGATTCCAGAACAAGAATTCATCTAGTCTGGTGGATTATCCAGCTAAGTGCTGTTAAATGAGGTAACATGACTAGGAAAAGTGCACCATTTCTTCGAATGAGCCAGTGTATAGCTGGGTCGAGGGGATCTTATTTGGGCTTCGAATCCTATATTATTTTGAATATTTCGTCAGGGTTTACTTATAGGATTAAGTATCCTCATGTCAGGTTTTCCTGACAAACCATTTTACAGAGAGACCGAAGAAGATCGAGGATGGTGTCTAGTGTGTTCGCATATGTGCAACTAATGTGACCTTCTGATTAAAAGACGAGTCACACACTGTACAAGTGGGTGTACTAAAAGAATATCTTTATCAGGACCGTAAAATGTATTCTCCGAACATAACAGTTTTGAATCACTTTCTTCTTCTTCTTTCGTTTGCTTCACAGCATCTCACTGTTAGATCACCAGTTCGGTTGAGAAAAGCCATGCTAATCTTTTGTTGTCCAGCACAGCTATGCCTGCTTCGCCGTTGGGTGATCGATGTTTAAGGCATGTTTAAGGCATGACTCGATGGTGTGGTCTACTGTCTGTTCAGAGTGACCACAGTCGCAGACAGCCGAGTCCCTGAGTCTCCATCCTTTCATGGTCGCGGCGAAACGGCCGACACCTGTCCTAAGGCGGTTGAGCATTGTCCACTGTTGGCGAGGGAGGTTCATGCCTGGTAGGTTATCCGGGTCCTCCACAAATCTGTGCAACCTTGATTTATCTGCTGCCTGCCATTCCTCCGTCCAGCAACGTTTCAGCCAAATTCGTTTTGTGACGTCACCGGGTGTTGAAAGCAGGAGCTGGTGGGCATGCTCCGAGAATGGGCGTCGTGACTTCAGGCGAGCTCGTAGAGGGTCTCTGTGACGAGTTTGTGGAGAAGGTGTGAATCACTTTTATGTCTCCTTATTTACTAAGGTCACAATCAAGATATAATGACATTCATTCTATAAGGTTACCTGTTTATATTCGATGGGATTTGAATTCGCCATTGCTGATTCCATAGATTGTTACTCTATCTATTAAACTCACAACATATCTAACGTTTGGGGGTCATTGCAGTGCGATTTCATCAAGGAAGTTTTAAGTGCAGTATAATGTCTACCTTATTAAATTATTCCCACGTAAGCAAGTACTGGAAAATATACTGCAAACATTAGAGTCAATTAAAATTGAGTTAAGTTTAAGGTTAGTTAGGGTTAATATTCTTAAGTTAACATCGACGAAAAGTTAGATTCGAAATCGAACCCGCACCACTTGTGGCTGAGTTCCAATCTCTGATTCCTCGTTGTAAGACATTCACAGCAAGAACTCGTTTCTACCACAAGAGAAACAATAGTTCCCTTTTTCCTCCGTGTGCCAGGCGGAATTTCCACGAAAAGAGCTTCTTTGCAATGTCTTTCCATCTGTGGAACACATTACTACGTTACTGCTTCACTACATATAACAACATTGTTGTCTTCAAAGCGAATGTAAACAAATACTTGTTATAAACTGATCATTCAAAGACTCAAATTTAGTTCATGCCGTTAATCATTTTCAATCCTCTCATAATATTCTTCATCTTTCAATTGAGAATCACTCCATCTTATTAATCCTTATCCTCGAGTGGCCTTTGGCTTTGATAAGAAGTGATAAATTAGTAAAAAAAACAAAGGGAATTACAAAAGAAAATTAATTATATATTTTGGTAACTTTTTTCCGATTCTGTATAGGAAACCTGATTACCAGTCAAGAAAACGTCAATCAGTCGGACAGTTGCCTTGCCTCTGACGGGCTGAGTTATGGTTCTGTTCTAGGAGATGCCTATCTCCAAGGTTTTACCTTCTCTTTTTGAGAAAGGGTTAGTTTATCGGAGAATGCTGACGGTCCTGCTCAGGCATTTTTCTCTTCAGGGCCAAAGTGCACTATGTTTTGTGTGCTGGCCTTCAATTTTACTTTTCGTTCTCGGCCTTTTGGCTGGGATCAAAGTGTAGTATCTGTTCCGATGGATACTACACCCCATAGACTGGTATCGTCTTGGCCTTCGGGGCTTGATTTACGCCGGTCTATGGGTCTGTCCTGTGCAGTTCTAGGAGGTCCACCCTCCCAGGTTTTGCCTCCCCTCTTTGGGGAGGAGTAAGTTTATTGCTTACTGCCTGAGGCGGCCCTACCGGGGAATGCCGACGGGGCTGCCCAGGCAATTTTTAATGGCCAGAGTGCTAACCTTCTCGGGCGCTGGCTTTTCAAGTCCCACTTTCCCGACCCGACCTTGGGACACATCTTACCTTGTGGTAGTAAGATAAAACTGGCCTTGTGCCTAACCTCCTGGCGATGAGGTAAATAAATTCCCGCATTGGGAGAAAGGAAAATACCGTGAACTTAAAACGCCTCTGGCGCCCAGGTCGTTTGTTGGGTAAAAGTTATTCGGCCATTTTTGTAGGCCAGGGTGCACTTCTTCTAGCGCGCTGGCTTTTCAAACTCTACCTGGTTTTGTGTCTAACTTTCTAAAGAGGTAAATAAAAATCAGGTTTCTATCTTCCTAGAATAACACTGATTTTTTTTCTAATGAAAGCACGTTTGTGTGTGTGTATATATGTCTGAGATGATACGAAACGAAGGAAAGTATCACCGAGAAAAGAACGCAAAGAATGAATGCAGAGCGGAGGGGGGGTGGGGTGGAGATAAGACTGTGAAAGACATTCATAATTTCGCCAAGTGTTACGCAGCTGTAAAAACCCACATATATTGCAAGGTTCAATGACGTAACGAAAAAAATACGGAGGAGCCCAGAACAAAATGAGGTCAGACAAGAATAGAGAGACGCATCTGTCACGGCTCGAAAATAAATGTGAAGCACACGTGAAGCACACGTGCTAGTATCGTCTATCTCTATAAAGCCACAATTTGCCCATGCAGGGAGTATTGTCTCCGCATATCGGCTGGTGCATCAATCACTAGCCTCTTTCTTTTTGGGACAGGATGCAACAAATAATTTTCAACCTGAAAGGTCCCGCACTATCTGCCAAGCTCTAGCCCCTGTCGCATCACCGCACAGTTGCATCCCTGTGCTAGTCTTTCTGCGGAATGTGCTCCGACGAACTAACTACACTTGTATACCCCCAACGTAGATATTCCCGACCCACCCGTCTAGCAGCTAAACCCCACTCCTTCACCGCAGATGCCGTAATATTTTCCATTCCGATGACTTCTTTCCTCGGACCGTTTGCTTTTGGAATACTCTTACTGCTTCCTGATCCCTCCAAAAGTTTTAACGTGCATAAATTTAAATGTAATGTGAACAAACATCTGGCTGTTGAACTCTCCACCCAGATAACCCCCTTATAAATATGGCCTCATATCACAGTAGCCCCTTACGATTCAGTGGCAATATGCCTTGTTTGGCGCAAGCAAAGGTAAAATAAAATAAT
This sequence comes from Sepiola atlantica, assembly GCA_963556195.1. Classification (NCBI taxonomy): domain Eukaryota; kingdom Metazoa; phylum Mollusca; class Cephalopoda; order Sepiida; family Sepiolidae; genus Sepiola; species Sepiola atlantica. The sequence goes on from OY744517.1 coordinate 36,642,394, forward strand.
CAGGTTATTACTTAGTTTCAATATATACAAGACGTACTCGTGACCCGTTGGGTCACAACCGCTAACATTTTTTTTTTATTTTACTGTTATTACATTAAAAATTTCATAAGCTGTAACATATTTGTTGAGACATTTCATGACGGCGGCACCGGGGGGGGGGAGGGGAGCTCAAGCCCCCCCCCCCCACTTTTTGACTTGGCCCCCCCCCCACTTTACGGTCATCAATAATGAAGTTATATATGAATGTGTTTAACCGCCCCCCACTTTTTAGGAAAGCCCCCCCCCCTTTATAACTGTCCCACCGGTCCTGCTTTACTTGTATAATTAAAGTAACTAAGTCTCTTTACTTCTATTTTATCCTTATTGTTGTTATCCTTCATGGTCTCCGTTAAGTCTTGAAAGAGAATGGATACCCCCTGTAAGGGAAGCTGCGCGTGTAATGGTGAAGCAAGGATTGCGCAATCCTTATCCACACCTCTCCTGAATCGGCACTGCTTGAATTCAGTGACAAGAAGAAGACCAGGACGACTGGAAACAATGATGGGATAAACGGAGAGCACTTACAGCAACCGGTTTTCCCAAATGATCACCCATTTAGTTCTGACCAGGCTCAACGTCGCTTAACTTCGGTGATCTAACGGGAAACAGGTGTGTCAACGTGATTGTGCCGTAGTATATGTTTTATCTTTAATAGCAAACATATGTTCCCTTCAGTCGCATATTTCTGTTAGTATATACCACGAATTAACATATACTACACTTCACCCAAACGAAGAGGTAATGCCGGGAAAGATAATATTATTATGAACGACCATATACTCTACTACCCCCCAAAGGAGGAGGTAATTCGCAGACAGATGGTATCAAGACGACAGAAGAGATACTACACTACCCCCTAAAGGAGGAGGTAATGCTTGTGAGGATATGTACCATGACAACGGAATAGATTTAACACAACCTCTCCAAATAAAAAGAGGTAGTAATGCCTGGGAGAATGCTATCATGACAGCAGAACATATACTACACTACTTCCCGTAAATCGAACAATGACATATAGTATATTAGTCTAAAATAGTACAGTAAACTGGACTGCGTATTAATAAATAGTAATAGTATAGTTTTGGCTTCAGACAGACAAAAACTAAATCTCCATTAGTAATATGTATTATTCTTCTTTACTATTCTTTATATAGAGGTACAGACATTTATTATTTTTCTATCTAATTTACATACGTGTTTGTAGTATGTACAGACACACGTATCTAAATTAGATGCCAACGCTTATAAAAAAGAGCCACCACTTTCTCTAAATGCTTACAGAGCCATTAGAAAAAATTAGAGAGTGGTTGGACATAAAATAGAATGAGAAAGGGCGAGAGAAAGTTAATTATAAATTACGGCTAATTTATTTTCAAACAAAACCACATTTTAGCATGCATTTTGTACTATTATAGTATACAGGGCAAAGTCTTAGGGAAACAAACGTTGATTAACTCACTTTGTATATATATATATATATATATATATATATATATATATATAAATTGTGTATACTCATACACAACTGACACACAAACACATACATGATTTATGCTCATATAATCTTGACAATCATATTTTCAACATGAACATACAGCGTTTCAATTAAAAGTAACATGGTGATTTGAAATGACGTATCCAATAACTTATACGAAAAAAAAAACTCCGTTGACAATTCTTCATTTTTACTTTGAAGAAGGGACCTAATTTCGAAATATTAATAATTTAAAAGACGTAAAAGATTTTAAAAAAACACAATTTACATCGATTATCTATGTATTATTTGTATTATTCGGACTACTGTTCTCATCTTGGATGTTATTCTCACAACGTTTTGGCCGACGTAACCTCCGACCTTCTTCGGGTGCGTTTTGTTGTACTCAGGAATCTTTATTTCGAACGGAACCTTATATCTAATCCAAGGAAGTAGCTTGTTCTTGTTCGCTCAGCCATGACCGGGTGGAATCTTAAGTAATTCGTAATTGTATTTTTAGTATCGCCCGTACTGAGGATTGAACCTTCAACCCTCAGAAAACTATCACTTAGGACTGATTATCACTTAGCTCTTTTATCCGTTGCGCCACGGGTCCTTGCGTATTCAGCATACAGATTCCCGAGTTCAACAAGACTTACCTAAATAATTTTGGAGGTTACATCGGCCGAAACGCTGTGAAAATAATAGTCTTAATAATCCGAATAATACAAATTATCAATTAATTTAATATTATTATAAGCCCCTTTCAAGTAAAATTGAAAGTCGAGCAGTGTCGGAAAGATTAAAAATAAACATTCACCTAAAAGCCTCAATGCAATGCTCCGACTCTGTTGTTGAGTACTATAGCATGTTTAGATATTTATACTTGACGCTTTTAGTGTAAATATAACTTAATTTCTCCGTTATCATGTGACAATGTCTCGTGGCCTAATAGGATTAGGTGAACGCTAACAGATTCAAGGTGTCACTGTGAACTGGGTTCGCGCCTTATGATCGCTTGAGATTGTTACTTCCCTGCGCTGATGAGAGCCATAAGCTCGAAACGACGTCGTACGTAGGTAAAATATTAAAAAATTAAAATACCTTTTATTTGTCTAAAGCTCTGACGAGGCTTGTTATGTCAAGCGAAATTATTAGATAAAAAAAGTCAAGATGAAAAAGAAAAAAAAAGGAAACTATTGTTTTTATTTTATTTATTTTTTTTATTTTAATAAAAGTATTTGCATCTAACACATGTTTTTTTTAAGGCATTTTGCCTCTTTCTTTAAGTTTAAAATTCTAAAGATGCTTTAAAAAATGAACTTTCACAAATTTATACCTATCAGCGACCATGCGCGATTTAAGTTCAATTTAAAAGAGACATTTACACCGTTTAGTCCGCACAACATTGGACGTCACTTCTACAAGACCAGGAAGGATTCTTACGAAATAAAAATAAGGTTAATACCTTTTATTTGTCTAAAGCTCTGACGAGGCTTGTTGTATCAAGCGAAATATTAGATAAAAAAGTCAAGATGAAAAAGAAAAAAAAAAGGAAAATATTGTTTTAATTTTTTAATTTTTGATTTTGATTTTAATAAAAATATCTACATTTAACACATGTTTTTTTGGAAGGCATTTTGCCTCTTTACTTAAGTTTAAAAATGCTTAAAAATGAACCTTCCAAAATTTATATATATATATATATATATATATATATATATATATATATAGCCATCCACATACAGACTGTTTCGCTGTTTCACAGCTCATCAGTCCGGCTAGACCAGTTAGTGCTTCAAGCCTGGATCGAAACGCAATCGTCGAGCTGACAGTCGGCGATGTTAACCCCTACGTCATCATGCGACACTGACTGAATGCAAGTTGTATCTCAATGTAAACATTGAAAATACCGGAGCTCGAATTAGTGTTTACCTAATGAGCATTGCCTTTTTTAAGCTAATGGCAGTTGGCGATACTCTTACAAACATAAGCTCTACCCGGGGGGAGAGCTTTATATAGTCATCCACATACAGACTGTTTCGCTGTTTCACAGCTCATCAGTGCGGCTATATATATATATATATATATATATATATATATATATATATATATATATATATATATATATATATATATATATATATATATATATGCGTACAGGCTAATCTCTTAAACTAATGAACCGATCGTTATGAATTGTGAAATATATATTTTTTTTTTAAATACGGTGCAAATGTTATCATTTAGGGGGTGCATACCTATAATGTATTTGTATATATATTTATTTTTATGAACCGATCATTATGAATTTTCGAATATATATTCTCGGAAATCCGGTGAGTAACATGGGCACATTATGTTTTTGTCAACGGGGTGCACATAAGCGTCATTAATATACATGTGCTTTTTAAAATCTTAAACTATTAAACTTATCATTATGAATTATGGAATATGTATTCTAGGCAACATGGTATGTAATGTGGGCACACTATGTTTCTTTTAAACTATTCCATTCATAGTGTACCACCTAGTACTAACACAGCATGACGTCACTTGCTTTATAATGCATCATTTCTTCCCTAATAGAAGTAGAATGCCCGTACGTCAAGCCGCTTTAAAAAGTGTTAAAATTATCATTGTTTATCAGCTATTCAGAATTAGCCGCGCGGTTTAGCGACGTTGGATTTGGGTTGAAAAATACTTGTAATCCAGGTTTCGAATCGCATGACCGGTAGTGAATAGTCACATCTCGATGCCGATGAGTCCAGATTAATATATATATATATATATATATATATATATATATATATATATATATATATATATATATATATATATATATATGATTACATAAACAATATTATAGCCTTACGTCAATATACCAACGTTTCAAAGTATTGCCGCATCTTATCAAAGGCAGAACTATATATATATATATATATATATATATAAGGTATTAAATCAAGGTTATATAATTCTACGATTATGAAAATTTCAGAACAAAATAACCTTTACACGTGTTTCTGGAGAAGTCGACTGCATTCACGAACAGCCCAAGATCATCGTCATCAGAGAAGCGACAAATCTGAAGTATTTTGCGAAATCAAGAGAAAATACTCTCAGAAGAATAGCAGTTGGATAATCAGAGATCGTTAAAAATGCTATCAAGTACAAGGGAATGTTCAGTCAAATCTGATTATGAAAGCAAAATACTTGTTCAGAAAAGTATAAAGCAAACAGTTTTAATGTTCAAAATTCAGAGAGAAACAGACTAGAACAGATAAAACAATGTAATCTTTGCGATACAAAAAATTATTTTCGTTGAAATGATAAACGTGCATCAAGTTCACCAGAGCATAACGTACTTGGAAAACAAAGTTAGAAAAGGGAGTCCGTTTGAACCACACGAGGTGTTCGGACGATTAAAGAATATAGGCTGATAATATATAATTAATTAGTGATTTCGATCTTTCTCTCTCTTCCTGTCTTAATCCCACTTGTCAGTGATTTGGAACGAAGATCAGGTTGAATAAATGACCGCTGCCTTCCATCAGTTCTGTGTCAGGCTAGTCTTTTTGAAAGTATGAATGGGAAGCTTTAATTACAGAACGACATTTCCCCAGTCTGGAAAGATCATACAGCGCGTAAAAGAAGAATGACCGGAAACCAAGGTATGGATAACTATTGTGAACTTTAATATTTCTATAATGATTGCAGCAACTTGGTGGCTGCATGTATGACACAAGGTTGAGAACGAAACACATATATATTTTAATTCTACTATCTAACTGTGTAGTATCGGGTCGGGTGTATCTGTATATATAACCGGACAAGAATAAAACGTACTTAACTGAGACACGCACTTGTCCAGAAAAAAAGCAAAAAACAAAACACAATTTCTTGACACGGAAATACAACTCTTCGGAAATAAAATAATTGTTTACCGATTCAAAACCACCTGCAAATGTTATCCTTATCCGCAAAAAAGATTAGCGTACGAGATGAATACTCCATCGCTAAATAAATGCTGTAGAGGCGTGGGTAAATTGACAGCGATGCCGAAATCCCAGAATGGGCGTTTACAAGTGGATGTGTTGGTGTCCAAAATTGTTATGTAATCTAACCAGAGATTGAGATCGAGAAAACCACACCGTCAATTCTTTTGTGTGCTCCACCCTTCTTACTTACCTCACTCGTTCATCGCCATAGAAAATAAAGAGATATCTTTGAATTTTTATACATCAGTGTTTTTGTGATACTTTTTAAGCACAGCAGAAATACAAATGTTGTGTGTGCGAACCAGTATGTGGTAACTAGGCTAAGAAAAAAGTGTTGACATCGCTTAGAAATTTCACGAAGACTCAGTCGATAATTGGCTTGAAAACTTCTACAGGTACTATTGAATATCGGGTCTAATATATCGGAAATAGCAGGAATACTACTTGATGCACACACACACTTGGCCGGAGGAAACGGACCACAATTGATTCACATCAAACACAACTCTTTGGAAAATAAAATTTGATGCAAAAATCACCTGCAAAGGTTATCCGCAGACAGAAATACACCCGTTGCTAATTAAATGTGCTAGGGGCGTGGCAACATTGACAGCGAAGACGAAATTCCAGAATGGGCATTTACAAGTGGATGCATGAGCGTCCAAACACTTTTTATAAGCTAACCCAAATTGAGATCGAGAGAGTCGACTGGCTATCAAGTTTGAGAGATAAACCTCCTTCAATTCTCAGAATGGGCGTTTACAGGTGGATGAGTGGGCGTCACAAAGTATTATATAAACTAACCCGAGATTGAAATCGAGAGTCAACTGGCGAAAAAAAACACTCTGTCAGTTCCTGAACATCCTTCTTTCTCACTCAACCTACTCGTTCACTGCCGCTGCCAATAAAGATATATCATTATATGGTTTATACATCAGTGTTTTTCGTCATTCTTTTTAAGCACAGCAGAAATACAACATACCAGTGGGGTGAAGCTGGATTTGTCCAAAACTTTATGTTGAAGAACGCAGAAAATGCGGAGACAAATAAATCAATGGATGATTAAATTTGCGATAGGAAGTTGGAATTATATTAGCAAATTCCATCAAATTGAAGTCTGCAATATCAATTATAGGAAGATAAACGAGGAAATAATATAATCTTTGGATTTATGACAAACTCTCTTTTATCATTCTTGTCACAGTGAGGATTCTCTGTAACATCTCTGACTAAATTTCTAACGCGAGAGAAATAGTAATATTGAACAATTCACTGGAAATGGTGCCCTTTCTTTATATTTAAACATTACAAAAACAATCAAGATTCAAATTAACAAAAACACATTGTTTTTGTTAACTTCGGTTCACCCCAAACAAGGCGTATTACCACCGATACGTAAGGGGCTATTGAGATAGGAATCATATTCATTAGGAGAAACCCTGGTAGTGCGGGGGGGGGGACTGGGTAACAAGATGTTTTTTCAAATAACATTTTAATGTCTGCATGTTGGTACGCTCGTGGAAATAGGGAGAAGGGAGAGAATTCCCAAATGCAAGCGGTCCAAGGTATTAAGGTATCAGAGTAAAACATCTTCCGGGATTTAGGGGCCACTACAATGAAGAGATGACATTTTGTTGCTAGTCAGATAGAGCAGGGTTCAAGTGCAGTCAGTTCATCGGAGCACAGTCCGTGAAAGTACTTGTAAAATAAGCACAGCGATGAAACACTACGGCGATGAGACAGTGGCTAAATCTGGGTAAACAGCTCGGGAACTATTAGGTTAAAATCTCTTTTTTTGCACCCTCTCTAAGAGAGAAAAGTTAATGGGTGGTGCACAAACCCAGATGTGATAGCTGAACTCCATGCGCGGGCGAATGGTGGCTTTATAGATATATAAAATAATGGTAGATGTAAGTAGTTTTCTAGCCTAGTAGAGGGAGCCTACCTTCTTTGCAGCAGACTTGACAAAGTCTTCTATGTACTTTATTTACCTCATCGCCAGGAGGTTAGGCATAAGGCCAGTTTTATCTTACTCCCACAAGGTAAGATGTGACCCAAGGTCGGGTCGGGAAAGTGGACTTGAAAAGCCAGCGCCCGAGAAGGTGAGAACTCTAGCCATTAAAAATTGCCTGGGCAGCCCCGTCAGCATTCCCCGGTAGGAGCGCCTCAGGCAGTAAGCAATAAACTTACTCCTCCCCAAAGAGGGAAGGCAAATTCTGGGAGGGTGGACCTCCTAGAACTGCACAGGACTGTCCCATAGACCGGCGTAAATCAAGCCCCGAAGACCAAGACTATACTAGTCTATGGGGTGCAGTATCCATCGAAACAGATACTACACTTTGAGCATGTACTTATGCAATGTCATGTTGCCTGAGAATATCAGTCCGAGAAGTCTGAACGTTGGATAGGAAGTATGCTATCGGTTATGACAATCGATGGTTGGAAAGGTTTCTCCTAGTTGTTTATGGAGAGGAGCTTCGTATTGGTATGAGTCTTTCTTCAAGATTTCAACATAAAAACCGAATCAAGCTTGGAATTAGGAAATGCACGCTGAATTAGGTTTTCTGTCGTGTTAAAAACGTCGATTCAATTATACAAAAAGATAAAAGGGAGTTCAGAGTAGGGCAACCTGAGTGGAGAATTGAGCAGCAATATGTTTGTTAATAATATATTTTTTATTTCTGCATGTTCGTAAACTCGGGGAAACAGGGAGCAGGGAGATAATTCTAAAGACAAGCGATCTGATAAAAGAAGCTACCAGAGTAGAAAATATTCTGGTATCTAGGACTTCGACATTGAAGGGGTGTGTTTTTGTAGCTAGTCGGAGGGGCTGAGTGTATTTACATTGAAATGGGTACAAGTGTGGGAAGTTCATCGGAGCACATTTCGTGGAAGTACTTGTAAAACAAGCACAGGGATGCAAGACCCCGGCGATGCGACAGAGGCTGGAGCTTGGCAGATAGTCGCTGAATTAGATTTTATGCCGTGTATGAAAAAGTCGATTAAATCATGCAAATAGACAAAGAGAGTTCGAAGTTTAGTAAAGACGATGTTTTATTTTTAGATACATCCATACATTTCCTTTAGAGGTTCTGTCCGTCGATCCGTTTCAACGTATTTTAATCGCTAAAGCTATTGAGGTTGTCGGGAAATTCTGTTAGCGTGGTGATACCATTGGAGTACAAGATGGAGCAGGTGCTAGTGTGATTGCAAGAGTTAGGAGTCGATGGAGTAAGTTGAGGGAACTTCTACCAACCAGCATAGCGTTACCACTGTCTACCAAACAAATAGTCTATCAGGCATGTGTTTACGCAGTGTTATTGTGTATGGAAGTGAAACCTTGCCAGTGAGGGTTGCTGACATACGCTGCATGGAGAGAAATGATATGAGAATGATACAATGTATGTGTCTTCTTTTTCTTTCGTGTGAATCAGATGATTCTAGTGTTAGCATTAGTTTCCCCGATGTTTTTCTAGTTAGAAACCTTTCCGGAAAGACATCGGATACTTACGAGAAGGACCACGAGAAGGTTGGCAACATCCCTAAGTGAAAGTGGTACTGTGGAATCGACTGGATTCGAACTTGGAACACCCAGGGCTTCAGTCCGTGTCGATATCCACTTAACCACCGTCACCCCCAATGTATGTAATGAGAGGCTTAAAGACAGGCTTAGTTCCGATGAACTATAAAAAAGATTACATCTGGACAGTATAGGGAGATGTGTGTAGAACAAGAGACTTCGATGGTATGGCCACGTTGAAAGAATGGATGAAAGTTATTTTGCCAGTAGACGTAGAACAGTTCAGGTAGCAGGTCCAGTTCAAAGGGGAAGGCCAAGGAAAACATGGAAGGAAGTGATGAAAATGGACTTGAGAGAAAAAGGGATGAAGACCTGGGTTGAGATAGGTTTGTTTGGAAGTCAATTTCTTAAAGCCGTCAAGCGCATGCCAGCATGTAAAACGGACGTTAAACCGATGATGATGATGATGATGATGATGATGATGATGATGATGATGATGATGATGATGATGAAACACACAGATTGAATGGACGTATCTTACTTTAGATGCGGCTATGTATCTGTGTAAGAGACTACGTACGTCGATTGCTCTTGAGTTACAGAGTGTTCCAAAAGTCTTGGACACATTTCAAGTCCTCATATCTGCTGGACTATAATGGTAGTTAGATGAAACTGGTACGCCAAGAAAACAATTTCGGATTAACTTCTAAACTAATTAACCC
>OY744517.1:36657149-36729649 GCA_963556195.1 Sepiola atlantica
ACGAAATGGTTTCTTTAACATATCACCCTTAATAAGCAAGATCATCCTCACAGAACAAAGACTCTTGCCTGATCATAGATAACTTTTATTTTCATCTCTAACCTTTATGACACTCTCCCATTTACTCACACCCTTCCTTTTTCTCCTTGAATCTTCACCTTCTCCTTACATTTTCCGTTTTTCCCTCACATTTTTAACACTGCAGTCCAAATAAACTTTCTCATGTTCCAAATATTTCAAATATACCATACCCACCCTTTCAATCACCGCCCTTCTCCACCCCTCCAATCCATCACTCATTGCTATCATTTTCCAAATATTTCAAATATTTCACACCCTATCACAACAAATCCTCCCTCTCCCCCTCTCAACTATTTTCTCCCATACCCCTTCTTAAATTCCCTCATTTTCTCAAAACGCTCTCTAAGACCATAACTTTCGCCCATCCACCAAAATCACAGACCCCTCCCTCTCTACCCATCCTCCTTTCCCTGCATACACCCCCCATACACAAACATTCCAACTTACTTTTCCCCTTCAATCTTGACCGCAGCCATCTGGTCAAACACCTCCCTCCCCCCTCTTCCTCCACTCCCTCTCTGCCATCCACTTTACCCCTGCTCATCCTCCACCTCTTTCTCCTACCACCAGCCACAGTAGTCCTTGCTCACCCCATCCTTCCATTTTTCCCCACTCATTTTCTTCAACATTCATTTTATTCTCCAACAAGTACGGACGTCCACCCAGTAGTGGCCATTATTTCATTTTATTTTCCCTCCCAATATGTCTACCCTACATGTATCTGTACTTGCATGACATTTTTTCTCTATATTATCATCCTGATGAAGTCTTATATGTAATATATATATATATATTTATATATATATTTTTATATATATATATATATATATATATATATATATATATGTAATATATATATATATATATATATATATATATATATATATAAAGTTAGGTATGGGTACATGCTCATATATTTGAATCATAGGATTATATATATATATATATATTTATATATATATATATATATATTTATATATATATATATATGTAATATATATATATATATTTATATATATATATATATATATATATATATATAAAGTTAGGTATGGGTACATGCTCATATATTTGAATAATAAGATTCACTCCGAAACTAATTAACCGATCATTATGAATTTTGGAGCACAGCTGCTAGGCGCGAGATATACAAATGTATACTATATTTAGTTTAATTTAGCTTTATGCAAATGGGGTAAAGGGAAAAGTTCCTTCGTGAAAATTCAGACATCTCCAGTCTTTGTGAAAATTTTACAAGAGGTCTTAGACATCAAATAAAAAATATATTTCAAAATTTTAGTTTCTTTTAAGTATTTTAAAGGACTTTTTAGGGGTTTCAACTACCATTTGAAAATTCAAATTCTTAAGACCCCTTAAGCTTAAGTCTTAAATTTTAGACATTTCTGGAATCGAAATCACGTAATGGATTTAGATCACAATTAGAATATGGTTTTTTACCATTGTATCTTGATTTTAATCTTCGTAAGGGGACATAAATATAGTTTTACCCATCTTGAGACGGGTATTTTTCTTTTATATATATATATACATATTAATATATACATATATATGTATGTATGTATATATATATATATATATATATATATATATATATATATATATATATATTAGAGAGAGAGAGAGAGATGAAAGAAGAGAAAGATACACATGTACCATTGACAAATTTATTTCAACTTCGATTGTTCAATGCAAGGTGTACTCAGTAATGTTTATCCCTCTTCTTTCATATATCTTTATAATTGCTCTATCTCATATATAAAGCTTAAACCATTTCACTATAGGTCCTATCTACTAAAAGTATACTTTTAGTTTCATATTTTATATATATATATATATATATATATATATATATATATATATATATATATTATTTTAAAGAAAGAAAGAAAGATGAAGATAAAAAATTGTACAAAATTATCATCTTTCTTTCTTTAAAATTGATTGCTCTACTCAACGTATTGAGCTTTATTTTATCGAGATAGATCACTCTACGATATTTCGCTTATCGTTAATTCTATTATCATTAGTATATATATATATGTATATATATATATATATATATATATATATATATATATATATATATATGTGTGTGTGTTTGTGTCTGTGCGTGTGTGTGCGTTCCTGTGTGTGTGCGTGTGCGTGTTTTTGTGTAATGCGATAAGACAAAGATACTAGTGCCGATGTTTATTGTTTAATTAAGTAAATAAATTATAGAAAAAATTATTTCAAGAAATTCATGGTGAGACTATTATTGGATCATATTCTTCGACACAACAAATAACCCAAGAACACCTGTTTTGATTATAAATAACGAAAGGTGAAACGTCACGATGAAATCGTAATTTTGAGTGATTGTATTTTCAGTTCTACGATGAAATCTAAGAGAGAAAGTATTCAAGCCGAATTTTATTTGAAATTTGAAAGGTTAAGTTTTGGATAGATCGACAACAAGAGAACATTTTTTTGTTTGGATAACTGAATTATCAGGAAATTATTTTCACAAAAACAATTTATGTCGGCAAATTAAAAAGGTCACGAGAGTACACTTACCACATCTAATAAATAAAATTATCTGTAAAAATATTAAGAATGACTAATATTGAAATAAGACCTTACCTCATACTGTGAGTTGGTGCAAATCCCATAATTTTAGGTGAAACAAAAGCTTTAATTGTCCAACCAGTCATAATAAAAACATAAAACATAAAATGCGAATAAAAAAATTCGCCTTATGCTCAAAAATGGGAACTGATTCCCCCTTGCTAAACACTTGACATTATAAGGTGAGGATCAAGAGTAAGTGGGGGTAATCCTTGAAATTTCAATTTTATTTTTAAAATAAATACAAGTTAAAGACTGAATTTTGGGGCTGATAAGAGCATTAATTGTGTGGTTTAACCCACATTATAATGACAGATATTTGTACAGAATTGATATAAGTTTGTCTAATTTAACTACAGTTTGAATCTCATTAAATTCATGCAGATTTTATCAGTAAAGGGGTAAGGCTCCCCAGGGGACTATCCCTTTAAGTACAATTGTTCAACTTATATGCACACTATTATAATACTCTGTTAGATAAGTTCTGAGAGTTGTAATATAAAAAGTATATTATCAAAATTAACATGAAAAAAAAATGTATTAATCAGTAATATAACCACCATGTTCATTAATTACCCGCTCACAATGACGTAATAATTTTTCTACTTGCTCATGATATTCATCTTCTGGAATGTCTCTTAGCACTCGCAGCGCCTCAATCTTCACTTCCTCGGAATTATGAAATGTAGTTTTCCGTAGTTCTGTCTTCAGTTTATGGAACAACCAGCGGTCGCATATGTTGAGATCAGGTGAATAGGGACTCTGCTTCAATGTAACAATTCCTCGACTTTCGAAAAATGAACTGGTCTCACGTGAAACATGACAGCGTGCATTGTTATGTTGCCATGCAACAGCACCGAGATTAATTGGATTTTTCCTCAAATTTCGCCAATTCGTACAACAAACTCTATGTAACCAGCACTATTGAGATAAGTTGTACATGTGTACAAATTTTCATAAGCAACCAATGCACAGAAAAAAAGTTATTAATACACTGTCATTATTTACCTAACAGAGTAATATTTCCTGAGACAGGACATATCCGATTCACTACGGTTATAACGTATTTGGTGAAGCCATATTCATTTTTAAAGAGAACAAACAAACCTCATATTGATTTTAGACAAACGCCAAAAACTATTTACTGAATGTTTCTTAAGCTTACATTCGTGTTATTATAATTTTATTTAAAAAAATATTTATAGACTAGAAAAGAATTAAAGAGAAGTGCATGTTTAGGGACTGCTAAGAAAAAGCAGTTTGACTGAAAAGTTCTAACGGTGAGATACTGACGCATATCCTATTTACGTCTAAAAGTTTATTATGTTCATAAAATTTTATTTTAACAGTCGATATGAACGACACAAGAATCATAAACTTTAAATTTCGTAGCAACATAAATGTTGCTACGAGATTTAAAGTTTATGATTCTTGCTATTTTCTATATCGTCTGCGAGTTAATTTCCGGAAATAACGAATGACGTCCACCGAAGATTCACAATAGCAGCCTGTTCCAAATCTGGATACATACCAAAAAAGCACTTATACGTGTATTGAAAAAAAAAGAGATAGATAGATAGATGGTAACATGTGTGTGTGGGAGAGAGAGAGAGAGAGAGAAAGATAGAGAGAAAGATAGAGAGAAAGAGAGAGAAAAATAGAGAGAAATAGGAGGAGAGAGGGGGGAGAGAGTGCGAGAGAGAGAGAGAGTGCGAGGGGAGGGGTTAATGCGAATGGCAAAAAAACAAAATGGCGCCCTTGATATTGAAATCGAAAGAAACGTAAATTAGAAGATGAAGATGCATAACAATTTGGATGCAACAACTAAAATCAAGCAGGAATTACGAAGGTCATCATCAAAGAAGAAGAAGAAAAAAAAGAAACACCATTTTTAGATTTCCAACCGGTCTTTTATTTTATTGGGCGCAGACAATTACTGTGAATTACGTCGCATACGCTGTAGTCAATTAAGCTTAATTTCTGAATCAAACGATTGAACGAAAGTTACATCTTCAGAATTATGACGTCAAGACAATTTAGACAATTACGTAATATGGAATCTTGAGAGATGATTGGCTGCTGCGGTTTTGCTGATTCCTAAACGCATACGCACATGTAATGAGGAGAGTAAAAAGTGGACCTGGGTTTACTTTCAGCAGCCTTGTAACTCCCGCTTCCCTTTATGTTGTCCTTTAGTCCTCACATTCAATGAGCGATATTTCTGACACAGGGGGAATAATTACTGTTTTCTGGGTCAGAATCTTTCCATCTAACACTTATCGTTGGCTAGTTTTTGACTTTGAAGTGGTATTTTTAGCCTCTTACATCAAGTGGCTTCATGCCTTGTCTGGAATGATTTCCATCAAAAAGATGATAAAACTATGACGTAATTCACGTTGCCTTTGCTTATCATGCTTTAAATGATAAATTTTATTTTTCTCAAATACGCGATCTCTCTCATGAATATGTCATAAATCTGCTTACTTAGAAAAAATAATATATATATATATATATATATATATAATAAGGAGAATATTTTAAAAAATCTGGACAATTCATTTCTTTCTGTTTTTTAAAATAAATTAATTATTTGAAATGGCAATAATAAGAAGAATATTTAAAAAAATATGCTTATACTTTTGACAAGGGTGTATATCACCGAAAGTGCTCAAGTTTTTAAAGTAAATAAATAATTTATTTTAAAAAACATAAAGAAATGCGTTGTCCAGGTTTTTCAAAATATTCTCTTTATTATTGCAATTTCATCAACACTCCAAGTGTGGACTTTTCATTATATATATATATATATATATATATATATATATATATATATATATATATATATATAGATAGATATATATATATATATATATGTGATTTTTTGAAGGCTTACCAAATCATTCCTTTCAAGACACCAATGATCACCATTAAAGATATTTTTTCTTACAAATACTATTTATTCAAATTAAATGTTTTTTCCTACACGTGTTTCACTACCAAGCAGTTACTTGCTTGGCAGATCATCAGTGAAATTAAATGTCTGGAATACTGGTTTCAACTGCCGACAAAACACAATGTGGCGTTGTAATAGTTGAGGTCACTTAAGAAGAGAAGAGGAAAAAAATAAAAATAAAAATAAAAGTCAAACTTAAAAAGCAAGGAAGAACAACGATAAAAAAAGAAAGTCCTAGAAAAGTCTTAGAAAAGTAGCTTGTGCATTATTTCTTCCACCAAGCCAACAAGCAAATAATCGGTCCCAAATACATTCAATAAAACCACAAAACCGGAACAATGTGCGATAATACACTTTTCACGTCGGCCGGTACAATGATGAATAAACCCCCCCCCCCACAAGAAAACAAAAGAACTAAATCTTGAATGATTTAGTTCTTTTGTTTTCTTGTGGGGGGGGATTTATTCATCATTGTACCGGCCGACGTGAAAAGTGTATTATCGCACATTGTTCCGGTTTTGTGGTTTTATTGAATGTATTTGGGACCGATTATTTGCTTGTTGGCTTGGTGGAAGAAATAATGCACAAGCTACTTTTCTAAGACTTTTCTAGGACTTTCTTTTTTTATCGTTGTTCTTCCTTGCTTTTTAAGTTTGACTTTTATTTTTATTTTTATTTTTTTCCTCTTCTCTTCTTAAGTGACCTCAACTATTACAACGCCACATTGTGTTTTGTCGGCAGTTGAAACCAGTATTCCAGACATTTAATTTCACTGATGATCTGCCAAGCAAGTAACTGCTTGGTAGTGAAACACGTGTAGGAAAAAACATTTAATTTGAATAAATAGTATTTGTAAGAAAAAATATCTTTAATGGTGATCATTGGTGTCTTGAAAGGAATGATTTGGTAAGCCTTCATAAAATCACATATAAATGCTCTGTACTCTGTAATCGAGTATCATCGAGCTTGTTTTTTATTGGAACAACCCCGGTCTTCACTGAATGATCTATTTTATAAGTGAAAAATCTAAATCTATATATATATATATATAAAATTGAAATAAAAGCCAAATCAGCAATACAAGATTAATTTTTTTTTTTTTTTTCTTACATTAATCCTATCGATTACGGAATAAAATTCCTTCTTCAGGGGTGACCAGTATTGAGTCATTTTTTTTTTTTTTTCTCATCAAAAACAAGAATAAAGAAACTTATTTCTTTGTTAATTTGACAAACGTCTTAGATGGTACGACGTAATCGCCTTGATGTTATGAAATGGCGGTAGGATTCAAAACCGGTGACGAACGAGAGATGCGTTGGCACGCTGTCGAGTAATGTGTGTGTTTTTCGTTCAAGTTTTAAGTATTGCATGGAAAGTTTATAAAATTGAAATAAAAGCCAAATCAGCAATACAAGATTAATTTTTTTTTTTTTTTCTTACATTAATCCTATCGATTACGGAATAAAATTCCTTCTTCAGGGGTGACCAGTATTGAGTCATTTTTTTTTTTTTTTCATCAAAAAACAAGAATAAAGAAACTTATTTCTTTGTTAATTTGACAAACGTCTTAGATGGTACGACGTAATCGCCTTGATGTTATGAAATGGCGGTAGGATTCAAAACCGGTGACGAACGAGAGATGCGTTGGCACGCTGTCGAGTAATGTGTGTGTTTTTCGTTCAAGTTTTAAGTATTGCATGGAAAGTTTATAAAATTGAAATAAAAGCCAAATCAGCAATACAAGATTAATTTATTTTTTTTTTTTTCTTACATTAATCCTATCGATTACGGAATAAAATTCCTTCTTCAGGGGTGACCAGTATTGAGTCATTTTTTTTTTTTTTTTTTTTCATCAAAAAACAAGAATAAAGAAACTTATTTCTTTGTTAATTTGACAAACGTCTTAGATGGTACGACGTAATCGCCTTGATGTTATGAAATGGCGGTAGGATTCAAAACCGGTGACGAACGAGAGATGCGTTGGCACGCTGTTGAGTAATGTGTGTGTTTTTCGTTCAAGTTTTAAGTATTGCATGGAAAGTTTATAAAATTGAAATAAAAGCCAAATCAGCAATACAAGATTAATTTATTTTTTTTTTTCTTACATTAATCCTATCGATTACGGAATAAAATTCCTTCTTCAGGGGTGACCAGTATTGAGTCATTTTTTTTTTTTTTTTTTTCATCAAAAAACAAGAATAAAGAAACTTATTTCTTTGTTAATTTGACAAACGTCTTAGATGGTACGACGTAATCGCCTTGATGTTATGAAATGGCGGTAGGATTCAAAACCGGTGACGAACGAGAGATGCGTTGGCACGCTGTCGAGTAATGTGTGTGTTTTTCGTTCAAGTTTTAAGTATTGCATGGAAAGTTTATAAAATTGAAATAAAAGCCAAATCAGCAATACAAGATTAATTTATTTTTTTTTTTTTCTTACATTAATCCTATCGATTACGGAATAAAATTCCTTCTTCAGGGGTGACCAGTATTGAGTCATTTTTTTTTTTTTTTTTTTTTTCATCAAAAAACAAGAATAAAGAAACTTATTTCTTTGTTAATTTGACAAACGTCTTAGATGGTACGACGTAATCGCCTTGATGTTATGAAATGGCGGTAGGATTCAAAACCGGTGACGAACGAGAGATGCGTTGGCACGCTGTTGAGTAATGTGTGTGTTTTTCGTTCAAGTTTTAAGTATTGCATGGAAAGTTTATAAAATTGAAATAAAAGCCAAATCAGCAATACAAGATTAATTTATTTTTTTTTTTCTTACATTAATCCTATCGATTACGGAATAAAATTCCTTCTTCAGGGGTGACCAGTATTGAGTCATTTTTTTTTTTTTTTTTTTCATCAAAAAACAAGAATAAAGAAACTTATTTCTTTGTTAATTTGACAAACGTCTTAGATGGTACGACGTAATCGCCTTGATGTTATGAAATGGCGGTAGGATTCAAAACCGGTGACGAACGAGAGATGCGTTGGCACGCTGTCGAGTAATGTGTGTGTTTTTCGTTCAAGTTTTAAGTATTGCATGGAAAGTTTATAAAATTGAAATAAAAGCCAAATCAGCAATACAAGATTAATTTATTTTTTTTTTTTCTTACATTAATCCTATCGATTACGGAATAAAATTCCTTCTTCAGGGGTGACCAGTATTGAGTCATTTTTTTTTTTTTTTTCATCAAAAAACAAGAATAAAGAAACTTATTTCTTTGTTAATTTGACAAACGTCTTAGATGGTACGACGTAATCGCCTTGATGTTATGAAATGGCGGTAGGATTCAAAACCGGTGACGAACGAGAGATGCGTTGGCACGCTGTCGAGTAATGTGTGTGTTTTTCGTTCAAGTTTTAAGTATTGCATGGAAAGTTTATAAAATTGAAATAAAAGCCAAATCAGCAATACAAGATTAATTTATTTTTTTTTTTTCTTACATTAATCCTATCGATTACGGAATAAAATTCCTTCTTCAGGGGTGACCAGTATTGAGTCATTTTTTTTTTTTTTTTTTCATCAAAAAACAAGAATAAAGAAACTTATTTCTTTGTTAATTTGACAAACGTCTTAGATGGTACGACGTAATCGCCTTGATGTTATGAAATGGCGGTAGGATTCAAAACCGGTGACGAACGAGAGATGCGTTGGCACGCTGTCGAGTAATGTGTGTGTTTTTCGTTCAAGTTTTAAGTATTGCATGGAAAGTTTATAAAATTGAAATAAAAGCCAAATCAGCAATACAAGATTAATTTATTTATTTTTTTTTCTTACATTAATCCTATCGATTACGGAATAAAATTCCTTCTTCAGGGGTGACCAGTATTGAGTCATTTTTTTTTTTTTTTTTTCATCAAAAAACAAGAATAATATATATATATATATATATATATATATATATATATATATATATATATATATGACAAAGTAAAGTTCATAAAAGAGTTTGTTTCTTTTCATGTGTAGTGCCCCCTGTTTACGGGTCGCTCGGCACTCCTGCTACCAAGACCGAATGTTTGATTCGTCAAGAGCCTGGCTCGTGTGACAGAGATAAACAACGTTTCATCTTTTTGCGCTCATCGTCATTCTGTCCACCAATCAAATCTTATCAAAACGTCTTCATCATCAGCAGCTGACCCGATTGCATAAACAGACTTCTTTTCTTCCCTCAGACCGCACTCGTGGCTTTGCTCCCAGACTCGTCGCTTGACGAGATGTTGTTGCCACCAGCAGCCCTTGCCACTATAATTTCTGCAGACGACCCGGCTTCATCCAGACGGCCGACCACACTTTTACATCTCTTGTCCACAGTGGAAGAAACGAAGTGGCCGATAGCAGTTTCTCGTCGGTTTTTATCTACCTCCCACAAGGCAAAATGTGGCATAAGGAAGGAAAGTGGGGATTGATAAGTAAGCACTGTAGAGGAAGAGCACTTATGACCGTCAACAAATTCCTGGGCAGCCCCGTCGACATTCCCCGGTAGAGGCGCCCCAGGCGATTAGCAATAAATTAACCCCTTTCTCAAAGGGTGAGAAGGCAAAGCCTGGGAGGCTGAACCTCCTAGAACTGCTCAGGACAGACCCATAGACCGGCGTAAATCAAGGCTCGAAGGCCAAGACGATACCAGTTTATGGGGTGTAGTATCAATCGGAACAGATACTATACTTTCCTTCTAGCCAAAAGGCCGAGCTTTCACAACATTCATCTCCTGTCTACATTATCGTAGTAGCATCATTTATTATCGTATCTACAGCAGTCTTCAA
Source organism: Sepiola atlantica (assembly GCA_963556195.1). Taxonomy (NCBI): domain Eukaryota; kingdom Metazoa; phylum Mollusca; class Cephalopoda; order Sepiida; family Sepiolidae; genus Sepiola; species Sepiola atlantica. Next base: position 36,667,573 of record OY744517.1, read on the forward strand.
CCAGCCACAGCGACCGAGACAAAAGCATCAGATATCTGTGTAATCCTCCAAACACATATAATGTTTCTCCTTCTAATCTGAGCTAAAAGCAATTAAGATGCCTCTCCAAGAAAAATTGGTTGGACAATTCTACCTCTCCAGGAAATACTTGACTCGAGATGCAGTCTGTTACCTATACGTAACATCCGATAATGCAATACTGCTTGGGGCGCACAGAGCACCCTTTTCTGCCTTGACAGAATACCAAATTGACTTCAAAATCTACTGGGGAGTGATTTTTCTTCCGTACAATCCAATTCTCACAGAAAAGAATTCGCTGGTCTCTCTCTACTCTATCGTTATTTCCATGAAAGAAGCTCGACTGAGCTCTCCTCTTTGGTTCCTCCTTATAAGACATTCACAGCTAGAACTCGTATTGCTATCACAACGAAAAAGGACTTTCCTTTCTCCCTAAATATCGGGCTTAATTTTAATAGACAGAGCTTTTTTGGACGGGATTTCCGCCTTTGGAACACATCACCGCTTCCCTGCTGACTACAATTTAGTCGTCTTCAAATCTAATGTCAACAGATTCTAAGTAATCGAACGCAGTTCATACCACCGATCAATGTTAGTACTCCCATAGTGTTCTTTATCATTCGGCTGGCAATCATTCCGTCTCATTAACCTTTGTCCCCGAGTGACCTCTTGGCTTTGATGAGTCGTGACCCAAAATAGTAAACAAATATTAATTTCCCGGAAGTTGGATACGACATTTCTTGTGTCCGGAAGAGTGATAAGAAACAAATGACATTTCCTTTGTTTTCTTTTGAGGCTGACTCTAAGGCGTCTACTCTGTAATTCTTGAATTTTCCCAGCAATTTTCTTATCACTTTAATGTGAACGTCTAACGGTTAACGGTGTGATCTACAAGGTTCACCTGTGGTTGGATGATGAACTGCTTATCGATAACGTAACGCTTATTGAACAGAGAGCGTAGCGAGAATAGAAAGCAAGATTGGGCGGTCATCAAAGTTTGGTATTAATAAATCGAACTAAGCGAAACGATTAGTATAGGAATGGCGAGGAGGAAACGCTCAATATATAAGCGAAGTGGTGTGTGTGTGTGTGTGTGTGTGTGTGTGTGTGTGTGTGTGTGTGTGTGTGTAGGGAGGAGTGACGTCAGCGGCGGGAAATCAATTGTTAGGAAATAAGATATTGAAATAGAAAGGGAATGGAGAACATGTCATTAGAAGAGATAAGGGGGATATATATATATATATATATATATATATATATATATATATATATATATATATATAGAGAGAGAGAGAGAGAGAGAGAGAGAGAGAGAGAGAGAGAGAAAGAGAGAGAAAGAGAGGGGGGAGAGGGGTCGAACAATAACAGATACAGGAGAATGGTTTGTTTTGATACAAAGTATTGAAATAGCAGGGGAAAAGAAAAAACGAATTTGATATATATATATAAAGAGAAAGATATATATATATATATATATATATATATATATATATATATATATAGAGAGAGAGAGAGAGAGAGAGAGAGAGATAGATAGATAGATAGATAGATAGATAGATAGATAAAGAGAGAGAGAGAGAGAAAGACAGAGATAGAGAGAAAAAGACAGAGATAGAGAGAGAGGGGGAGAGAGGGGGAGGGAGAGTTGAGAGGGGCAAACAATAACAGATAAGAGAGAATGGTTTGTTTAAAAACAAAGTATTGAAATAGCATATATATATGTGTGTGTGTGTGTGTGTGTGTGTGTGTGTGTAAAATAAAAATGGAATAAAGGATAAGCAAATCAACAACTTGCAAAAATATAAACTCAAAAACACATATTGAATAATTCTACCAAAATATTTCAATTGTTAGGACAATCATCATCAGATGGCAGTAGAACATGTTCTGATGCGAATTGAAATATTTTGGTAGAACTATTCAATATGTGTTTTTGAGTTCATATTTTTGCAAGTTGTTGATTTGCTTATCCTTTATTCCATTTTTATTTTACATTTTGTCTGAAACATTGTTTCTTTTATTCCTCATATATATATATATATATATATAGAGAGAGAGAGAGAGAGAGAGAGAGGGAGAGAGAGAGAAAGAGAGAGGGGGAGAGGGAGAGGGGGAAGAAGACAATAACAGAGAGGGAGGAGAAGAGTTTTCTTTAGAAAGAAAGCATTGCAAAAAAATGGAACAAAAGATACTCTTCGGCCTACGCAATAGGATAACAACGATGTAGTATCTGTTCTGTACTTTGTCAGAGAAGGAGAAGTTCTTCTAGACTGAGGCATTTTTATTGTTTTCATAATCCAAGTTGGCCATTTTAAGGGAGCTTGATTTTTTCACATCAAAACTGACTGTATATCTAACGTTGCCTTCGTGAGTAACTAAATATCGACTCTAGGAGAGAGAGAGAGAGAGAGAGAGAGAGAGAGAGAGAGAGAGAGAGAGAGAGAGAGAGAGTGAGAGAGAGAGAGAGAGAGACAGAGAGAGAGAGAGAGACAGACAGAGAGAGACAGATAGAGAGAGAGAGAGAGAAAGAAAGAGACATAGACAGACAGACAGAGATAGAGAGAGAGAGAGGAAGATAAATAAATGGAGAAATAAATAACGAAAGCGAGACAAAAGAAAAGAGAGAATATATATATATATATATATATATATATATATATATATATATATATATATATGAATTTGAAGGGGTGTACACATCTTTAGAAAGATTTAGAGATTTTTTTTCAAAATTATATATATATATATATATATATATATATATATATATATATATATATATATATATATATATATATATATATATATATATATATATATATATGATAAAGAATGGAAAATGTGTTCCGACGTAATGGAAATTTAAAAAGGAAAGCAAAAATATATTATTTATGTATTCATCAACGTTTCGTCAGGATGATTGTCTGCAGCTAAAACAAACGCAAGTACCAAATGTTTAAAACAAGAGGTGGTGGCGGGTGTGAGCTTAAAATTTGGGCCGCTTATGAAAAAACTGAATTATGAAATACAAATAAGTGGTGGAATTGACAAATTGAGTTGCCAATAAAGAGTGTGGGGTTATGGTGGCGGTTGGAGTTATAAGATCATTAGGTGGTGGAGAAACATTACAATAATTGTAAAAGGGGTGGGGGCGGATATTGGTAGCGGTTAGAATTAAATTAAACTATGAAGCTAGAGGAGGGTACATGAGACATGTTTATTGAATCTTTTAAAAATTAGGTTTGAGATGAGAGAGCGTGTGGGTTAAAAGCGGCCCCAATTTTAAGCTTACACCCGCCACTTCCTTTTGCTTTAAACATTTGGTACTTGTGTTTATTTTTACTTCAGACAATCATCCTGAGGAAGTCTTATGATAAAGACGAAACGTTGATGAATGCATAAATAATATATTTTGGCGTTCCTTTTTCGATTTATATATATATATATATATATATATATATATATATATATATATATATATATATATATATATATATATATATATATATATATATATATATATATATATGGGAAATGAAAAGGGAAAAACCAAGAGATATTTTTTTATATATTCATCAACGTTTCGTCTTTATTGTAAGACTTCCTCGGGATGATAATTTTAAGAAAAATGTCATGCAAGTACATCGAAATATTGGGTTGACATGATGGGTTGATGACGAAAAGTAGTAGCCGTGCATACTAAGAGCGCTGGACCAGGGTCCGGGCTGAGAGAAGTCAGTCAGTAGCAGAGAGTGAAATGAATATATATATATATATATATATATATATATATAAGGTTAATACAACAAAATATATAAGAGGCAACTAATATCTTTAATTAGTGAACATCCGGATAAAAATGAAGCTCAATGTACTGGATAGAGCATTAATAGCACTAGATAAAGTGAAAGAATAAAATAAGATGCGAATCAAATTTTATTACAGTTCAATGTTCAGGCAAAGTACTTTAAAGTCTTTAACTCATGAGTTTTCAAAGAAAATCTTCTCCTCAGAGGACCATTACCGCAATGACATTACTGCAGGTAATAAAAATTAAACTTTGAAAATATATAAAATATATATAAAAATACATAAAAGTATATAAAACAGCAAATATGGTAAACAACTGATGATCCCTTCAATAATGTTAGACGCAAACCAATATAATAACTGTAAAAATTAAATTGACTTACATGAGTGATTTTCCACTGAACGACTTCGGACTTGAGGTTTTTTTTTTCCTTATATAGTTTTAATGGTTGAGATACTTCCGAGACTATATATATATATATATATATATATATATATATATATATATATATATATATATATATATATATATATAAGAGACAGAGAGAAAGAGAAATAAATAATGGGAGAACGAGCAAGAAAGCGTCATAAAAAGGGAGATAAAAAAGAAATGGCGAAAAACAGAGAGAAAGGGGGGAGAGAGAAGAGAAATATAATAACGGGAGAAAAAAGAACGAAAGTGAGAGAAAAACGAGAGAGAGAGAGAGAGAGAATTAGATAGGCAGATATAAAATGGAAGGGAAGAAAAGAGATAGAGTATAACTATGCGAATGTAACAAAAATAAAAACGTAGAAAACAAAGTTGAAGAAAGTAACGAAGTATAAAACAGTAAGTAAAACGGGAGTTAAAAAGAAATAGAAAAAATCCGATAAAAAAAGCCGTTAAAGTCAATATTAAGATAATAACGAGGATGGAGGAAGAGAGGAGTTTGAATATGAAGAAGGAGGAAGAAGGAATAAAAAATGCACACACACAAAAAAAAAAAAAATAAAACGGCCAAAGTCAATATTAAGATAATAACGAGGATGGAGGAAGATGAAGAGTGGATAGGATTGGCAAAGAAGAAGAAGAAAAAGAAGAAGAAGAAGAAAGTGAATAAAAAACAAACAACAAAAAAAGACGAAAGACAACTAAAACGAGACAGCACATTAGAAGCGACTCGAACTTGATTCGATCAACTGACATTTTTTCAATTTAATTGGATTGGCGCACCACCGGAGTCGTTTATGATTGACCCGCAGAGGTCACCGCACTAAAAGTACTAGATCGATATATTTAATCATACTTGAAAGTGAAATATAGAAATATCTTCTTTTTTTTCTGCAAAAGTTTTGTTGCAATAGCGTATTGAAAAAGAAGACGAAATGAAAAAAAGGTCACATGATCATTTACACACACTGTATACCTATGTAGTCATCTGTAGACGTGCTTGCTGGTTGAGAGAGTTGCGAATATGTGTTTTTCGTATTTGTTTAATGGTGTAGTAGGCCTCAAACCTTTTTTTTTCAATGACGACCATGTTTCGATTTCCACTATAATTTTTATAAGCCAATCCGAAAATGAAACCGAATTCTTAATCTTGATGTTTGATCTAATTTGGATTCAAGTAGATTATGCCTTTAAGAGCTTGAGGTATTATAATGGCCAGTTATAATGAATGAGGCTGGAGTGATTATGTATCCATAACAATTATAGAATTGATTTTTTTAAATTGTTTTTTTTAAATGGAAATCGCTTCAGACAAGGCATGAAGCCACTTGATGTAAGGAGCTAAAAAATCTACTTGAAGGTCGAAGCCTAGCAAACGATAAGTGTTAGATGGATAGATTCCGACCCAGAAGCAGCAATTCTTCCCCCTTTCTCAGAAACATCGGTCATGGAATTTGAGGACTAAAGGACAAAATAAGTAATTGAAGTCGACGATCGTTCTCACTCCATATTCGCAACAGTGTTTTTTTACCAATGAGTCACCGTTTATCAAGTCCCAAAGGCCCCTCGAGGATAAGGGTTATGGTTAATAGGTGTGTTAGGTGAACAGTGAGACTAAAACTTTGGGGATTGGAGACGATGGTTGAATTTGATTATTTAAGGGGACGGCTCAACAGAAACTTGTTAACATTGAAATTGAAAACGATCAAGTTGTAGTCAGCCGGGAAGCAGCCCCGTGCGATTGCGTCCTACAGACGAGTAATTCTTGGGTAAAAAAAACTCTGCTCATGGAAGTTCCATTTGGCTGCAGATACACAGAGGAAGAACGGAAACTTATTTACAGTGGTTGTAGCTAGACGAGTTTTTGCTGTGAATGTTTTACGGGGGTGGGGGGCACCGGAGATTGGAGCTTATTCGAGCACCTACCATGAAAATAGAGTAGAGGAAGACTAGCAATATCTCTTCTGTGAAAAAAATGCTGTAAGAAAGAGAAGAAGTTATCCACCACTAGATTTCGAAGTCGATTTGGGCGGCACCTCCCCAGATGTTGTAACAGTACTTCATCTTATACCGTATCTGGCACTTATACAAGTAGAAGATCGCGTCAGAAGTGCGATACTTTCTGAGGCGATAGAATGATTCAACCATTTTTTCCAGCGACCTTAGCAACAGATTTGATGCAAGTCTTCCACTTCAGGCCTGGAGTGAAAGTCAGTATTAGAAGCTTATCATCACAGTGGGTATCCCCGATGAGAAAGCTCCTTTAACAAACCTACGAGAGAGAAAGGATTTGGTAGTTGAAAAGACGTTTCTAGATATCCCGTACCTAGCAAACTTGTGAAGCAGACCTTAGGGGCAACCCCTATCAAAGTCCTTTGCTATGTCAAAGGCTATTCTTCTTGAAACGAAGCCCCATAATTGGATTCACTGATCCTGTGTGATATTACAGTCAGCACGTCAGCTGTTGATCTTACAGGACGAAATCCGTATCGCTTGTCACTGATTAGATTGATTTTGCTGAGGTGGTTGAGTTAGATAGAAAGTTCCTCCGGTTCACTGAATAAAGAGTAGACAACGGCATCATTGATTAACAAAAAATACCTTTTATTTCGGTAAAACTTGAAAGGGATTAAAAACAGACAATAGTAATCTTTACAAAGAAAATAACGTATTATCGTCGTAATGGGCAATTCAAAAACCCAAATTACTCGAAACGAAATCTCTCCAGTCAAGAAAGTTCAAAAGTACCAAATATTTATTATAAATTTGTCTTTCTTAATATATATAATAATACGCCAAAACTTTTCAATAGTAATCTTCACAAATCTGGCCGCCCCGTATGCTGGCAAACGTAATTCATGGCTGATGCGTTTGACGGGATCAGCCTTAGTACATCCGATTCCTTGTGCGGTCTGACTCCAACTCTTTGAAAGCGGGGAAAACACTTGAGTGAGTGTGCTTCGAAGAACTCGTCCAACAAACTGTATTCATACGCCAAACAATTCTGGTCGTGGATGGGCAAATGACTCAGCGCTAAACTTTGTCTATTTACGCCAAGGAAAAATAGTACATAAAAAAATATGATTACTACAGCATACATTCATCAATAATACAATATAACTGTACTAACCATGTTTACTTATTAATACAAGAACAACATTATGCGTCTACGTACATCTTTTTGGCATTCTCAATGTGATGTTTGGTACTGTTTTTCAAATACCAACTTCAAGTTTTGTGTTTTAATGAGGACGTACAAACTGCTACTGTGTTTATAGGCGAACCCAGAGAAAAGCACTTCACCCTCCTAGACAACTGAAGTAAAAAACGCCGTCTCATAATTCAAGATTCAAATGTGATATGGGTGGGAAGGAGTGGTTTAAGCGAAAGAACTATGTAACAACTCAACACGATGGGATGTTTTGAATGGAGATAATTGTGAGGTGAACGGAAACGGACGCAGCTCTAAAATAACTATTAGTGAGCTAAAGTTTCTCGCTCCCTCTCTCTCTCTAGTTCTCTGCCCGAAGCATGTATTTGAGATAATTAATAAAAAACGTATAATTTGTAATTGACAACAATCCGACCACAGAGACGGCCTCATGAGGGGTCAGCCATCAGAGAAGTAGCCCTCCAGTAGAGTAGAATAAACGAGCGGTCAAAAGAAGTTTCAAATAAGACTTCATAGCGACCTCCAAAGACGAGACACGAGACAGGCGATACGAGATTACTTGCACTGCGAACACAATTCTTCTGTGGAGTTATACCTTCTCAGGTAAGAATAAATGATTGCTACCATAGATAGATGATTATATTTATGGCTTTGTGACCCCCACGAACATCGCTTGCTGAAACCAGAATATCTCGACTCGAGAGCTGGAACCATCCACTCTATTCGTAAAATTCGAACCCTCGGGCATGAGTCGTGTCGCTAGCTTCCATATCGCTGTGCTCCTGAGGCTGAATTTATAATTACGGATATATATTAATATATAAATCCAACAATCACCGAGCGGTTAATTGGGTCATAGATTCCTAAAAGACTCATTTATCATCCCACTTTCAAGGTAGCCATCAAGTCAACTATTATGTTCAGTCCATACATATTAATTCAAATAAACAATCACCGACTGGATGATTGCGTCATATATTTATAACGACTTTAATTATCGTCTTCCTTTCCAGCTAACCATGAAGTCAGCCTTTATATTTTCAGTTCATTCATATTAACATATCCAACAAACAAACACCGGCCGGATGATTGCGTCATATATTCATAACGACTTTAATTATCGTCTTCCTTTCCAGGTAACCATGAAGTCAGCTTTTATATTTTCAGTTCATTCATATTAATATATCAATCCAACAAACAATTACCGGCCGGATGATTGCATCTAATAATCTCAGAGACTTTAAATCATCTCTCTTTTAGTGTGGCCATAAAGTTACCTTCTGCATTTTTAGTTTATACATATTAATATATTAGTCCAACGTGTCTACAAAAAGGTTACTACACTACCTCTTCTCCAAAGGGATGTAATGCCTGGGAGGATAGTGTCATAAAGAACGAATATATACTACACTTCCTTCAAAGTAAGAGGTAATACCTGAGAGAATGGTGTCATGACGACAGAACAGATGCTACAGTAGCCTAACCCCCTAAAAGGGGAGGTAATGCCGTGTAGGATGGCAACCTGACCACATAACAGATACTACACTTCCATCATCTGAACTAAACATAGAAAGATAGTACATTAATCTGAAATAGTACAACAAACTGAATTGAGCATTAAAATATAAGACACACGCATAATTAATAGAAATGGTATAGTTTTGGCTTCAAACAAACATATACCAAATCTCCATTAATAATAGATTGGCTACACACACGATAGATTGGACGTCGTGGCACTATAGAGTATTTATTTACTCCTCTCCAAGAGTAAGGCACAAGGCCAGTTTTATCTTATTCCCACAAGTAAGATGTGATCCAAGGCCGAATCGGGAAAGTGGGGTTTGAAAAGCCAGCGCCCGAGAGATGAGCACTCTCCTATCTGTGGCGACTTGTGTCAGCTTCTCCTGCCCTGAGGTGTTTGGTCAGGGTTCTTTTCTGTTTAGCGTTGTGACTGCCAGGCTCTTCCCGGACTCAGTGTTGATGTCCACAGTCTCCATATCGCGCCTCACGCCATCGAGATACCGCAGCTGTGGCCGACCCATCTAGTAGAATTTACTAATATAAATGTCAATATATTTTATTATTTGAAGTAAAATCTTTTTGACTGTCGGCGAACTTCTGATTCACCAGTTATATTTACCATGTAGTTACAGTCAAAATGAACTGTAAATACAATTCCTCTCATCTCTCGCTCTCTCATCCTGCCATCATTGCGAATTTCAATTACATTTTCAAATCGACATAAAATGATGAAATAAAATAACACAAATAAATAATAAAAAGACTATTTTGCCCTTTGCACAGCAGATTAAAAACATCAATCATTTTGCAAGTGATTTTGTCAATATTTATCCTCTTTTCTTTACACGTCTGCAGTTTTCCAATTTACCTTAAAGCTAAGTGCATTTTTATTATTGATTATATATATATATATATATATATACGTATGTATATATATGTATATATATATACATACGTATATATACGTATGTATATATATGTATGTATACATATACACGTATATATATACGTATATATATGTATATATATACATACGTATATATATACGTATGTATATATATACGTATGTATATATATATACGTATATATATATATATATATATATGAATATATGTATACGTATATATATATATATATATATATATATATATGAATATATATACGTATATATATATACGTATGTATATATATATGAATATATATATATACGTATATATATATATATATATATATATATATATATATATATACACACGTATGTATGTATATATATATCCTTCGATACTTACGATGCCACATCAGAGTTCCCATCCGTTGATTCAACGAACGCCACTTTCGTGATTGAAGTAATTGATTTCGATCGATTAAAATACAAAGAAAAGAGATACACGGTTGTAAAAAACAAGTGATATTTGTATTTTGATCTATATATTTATAAAAAACGAAAATGGTCTGCTTTTCTGTCTACTGTTAATGTTTCCTACCAAGTGATTCAGATATAAAACTAATACCAATTATAAACCGCAGTTTGATCATATCATAGCTTGGGGTAGGCCCGGTGTAGAATCTTCTTTGGGGCACCGTTGTGACTCTATCCAGATATGGTCTTGACGTTATTATAGTACCACAAATCTAACATTCGTTTAGACCATTTCATTTTCAAAAACACATCACCTAATAAGTCCCGTACCTGACATACAGATGGCGCCACTGCTAAAAGAATTCATATGATGTTAATAAAGTACTAACGTTCAAATGGCACGTGTCAAAATTGATGTCAAATCAGATTATTAGTTCACAAATTAGAGTTATTAAAGTGAGGCTACTGTTGCACATTTTTAAAACGATGGAAAAGTTTGAATTTAGTGTTTTTATTAAGCATTGCTTTCTGATAGGAAAAGTACTGTTCAAGCCAAAAAAATGACTTTTTATGTTTTGTTCGAACTTTACTCCGTCTAAAACAACGGTTTAGAGGTTCTGTGCTGACTTTAAACATGTCGTACAGACACAAATGATGCTGAATGTTCACGTCGTCCAAATGCGGCAGTTGTCAATGAAAAATGTGTTTTCAATGTGGGTGCCGCGTTTGCTCACAGTCGATCAAAAACAACAACGCGTCGACGATTCAGAATGTTGTTTGCAACTGTTTCAACGAAACAAAATGAATTGTTTGCATAAATATGTGACAATGGATGAACGATGGATCCACGATTTCACTCTGAAATCAAATCGGTAGTTAGCTGAGTGGAGAGCAGTAGATAAAAGACGCCTAAAGCGACTAAAGACGACGCAAACATCAGAAGGCACGGTTTGGGCCTCCGTAATTGTTAAGCACGCAATGTAGTTTGTACATCAATCTTCTTTGAGAATAGAAGAACCATCAATAACGAATATTATATAGCATTATTGGTTTCTTTAAAGGGAGTATTTATTTACTCCTCTCCATGAGTTAGACACAAGGCCAGTTTTATCTTACTCCCACAAGATAAGATGTGACCCAAGGTCGGGTCGGGAAAGTGGGGTTTGAAAAGCCAGCGCCCGAGAGGTGAGCACTCTGGCCATTAAAAATTGCCTGGGCAGCCTCGTCAGCATTCCCCGGTAGGGGCGCCTCAGGCAGTAAGCAATAATCTTACTCCTCCCTAAAGAGGGGAGGCGAAGCATGGAAGGGTGGACCTCCTAGAACTGCACAGGACAGATCCATAGGCCGGCGTAAATCAAGCCCCGAAGGCCAAGACAATACCAGTCTATGGGGTGCAGTATCCATCGGAACAGATACTACACTTTGATCTTAGCTAAAAGGCCGTTATTTAACACCTACCCACAATAGGAGTATGTGACACAAGGTCGGAAAGTGGGATTTGAAAAGCCAGCGCCCGAGAAGGTGAGCGCTCTGACCATTAAAAATTGCCTGGGCAGCCCCATCGGCATTCCCCGGTAGGGGCGCTTCAGGCAGTAAGCTATAAACTTACTCCTCCCCAAAAAGGGGAGGCAAAGCCTGGGAGGGTGGACCTCCTAGAACTGCACAGGACAGACCCATAGACCGGCGTAAATCAAGCCCCGAAGGCCAAGACAATACCAGTCTATGGGGTGCAGTATTCATCGGAACAGATACTACACTTCGATTTTAGCCAAAAGGCCAAGAAACAGTGGGAATAAGTGTCAAAAGACGGCAACAAATAAAGGGGAAAAAAGTGCTCTTACACTAAGACAATATACGTATCACAAGTCGGTCGCAACGATGGCAAAACTACATGAATTACACTTTTATTTATTGCCACACCCACCCTATTTTACAGATCATTCCTCACCGACTACTGGCTGTTTATAGACTTCAAAAGAATACTCTAGGGAAAGTCATTTAACTCACATGAAGAAATGATATCAGAAACTGAGACGCATTTTCATATGATTCTAGAAAACACGCATCGAATTGTTAGAGGAAAATGAGAATCAGTATATTACGCTAGGAGGAGGCCATGTTGATGAAATGTCGAATGATAAACTCGACAATTGCCTAAAAGTTATTGTTTTATCAGACTGGAAAGCGCTAAGTAGATAGGATTTGAGAAAGGGTAACAGGAAGTAAAAAAGAGAACACATACATAAGCAGTATATAAAAAAGATGATAGGTATATTGTGTAAAGTTTAATTACCTTGAAATAGGGTGTTTTGACTTTGCCGCATGAAAAAAATTAAATAAAAACTAAAACGTTAACTACATAGAAAAGACGTTGATAGTCTGTTTTTATTTTATCGTTATTACCATGACAGGTGCTCAGCTGAGCGTAAATCTCTTATTTCTATTTGTAAGACATTCACAGCGAAACCTCGCTTTTCTCCCACAACATAAAAGGAACTTTCCTAACTTCAGGCGGAATTCTTATGAACAAACCTTATTTGCGAGGACTGTCCGTTTATTGAACACATTACCGCGATGCTACTTCACTGCAGACTACAACATTAGTGTCTTCAAACCCAATGTTTACAAATAATTTTCAGAAACTGTCCCCACAAGTGATAAAACTTAATTCAATACATTAATCATTTTAAATCCTCTCACAATATTCTTCATCTATCAACTGATATCTCAACTGGCAACTATTCCATTTCATTAACACTTATCCTGGAGTTGCTTTTGGCCTCGATAAGTTTTCGCTCATTAGAAAAAAAGCATTTGTTCTTTCTTTCTTCTTTTCCTCCGTGAATGTTTAGTGGCTACTTCTGAACCTACGTGCGACTGCGATGCCATCTTGGAATCCATTCACTGTAGCACGAGTAAAAGTTAACGTGGATAGAAGAACACGAACCCATCGAATATTCAAAATGTCAAGTCATTAACTTTCCCGCCCATTTCACCGATCCGATAATTAGTAGCAAAATATACCCTTAGGATCCTTCAATCAACATTTCTATTCTAGATAAGAAATACATGCACATTTAAAAACATTTCCATCGTATATTTCTAGCGACTTCTTCTTCTGCCCACTTGTGATTGCATAGCCATCTTGGAATCGACGCATTCATCGTAGCAGGAGTATGCCGAGGTGGATTGAAAAATATGAACACGCCGAAAATTCAGTATTTCATTTATTTTATCATTTAGCTGATAACAACGGCCGGCTGATTAGTCGCAAAATATATCGCTATGAAGCTTCGGTTAACATTTTTATTCTGTGTTGGTCATGTGGAGAAAACCCCAGAGGGATTATAGACTTACTTGTAGTTGTACTTTAAACAGCATTCAATCGGGATCGGATAAGCTGGCTTCATCCATCCTAGCCTGACAGTTTGAAGTTAAAGATTGGGTGATCTAAACTACTCTTTGTTCCAACTGCGAACTCTGTAGACACGGGGGCCTAGGTTGGGTTCCAGCTTTGACTATCATCGCTTTTCTAACATTGTAGAGGAGCTGGGGCAATTGCTTTGTAGATGAACTCTCGCGGTTGACGGCGGAAGGCAGACTTCTCGTGAGAATGACTTGTCGTGGATAGTTGATTTTGCTGCGGAAAAGTACTGAATTACTTGAGACGAAGTTCTGCCATCGGACATAGGGGAATCGACGCGGGCTATAGTGGTCAAAGATTCCCAGCCGCTTGACCTCTTCCAATCTTATTGGCCAGAACGCGCTGCACTAAAGCAGAATAGTTCGCACCAGCGCCTGGTAGATCCATACTTCGGTGCTGAGTCTTATTTCAGATCTTGACCAGAGCCAAAGTATTTTTAAAACTCTCAGCATCTGCAAAGAAGATCACAATTGATGACGATGGGTGTTTTGTCCGTTGCTGCGAAGCTGGCAGCGAGTATTTCCGTCTTCAAGACATTTATTCTCACCCCAGTCAGCCCGCTAGAGCTTATTAATAGCATACTGGACACAAGCAATTGTTCCATCGAGTAGCGCGATATCAATGTGCGACCAAGAGTGACACCGTGAAACTGTTTGAAGGCATTCTAGGTGACCAAGTCAATGGCGTAATTGAAAAGTATTGGCAAAAGAATACAACCTTGCCGAACGCCAGACCGTATTTACGAAACATCACTATACATGCGTATGCGGGATCGTGTCGCGCTGTAGTATATTTTAAGAAGGCTGAGAAGTTTTGGTGGAATACCATCTGCTTGCATAACTTTCCAAAGGGTGCCACCGTCGACAGAGGCGAATGCAGCGGCGAAATCAATAGAAATAGACGACACTCCTTTGCAATGATGTTCGAGAGTTCGTCTTAGGGTGAAGATTTGATTGATGCAGTCACATTTGTTTCGTATCGATTTGGATACGCGTTCCGATTGGAACGTCTTAGAAGAATAGAGGCTGATATTTTAGAAGACAGGTCGACAAGGCTGATACTATGGTAGTTGCTGCAGCCTTTCTTAAAGAACGGTACCAGTGTTGCATGATTCCAGTCTTGAGGAAGAATTACAGTTTCACAAACCCGGGTGATAAAGTGATAGGTCGAAGGCCTTAGTATGTTGGCGCTGGGTTTGAGAGTCGCACAACGATATTATCTTCGCCTTCATTTTTTTAAAATGTTCGCTCCTTTTTAAAAAGAACCAGGGCAGCTAATTTATTGCTGTATATGGATACATATTTTCAGACATTCTTTTTTCTTTTATTTCTTTTTCTTTTCTTTTTCCATTTTTATTTCGTCCACGAAATAAGTTTCTTTTTCTGCGTTTTTCATCATTCTGTTCTTTTTTTTTCCAACTGACAAGAGAACATATTTAATTCGCCATGCAACTTCGAACACCGCTGAGCGGGAAATAAAAATATCCATTCTTCGATAATTGTCTTCAGAATTCTATGGCTAACTTCGTTCTGCCAACATATTACCATATAAATCAAACTCATGATACAATTATTCACACACACACGCGTATATATATATATATATATATATATATATATATATATATATATATATATATATATATATATATAAAATTGAATGTCTGTATGTTTGTGTGTCTGTGTACGTGTGTGTGTTTGTGTGTGTGCCCTATAGAAAACATGTTAGAGAATATAGATACAATATAAAAGTGTATTCTAATGTAAAATTCACAGGGTAAGTTGATGGTCGTATTCCCGAATCTATAAACCCACGCCTTAGGGGTCCATGGGGCAGATTTCATCAGGGGGGGGGGGTCCTTTTCAGTTATATTTCAATGTTAATTAGTACTAATTTGGAAATTATCTAATGTATTTATGTACTAATCCTATAAAAATGCTGAGTCACTGAAAACATCCCATAATCCCTTGCCGGATGTACCCGGTCTTGCCCTAAATTGTGGCCGGTTGTATCAGGTCATCCCATAACTTCTGTCCGGATAAATCAATAACATCATAGGAAGGCTACGTTAAGAGTGTGTAGTGAAACAAGGGTTGCTCAATCACATCCGCACCTGTCCCATAATCCCTTGCCGGATGTACCCGGTCTTGCCCTAAATTGTGTCCGGTTGTATCAGGTCATCCCATAACTTCTGTCCGGATAAATCAATAACATCATAGGAAGGCTACGTTAAGAGTGTGTAGTGAAACAAGGGTTTCTCAATCACATCCGCACCTGGCCACCGGTAAGTGTTATTTCAGTAGTGCTCAGGAGGCCTCCTTGATTTTCAAACGAATGTTGGTGCTTCTTAAGTATAACGGTCGTTAGAAATATTGGTGCTTCTTAAGTATAACGGTCCACAAAAATATTGGTGTTTCGGGCCAAATTTTTTTTTTCCGTGGACTTAAAATATTTCTCAGGGTTGTGGGAGAGTGAAAAAAATGTTGGCGGGTGAGATTAAGGGGTCGGGGAAAATTTAAGGGGTCAGGCAAAATTTTTTAGGAGTCGGGCCAAATTTTTTTTTTTTTTTTAACTTAAAATATTTCTCAGGGTTGTGGGAGAGTGAAAAACATGTTGGGAGGGGGGCTAGAGAGATTAGGGGGTCAGGGAAAATTTTAGGGGTCAGACCAAATCTTTTAGGGGTCAGGCCAAATTTTTTTTTTTACATTTTTTTGAACTTCAAATATTTCTTAGGGTTGTGGGAGAGTAGAAAAAAATGCTAGTGGGGGGGGGGGGGCTGGAGAGATTAGGGGGTCGGGGAAAATTTTAGGGGTCAGGCTAAATTTTTTAGGGGTCCGGCCAAATTTTTATTTTTTATTTTTTGCACTTAAAATATTTCTCAGGGGTGTGGGAGAGTGAAAAAAAAGTTGGGGTGGCTGGAGAGATTAGGGGGTCGGGGAAAATTTTAGGGGTCAGACCAAATCTTTTAGGGGTCAGGCCAAATTTTTTTCTTTTTTTTTTCTTCAACTTCAAATATTTCTCAGAGTTGTGGGAGATTGAAAAAAAGTTGGGGGGGGGGGGAATGGGCTTGATGGATTAGGGGGTCGGGGAAAATTTTAGGGGTCAGGCCAAATCTTTTAGAGGTCGGGCCAAATTTTTTTTTTTTTTTTTCTTCAACTTCAAATATTTCTCAGGGTTGTGGGAGAGTGAAAAAAAGTTGGTGGGCTGTAAGGATTAGGGGGTCGGAGAAAATTTTAGGGGTCAGGCCAAATTTTTTAGGGGTCGGGCCAAATTTTTTTTTTTTTTTTAACTTAAAATATTTCTCAGGGTTGTGGGAGAGTGAAAAAAAAGTTGGGGTGGGGCTGGAGAAATTAGGGGGTCAGGGAAAATTTTAGGGGTCAGACCAAATCTTTTAGGGGTCAGGCCAAATTTTTTTCTTTATTTTTTCTTCAACTTCAAATATTTCTCAGAGTTGTGGGAGAGTGAAAAAAAGTTGGTGGGCTGCAAGGATTAGGGGGTCGGGGAAAATTTTAGGTGTCAGACCAAATTTTTTAGGGGTCCGGCCAAATTTTTTTGTTTTTTTTTGTTTTGAACTCAAAATATTTCTCAGGGTTGGGGGAGAGTGAAAAATTAGTTGGGATGGGGGGCTGGAGAGATTGAGGGGTCTGGGAAAAATTTTTAGGGGTCGGGCCAAATTCTTTCTTCTTTTTTTTTTAACTTAAAATATTACTCAGGGTTGTGGGAGATTGAAAAAAAATTTGGGGGGGGCGGCTGGAAGAATTAGGGGGTCGGGGAAAATTTTAGGGGTCAGGCCAAATTTTTTAGGGGTCAGGCCAAATTTTTTAGGGGTCGGGCCAAATTTTATTTTTTTAATGTTTTGAACTTAAAATATTACTCAGGGTTGTGGGAGATTGAAAAAAAGTTGGGGGGGGGATGGGCTGGATGGATTAGGGGGTCGGGGAAAATTTTAGGGGTCAGGCCAAATCTTTTAGAGGTCGGGCCAAATTTTTTTTTTTTTTTTTCTTCAACTTCAAATATTTCTCAGGGTTGTGGGAGAGTGAAAAAAAGTTGGTGGGCTGCAAGGATTAGGGGGTCGGAGAAAATTTTAGGGGTCAGGCCAAATTTTTTAGGGGTCGGGCCAAATTTTTTTTTTTTTTAACTTAAAATATTTCTCAGGGTTGTGGGAGAGTGAAAAAAAAGTTGGGGTGGGGCTGGAGAGATTAGGGGGTCAGGGAAAATTTTAGGGGTCAGACCAAATCTTTTAGGGGTCAGGCCAAATTTTTTTTTTTTTGAACTTAAAATATTTCTCAGGGTTGTGGGAGAGGGAAAAAATGTTAGTGGGGGTGCTGGAGAGATTAGGGGGTCGGGGAAAATTTTAGGGGTCAGGCAAAATTTTTTAGGGGTCCGGCCAAATTTGTTTATTTTTACTTTTTGAACTTAAAATATTTCTCGGGGTTGTGGGAGAGTGAAAAAAAAAGTTGGGGTGGGGCTGGAGAGATTAGGAGCTCGGGGAAAATTTTAGGGGTCAGGCAAAAATTTTTAGGGGTCGGGCCAAATTTTTTTTTTTTTTCTTGAACTTAAAATATTTCTCAGGGTTGTGGGAGATTGAAAAAAATGTTGGGCGGAGACTGCAAGGATTAGGTGGTCGGGAAAATTGTAGGGGTCAGGCCAAATTTTTTAGGGGCTAGGCCAAATTTTTTTTTAACTTAAAATATTTCTCAGGGTTGTGGGAGAGTGAAAAAAATGTTGGGAGGGGGGCTAGAGAGATTAGGGGGTCAGGGAAAATTTTAGGGGTCAGACCAAATCTTTTAGGGGTCAGGCCCAATTTTTTTTTTTACATTTTTTTGAACTTAAAATATTTCTCAAGGTTGGGGGATAGTGAAAAATTAGTTGGGAAGGGGACTAGAGAGATTGAGGGGTCGGGAAAATTTTAGGGGTCAGGCCGAACTTTTTAGGGGTCAGGCCAAATTTTTTTGTTTTTTTTTGTTTTGAACTCAAAATATTTCTCAGGGTTTGGGGAGAGTGAAAAATTAGTTGGGATGGGGGGCTGGAGAGATTGAGGGGTCTGGGAAAATTTTAGGGGTCGGGCCGAACTTTTTAGGGCTCAGGCCAAATTCTTTCTTCTTTTTTTTTAACTTAAAATATTTCTCAGGGTTGGGGGAGAGTGAAAAACAAGTTAAGGGGGGCTGGAAAGATTGAGGGGTCGGGGAAAATTTTAGGGGTCCGGCCGAACTTTTAAGGGGGCGGGCCAAATTAGTTGGGGAGATGGCTGGAGAGATTGAGGGGTCGGGGAAAAAGTGCATTTATATGTAAAATTCACAGAGTAAGGTGATAGGAGTATTCCCGAATCTATAAACTAACCCCTTAGGGGTCCATGGGGCAGGTTTCATCGGGGTGGGGGATAGTTTTCAGTTATTTTTCATGATATTTTATAGTAATTTTAAAATCCTGAGTCATATTTTAATTTAATTACCTAATAATTTGAAATAACTTTTAATTTTATTTAACGTTTCTTAGCGCCAGGGACGCGCCTCTAAATTTTTAGTTCTTTGGTATTGTTTTTTAAATAAGCGACAAACGCTAATCAAAGTATTGCTACTATTTTACCAAAGCAAATTATAGGAAATTACAACATGGCCGCCAGCGATTAAGTCATTGCATTCAAATTCGATTTTAAAGTCTTGAAAAAATAAAATATAATTTTATTTCGGGATAAAAAATACAATGTAAGAATAATTAATAACTTTCATCCAAAATGTTTGTTTACATAGCATATTTCTTAAAGAAAATCCAGTTACATAAAATACATATTTAGTAAAAAGAATTTATGTGAATTACATTATTATAAGTTTTTAACACATTTAAAACGAGAAGAATCATATGGGGAAAAAGGAAAATAGAGGGTTGAAGGAGGGAGGGAAATAATGAGGACCAGGGAAAGAAAGACGGCTAAAGAAAGAAGAGAGATTGAAGTTTTCATATAAAGATGTTACACACACTCTTTAATGTCTACTACTTTGTTTTTTTTATCGCCCCGGGCAACGACGGTAGCCCTGCTAGTATATACATAAAGATAAATGAAGGAAGAGAGATAAAGATGTGCAAATGACAAATCTGTTTATCTTCGATTGTTCAATGTCAGGTGTACTCGATAAAACATGTTCATTTTTTCTTTCCTTAAGCCAGGCTTTTCAAATATGATTAAATATATTTGTCATTCGCACATCTTTATCTCTCGTCCTTCATTTATCTTTATAATTGCTCTATCCTGTATATTCAGCTTTAATCACTTCACTTTAAGTTCAATTCTCTAAAAGCATATTTTTAGTCTTATATATATATATATATATATATATATATATATATATATATATATATATATATATATATATATATATATATATGGGAAATGAAACAGGAAAACCAAAAAGGATATTTTTTTTATATATTCATCAACGTTTCGTCTTTATTTGTAAGACTTCCTCAGGATGATGATTTTAAGAAAAATTACCCACATACCAAAATCACAGAACCTCCCACATCCCCATCTCTTTCCCCACCTCCCCCATTTCTTCACTCACAGCTATCCACATTATTTCGGTTCACCCCCAACCCTCCACTTCTTCACTCAGAACCATCCTCATTAATTTCATTCCATGCTACTGACTTCACTAAGCTCGGACCTCGGTCCATGTGCACCCAGTAGTGACTACTACCTTTTCATTTCAACTCATCATGTAAACCCAATATTCTCATGTACTTGCACGACATTTTTCTTAAAATTATCATCCTGAGGAAGTCTTACAAATAAAGACGAAAGGTTGATGAATATATAAAAAAACATCCTTTTTGGTTTTCCTTTTTCATTTCCCATTACGTCGGATTACCTTTATCCTTCCTCTCTCATATATGTATATCTATCTTGATTTCGGAGTTGTTAGGTAATAATTTTAACTGATGATGAATGATAAAAATACAAACAGCGAAAAGCATAAGATGCGTATATTTGGCGACTAGAACATATTGAGATCATAATTCGATGTTGAAAAGATATATATATATATATATATATATATATATATATATATATATATATATACGCTGATGAGTACTAATTTTGATTTAGGTTTGGTTTCTTTTTTTTCATTATTTTTGTTTTGTTTTATATAATTAGCACTGAAGATAGCCGCATCAAGAAATAAATGCACAGGAGCATTTTACATATTTCTTGAAGTAAGCCGAAACAATTGTATGCTGAATAAAAACAAGTTTTGTGAAATGATGTGAATCTGTCTTTCATAACATTGATATGGTATAAAATAAGAAAATATTGAATATAACATAGCTCTAGTCTTACACTATTGAGCTATTACAATTACTTTATGTTATAAAATTTATATTTGAATATACGATATACGTATATAAAAATACGTATATAAAAAATTCTAAATATAAATAAAAAAAATACATATATATATACATATATATATACATATATATATATACATATATATATATATGTGAAATGATGTCAATCTATCTTCCCTAACATTTGACATGGTTTAAATTAAATAAAAATATTTTATACTGTAGCTGAAACAATTGTATGCTGAATAAAAAACAAGTTTTATTAAATGATGTGAATCTATCCCTCATAACATTGGATATCGCATAAAATTAAAGAAGTAATATTGTAATATAACATAGCTCTAGACTTACACTAGTGAGCTATTACAATTCATTTATGTTATAAAATTTTTATTTGAATATAAAATTTAAATACAAATAGAAATACATGAAATTGTTTTAAACTTTCTGACTTGGATAAACTGTATAAGTTTAACAAAACAGTGTGTTTTGAGCCGATATATTTGATGTTTTATATATTTTTACAGCTTAATTTTTATTACCCGCAGTAATGTCATTGCCGTAATGGTCCTCTGAGGAGAAGATTTTCTTTGAAAACTCATGAGTTAAGGACGCAATATCACTCCTTGATTTTGAACTTTAATAAAATCTGATTAATTTCTCATTTTATTATGTCATTCAATGCATTAATATTATTGCTTGATCCACTATATTGAGCTTTGTTTTTATCTCGATAGTCTACTAGTTAAAGATATTATTTATATCTTTGAAGTATCATCTCTCTCTCTCTCTCTCTCTCTCTCTCTCTCTCTATATATATATATATATATATATATATATATATATATATATATATATATATATATATATATATGCAAATGAAATGCCTTGATGATTGAATAGTTTACCATTATTACTGAATTCATCTCCACAATTCTTAAACATTTCTACAGCGGTGTTAATAACTTAGAACCTCATTAAGTTAGTATCCTCATTAACAATAGGTAAAAGCTAAAGAGGTTGTAGAGAAATAGTACTATTCGTAGATAACCTTGTTTCTTCTGGGGCGTGATTGAGGCCAAGATAAAAAAGCACGCCCACAACACTGTCGAACACTCTGAATGCTACCATGGTCGAGGCATTCGTTATTATATACAAGGATATGGTCGCAAAAGCGTGTGACTTATTTCGCGTCCACCTTGAGATGGTCGTCTTAACCGGTTGTGGTTATATCGAAAAATAATGCAATATGTAACTTTTGCTAAATAAACAGTCGGGTCTCTGCATATACAACTTTTGTTTTTTATTGCCAATTTCGTTTTCTTTTTGTCAAGTGTCCGATTTTGCTGTAGCACCCGGTAGATAATTTATTATTTCATGTATATACACACATTTCATGTATATACACACATTTCATGCATATACACACATTTCATGTATATACACACATTTCATGTATATACACACATAATACTATAAGATGATATATTATACAGTGTATCCATTTTCAATGTTTAATTAAACAATGAAGTGCTCAATACGCGAGTAGACTTTATTGGTAGTAGTATGAAAGTATATCTATGCCAATTAAGCTAAAACAGAGGCGTTTATGTTTCATCCTCACAGGGAATTATCATTCGGTTTACGTCACCCTATAACCAGATACTAAAAACTAAACTTCCTATATCTCATCGAATAATACTTCCAAATAACAAACTCCCTTACACAAAATATTTAATAAAAATAACTTAAAACAATCCTACAACAATCCTGTTGTGAAAACTTAGAAATGATAATCAAAGCACACAATAAAAAAATACTTAACCGAGAGTAGGAGAGAAAACATAAAATAAAAATGCGTAAAAAATGATAAATAGAGCAACAATAACAATAACATTAAGAAGAGCAATAATATAACTACTAAAAATAGTAATAACTTTGTTTCTTTGAAAAACCTAGGTTTAAAGAACTTTTCTACATTGTATACTATTCTTTGTTTTATTATCTGAAATTATAAAAGTAATAAAGTATACAACTTTACATTTGTTTATTTTTACTTAGGTATAGTAATGCTCTATCCCCGATATTGAGCATATTTTTATCGTATTAGGAATTACTATAAAATAATTATGCTACAATATTTAAAAAATGTTATATATATATATATATATATATATATATATATATATATCCATCTAGGTAATTCCTTTGATAATACGATTTTAATCTTTTAAAAGCGTTGGCTTAAGGAAAGAATAATAAACATGTTTTTTATCGAGTACATCTTGCATTAGACAATCGAAGTTTAAATAAGTTTGTCATTCGTACATGTTTATCCATCTTCTTTCATTTATCTTTATAATTGCTCTAATATATATATATATATATATATATATATATATATATATATATATATATATATATAGTTTGTAAGACTACACCTGGCTTGAAACCAATGGTATATTGCGGACTTGACCTTAGTTACATAATTAATATATATATATATATATAATTTTAGATATTGTTCGTTCTTTTTATTTTTTTATTTATTTTTAAGCATTGAATGAAATGTAATAAAATGACGTAAGAAGCCCTTTTAACAATGCGTGAAAGATTTATTTCTTTTTTTTTTCTTTTTTTTCCAATTAATTTCGAAGTTTACAAACTTCATCATCAGAGATGTATTTTTTTTTTTTATAAAATAAACAAACTTTACTTTTGTTTATAAGTAGAACGTCGTGATGGTGTGACGCTCTCCACCAAGATGGAATGGGCGGAAGTGAAAAATAATAAGAACGATGAGGCCAGGAGCAAGCCGGGAGTTATAATTTTAGATATTGTTCGTTCTTTTTTTTTTATTTTTAAGCATTGAATGAAATGTAATAAAATGACGTAAGAAGCCCTTTTAACAATGCGTGAAAGATTTATTTCTTTTTTTTTCTTTTTTTTCCAATTAATTTCGAAGTTTACAAACTTCATCATCAGAGATGTATTTTTTTTTTTTTTCAATAAAATAAACAAACTTTACTTTTGTTTATAAGTAGAACGTCGTGATGGTGTGACGCTCTCCACCAAGATGGAATGGGCGGAAGTGAAAAATAATAAGAACGATGAGGCCAGGAGCAAGCCGGGAGTTATAATTTTAGATATTGTTCGTTCTTTTTTTTTTTTTTTAAGCATTGAATGAAATGTAATAAAATGACGTAAGAAGCCCTTTTAACAATGCGTGAAAGATTTATTTCTTTTTTGTTTCTTTTTTTTCCAATTAATTTCGAAGTTTACAAACTTCATCATCAGAGATGTATTTTTTTTTTTTATAAAATAAACAAACTTTACTTTTGTTTATAAGTAGAACGTCGTGATGGTGTGACGCTCTCCACCAAGATGGTATGGGCGGAAGTGAAAAATAATAAGAACGATGAGGCCAGGAGCAAGCCGGGAGTTATAATTTTAGATATTGTTCGTTCTTTTTATTTTATTTTTAAGCATTGAATGAAATGTAATAAAATGACGTAAGAAGCCCTTTTAACAATGCGTGAAAGATTTATTTATTTTTTTTTTATTTTTTTTCCAATTAATTTCAAAGTTTACAAACTTCATCATCTGAGATGTATTTTTTTTTTTTTATAAAATAAACAAACTTTACTTTTGTTTATAAGTAGAACGTCGTGATGGTGTGACGCTCTCCACCAAGATGGAATGGGCGGAAGTGAAAAATAATAAGAACGATGAGGCCAGGAGCAAGCCGGGAGTTATAATTTTAGATATTGTTCGTTCTTTTTTTTTTTTTTTAAGCATTGAATGAAATGTAATAAAATGACGTAAGAAGCCCTTTTAACAATGCGTGAAAGATTTATTTCTTTTTTTTTCTTTTTTTTCCAATTAATTTCGAAGTTTACAAACTTCATCATCAGAGATGTATTTTATTTTTTTTTATAAAATAAACAAACTTTACTTTTGTTTATAAGTAGAACGTCGTGATGGTGTGACGCTCTCCACCAAGATGGAATGGGCGGAAGTGAAAAATAATAAGAACGATGAGGCCAGGAGCAAGCCGGGAGTTATAATTTTAGATATTGTTCGTTCTTTTTTTTTTTTTTTAAGCATTGAATGAAATGTAATAAAATGACGTAAGAAGCCCTTTTAACAATGCGTGAAAGATTTATTTCTTTTTTGTTTCTTTTTTTTCCAATTAATTTCGAAGTTTACAAACTTCATCATCAGAGATGTATTTTTTTTTTTTATAAAATAAACAAACTTTACTTTTGTTTATAAGTAGAACGTCGTGATGGTGTGACGCTCTCCACCAAGATGGTATGGGCGGAAGTGAAAAATAATAAGAACGATGAGGCCAGGAGCAAGCCGGGAGTTATAATTTTAGATATTGTTCGTTCTTTTTATTTTATTTTTAAGCATTGAATGAAATGTAATAAAATGACGTAAGAAGTCCTTTTAACAATGCGTGAAAGATTTATTTCTTTTTTTTTCTTTTTTTTCCAATTAATTTCGAAGTTTACAAACTTCATCATCAGAGATGTATTTTTTTTTTTTTTTCAATAAAATAAACAAACTTTACTTTTGTTTATAAGTAGAACGTCGTGATGGTGTGACGCTCTCCACCAAGATGGAATGGGCGGAAGTGAAAAATAATAAGAACGATAGGGCCAGGAGCAAGCCGGGAGTTATAATTTTAGATATTGTTCGTTCTTTTTTTTTTTTTTAAGCATTGAATGAAATGTAATAAAATGACGTAAGAAGCCCTTTTAACAATGCGTGAAAGATTTATTTCTTTTTTTTTCTTTTTTTTCCAATTAATTTCGAAGTTTACAAACTTCATCATCAGAGATGTATTTTATTTTTTTTTATAAAATAAACAAACTTTACTTTTGTTTATAAGTAGAACGTCGTGATGGTGTGACGCTCTCCACCAAGATGGAATGGGCGGAAGTGAAAAATAATAAGAACGATGAGGCCAGGAGCAAGCCGGGAGTTATAATTTTAGATATTGTTCGTTCTTTTTTTTTTTTTTTAAGCATTGAATGAAATGTAATAAAATGACGTAAGAAGCCCTTTTAACAATGCGTGAAAGATTTATTTCTTTTTTGTTTCTTTTTTTTCCAATTAATTTCGAAGTTTACAAACTTCATCATCAGAGATGTATTTTTTTTTTTTATAAAATAAACAAACTTTACTTTTGTTTATAAGTAGAACGTCGTGATGGTGTGACGCTCTCCACCAAGATGGTATGGGCGGAAGTGAAAAATAATAAGAACGATGAGGCCAGGAGCAAGCCGGGAGTTATAATTTTAGATATTGTTCGTTCTTTTTATTTTATTTTTAAGCATTGAATGAAATGTAATAAAATGACGTAAGAAGCCCTTTTAACAATGCGTGAAAGATTTATTTCTTTTTTTTTCTTTTTTTTCCAATTAATTTCGAAGTTTACAAACTTCATCATCAGAGATGTATTTTTTTTTTTTTTTCAATAAAATAAACAAACTTTACTTTTGTTTATAAGTAGAACGTCGTGATGGTGTGACGCTCTCCACCAAGATGGAATGGGCGGAAGTGAAAAATAATAAGAACGATAGGGCCAGGAGCAAGCCGGGAGTTATAATTTTAGATATTGTTCGTTCTTTTTTTTTTTTTTAAGCATTGAATGAAATGTAATAAAATGACGTAAGAAGCCCTTTTAACAATGCGTGAAAGATTTTTTCTTTTTTTTTTCTTTTTTTTCCAATTAATTTCGAAGTTTACAAACTTCATCATCAGAGATGTATTTTTTTTTTTTATAAAATAAACAAACTTTACTTTTGTTTATAAGTAGAACGTCGTGATGGTGTGACGCTCTCCACCAAGATGGAATGGGCGGAAGTGAAAAATAATAAGAACGATGAGGCCAGGAGCAAGCCGGGAGTTATAATTTTAGATATTGTTCGTTCTTTTTTTTTTATTTTTAAGCATTGAATGAAATGTAATAAAATGACGTAAGAAGCCCTTTTAACAATGCGTGAAGATTTATTTCTTTTTTGTTTCTTTTTTTTCCAATTAATTTCGAAGTTTACAAACTTCATCATCAGAGATGTATTTTTTTTTTTCATAAAATAAACAAACTTTACTTTTGTTTATAAGTAGAACGTCGTGATGGTGTGACGCTCTCCACCAAGATGGTATGGGCGGAAGTGAAAAATAATAAGAACGATGAGGCCAGGAGCAAGCCGGGAGTTATAATTTTAGATATTGTTCGTTCTTTTTATTTTATTTTTAAGCATTGAATGAAATGTAATAAAATGACGTAAGAAGCCCTTTTAACAATGCGTGAAAGATTTATTTATTTATTTTTTATTTTTTTTCCAATTAATTTCGAAGTTTACAAACTTCATCATCTGAGATGTATTTTTTTTTTTTATAAAATAAACAAACTTTACTTTTGTTTATAAGTAGAACGTCGTGATGGTGTGACGCTCTCCACCAAGATGGAATGGGCGGAAGTGAAAAATAATAAGAACGATGAGGCCAGGAGCAAGCCGGGAGTTATAATTTTAGATATTGTTCGTTCTTTTTTTTTTTTTTAAGCATTGAATGAAATGTAATAAAATGACGTAAGAAGCCCTTTTAACAATGCGTGAAAGATTTATTTCTTTTTTTTTCTTTTTTTTCCAATTAATTTCGAAGTTTACAAACTTCATCATCAGAGATGTATTTTATTTTTTTTTATAAAATAAACAAACTTTACTTTTGTTTATAAGTAGAACGTCGTGATGGTGTGACGCTCTCCACCAAGATGGAATGGGCGGAAGTGAAAAATAATAAGAACGATGAGGCCAGGAGCAAGCCGGGAGTTATAATTTTAGATATTGTTCGTTCTTTTTATTTTATTTTTAAGCATTGAATGAAATGTAATAAAATGACGTAAGAAGCCCTTTTAACAATGCGTGAAAGATTTATTTCTTTTTTTTTTCTTTTTTTTCCAATTAATTTCGAAGTTTACAAACTTCATCATCAGAGATGTATTTTTTTTTTTTATAAAATAAATAAACTTTACTTTTGTTTATAAGTAGAACGTCGTGATGGTGTGACGCTCTCCACCAAGATGGTATGGGCGGAAGTGAAAAATAATAAGAACGATGAGGCCAGGAGCAAGCCGGGAGTTATAATTTTAGATATTGTTCGTTCTTTTTATTTTATTTTTAAGCATTGAATGAAATGTAATAAAATGACGTAAGAAGCCCTTTTAACAATGCGTGAAAGATTTATTTATTTTTTTTTTATTTTTTTTCCAATTAATTTCAAAGTTTACAAACTTCATCATCTGAGATGTATTTTTTTTTTTTTATAAAATAAACAAACTTTACTTTTGTTTATAAGTAGAACGTCGTGATGGTGTGACGCTCTCCACCAAGATGGAATGGGCGGAAGTGAAAAATAATAAGAACGATGAGGCCAGGAGCAAGCCGGGAGTTATAATTTTAGATATTGTTCGTTCTTTTTTTTTTTTTTTAAGCATTGAATGAAATGTAATAAAATGACGTAAGAAGCCCTTTTAACAATGCGTGAAAGATTTATTTCTTTTTTTTTCTTTTTTTTCCAATTAATTTCGAAGTTTACAAACTTCATCATCAGAGATGTATTTTATTTTTTTTTATAAAATAAACAAACTTTACTTTTGTTTATAAGTAGAACGTCGTGATGGTGTGACGCTCTCCACCAAGATGGAATGGGCGGAAGTGAAAAATAATAAGAACGATGAGGCCAGGAGCAAGCCGGGAGTTATAATTTTAGATATTGTTCGTTCTTTTTTTTTTTTTTTAAGCATTGAATGAAATGTAATAAAATGACGTAAGAAGCCCTTTTAACAATGCGTGAAAGATTTATTTCTTTTTTGTTTCTTTTTTTTCCAATTAATTTCGAAGTTTACAAACTTCATCATCAGAGATGTATTTTTTTTTTTTATAAAATAAACAAACTTTACTTTTGTTTATAAGTAGAACGTCGTGATGGTGTGACGCTCTCCACCAAGATGGTATGGGCGGAAGTGAAAAATAATAAGAACGATGAGGCCAGGAGCAAGCCGGGAGTTATAATTTTAGATATTGTTCGTTCTTTTTATTTTATTTTTAAGCATTGAATGAAATGTAATAAAATGACGTAAGAAGCCCTTTTAACAATGCGTGAAAGATTTATTTCTTTTTTTTTCTTTTTTTTCCAATTAATTTCGAAGTTTACAAACTTCATCATCAGAGATGTATTTTTTTTTTTTTTCAATAAAATAAACAAACTTTACTTTTGTTTATAAGTAGAACGTCGTGATGGTGTGACGCTCTCCACCAAGATGGAATGGGCGGAAGTGAAAAATAATAAGAACGATAGGGCCAGGAGCAAGCCGGGAGTTATAATTTTAGATATTGTTCGTTCTTTTTTTTTTTTTTAAGCATTGAATGAAATGTAATAAAATGACGTAAGAAGCCCTTTTAACAATGCGTGAAAGATTTATTTCTTTTTTTTTCTTTTTTTTCCAATTAATTTCGAAGTTTACAAACTTCATCATCAGAGATGTATTTTATTTTTTTTTATAAAATAAACAAACTTTACTTTTGTTTATAAGTAGAACGTCGTGATGGTGTGACGCTCTCCACCAAGATGGAATGGGCGGAAGTGAAAAATAATAAGAACGATGAGGCCAGGAGCAAGCCGGGAGTTATAATTTTAGATATTGTTCGTTCTTTTTATTTTATTTTTAAGCATTGAATGAAATGTAATAAAATGACGTAAGAAGCCCTTTTAACAATGCGTGAAAGATTTATTTCTTTTTTGTTTCTTTTTTTTCCAATTAATTTCGAAGTTTACAAACTTCATCATCAGAGATGTATTTTTTTTTTTTATAAAATAAACAAACTTTACTTTTGTTTATAAGTAGAACGTCGTGATGGTGTGACGCTCTCCACCAAGATGGTATGGGCGGAAGTGAAAAATAATAAGAACGATGAGGCCAGGAGCAAGCCGGGAGTTATAATTTTAGATATTGTTCGTTCTTTTTATTTTATTTTTAAGCATTGAATGAAATGTAATAAAATGACGTAAGAAGCCCTTTTAACAATGCGTGAAAGATTTATTTCTTTTTTTTTCTTTTTTTTCCAATTAATTTCGAAGTTTACAAACCGCATCATCAGAGATGTATTTTTTTTTTTTTTTCAATAAAATAAACAAACTTTACTTTTGTTTATAAGTAGAACGTCGTGATGGTGTGACGCTCTCCACCAAGATGGAATGGGCGGAAGTGAAAAATAATAAGAACGATAGGGCCAGGAGCAAGCCGGGAGTTATAATTTTAGATATTGTTCGTTCTTTTTTTTTTTTTTAAGCATTGAATGAAATGTAATAAAATGACGTAAGAAGCCCTTTTAACAATGCGTGAAAGATTTATTTCTTTTTTTTTTCTTTTTTTTCCAATTAATTTCGAAGTTTACAAACTTCATCATCAGAGATGTATTTTTTTTTTTTATAAAATAAACAAACTTTACTTTTGTTTATAAGTAGAACGTCGTGATGGTGTGACGCTCTCCACCAAGATGGAATGGGCGGAAGTGAAAAATAATAAGAACGATGAGGCCAGGAGCAAGCCGGGAGTTATAATTTTAGATATTGTTCGTTCTTTTTTTTTTATTTTTAAGCATTGAATGAAATGTAATAAAATGACGTAAGAAGCCCTTTTAACAATGCGTGAAGATTTATTTCTTTTTTGTTTCTTTTTTTTCCAATTAATTTCGAAGTTTACAAACTTCATCATCAGAGATGTATTTTTTTTTTTATAAAATAAACAAACTTTACTTTTGTTTATAAGTAGAACGTCGTGATGGTGTGACGCTCTCCACCAAGATGGTATGGGCGGAAGTGAAAAATAATAAGAACGATGAGGCCAGGAGCAAGCCGGGAGTTATAATTTTAGATATTGTTCGTTCTTTTTATTTTATTTTTAAGCATTGAATGAAATGTAATAAAATGACGTAAGAAGCCCTTTTAACAATGCGTGAAAGATTTATTTATTTATTTTTTATTTTTTTTCCAATTAATTTCGAAGTTTACAAACTTCATCATCTGAGATGTATTTTTTTTTTTTATAAAATAAACAAACTTTACTTTTGTTTATAAGTAGAACGTCGTGATGGTGTGACGCTCTCCACCAAGATGGAATGGGCGGAAGTGAAAAATAATAAGAACGATGAGGCCAGGAGCAAGCCGGGAGTTATAATTTTAGATATTGTTCGTTCTTTTTTTTTTTTTAAGCATTGAATGAAATGTAATAAAATGACGTAAGAAGCCCTTTTAACAATGCGTGAAAGATTTATTTCTTTTTTTTTCTTTTTTTTCCAATTAATTTCGAAGTTTACAAACTTCATCATCAGAGATGTATTTTATTTTTTTTTATAAAATAAACAAACTTTACTTTTGTTTATAAGTAGAACGTCGTGATGGTGTGACGCTCTCCACCAAGATGGAATGGGCGGAAGTGAAAAATAATAAGAACGATGAGGCCAGGAGCAAGCCGGGAGTTATAATTTTAGATATTGTTCGTTCTTTTTATTTTATTTTTAAGCATTGAATGAAATGTAATAAAATGACGTAAGAAGCCCTTTTAACAATGCGTGAAAGATTTATTTCTTTTTTTTTTCTTTTTTTTCCAATTAATTTCGAAGTTTACAAACTTCATCATCAGAGATGTATTTTTTTTTTTCATAAAATAAACAAACTTTACTTTTGTTTATAAGTAGAACGTCGTGATGGTGTGACGCTCTCCACCAAGATGGTATGGGCGGAAGTGAAAAATAATAAGAACGATGAGGCCAGGAGCAAGCCGGGAGTTATAATTTTAGATATTGTTCGTTCTTTTTATTTTATTTTTAAGCATTGAATGAAATGTAATAAAATGACGTAAGAAGCCCTTTTAACAATGCGTGAAAGATTTATTTTTTTTTTTTTTTTTTTTTTTCCAATTAATTTCGAAGTTTACAAACTTCATCATCTGAGATGTATTTTTTTTTTTTTATAAAATAAACAAACTTTACTTTTGTTTATAAGTAGAACGTCGTGATGGTGTGACGCTCTCCACCAAGATGGAATGGGCGGAAGTGAAAAATAATAAGAACGATGAGGCCAGGAGCAAGCCGGGAGTTATAATTTTAGATATTGTTCGTTCTTTTTTTTTTTTTTAAGCATTGAATGAAATGTAATAAAATGACGTAAGAAGCCCTTTTAACAATGCGTGAAAGATTTATTTCTTTTTTTTTCTTTTTTTTCCAATTAATTTCGAAGTTTACAAACTTCATCATCAGAGATGTATTTTATTTTTTTTTATAAAATAAACAAACTTTACTTTTGTTTATAAGTAGAACGTCGTGATGGTGTGACGCTCTCCACCAAGATGGAATGGGCGGAAGTGAAAAATAATAAGAACGATGAGGCCAGGAGCAAGCCGGGAGTTATAATTTTAGATATTGTTCGTTCTTTTTATTTTATTTTTAAGCATTGATAAAATGTAATAAAATGACGTAAGAAGCCCTTTTAACAATGCGTGAAAGATTTATTTCTTTTTTGTTTCTTTTTTTTCCAATTAATTTCGAAGTTTACAAACTTCATCATCAGAGATGTATTTTTTTTTTTTATAAAATAAACAAACTTTACTTTTGTTTATAAGTAGAACGTCGTGATGGTGTGACGCTCTCCACCAAGATGGTATGGGCGGAAGTGAAAAATAATAAGAACGATGAGGCCAGGAGCAAGCCGGGAGTTATAATTTTAGATATTGTTCGTTCTTTTTATTTTATTTTTAAGCATTGAATGAAATGTAATAAAATGACGTAAGAAGCCCTTTTAACAATGCGTAAAAGATTTATTTATTTATTTTTTTTTTTTTTTCCAATTAATTTCAAAGTTTACAAACTTCATCATCTGAGATGTATTTTTTTTTTTTGATAAAATAAACAAACTTTACTTTTGTTTATAAGTAGAACGTCGTGATGGTGTGACGCTCTCCACCAAGATGGAATGGGCGGAAGTGAAAAATAATAAGAACGATGAGGCCAGGAGCAAGCCGGGAGTTATAATTTTAGATATTGTTCGTTCTTTTTTTTTTTTTTTAAGCATTGAATGAAATGTAATAAAATGACGTAAGAAGCCCTTTTAACAATGCGTGAAAGATTTATTTCTTTTTTTTTCTTTTTTTTCCAATTAATTTCGAAGTTTACAAACTTCATCATCAGAGATGTATTTTTTTTTTTTTTATAAAATAAACAAACTTTACTTTTGTTTATAAGTAGAACGTTGTGATGGTGTGACGCTCTCCACCAAGATGGAATGGGCGGAAGTGAAAAATAATAAGAACGATGAGGCCAGGAGCAAGCCGGGAGTTATAATTTTAGATATTGTTCGTTCTTTTTTTTTTATTTTTAAGCATTGAATGAAATGTAATAAAATGACGTAAGAAGCCCTTTTAACAATGCGTGAAAGATTTATTTCTTTTTTTTTCTTTTTTTTCCAATTAATTTCGAAGTTTACAAACTTCATCATCAGAGATGTATTTTTTTTTTTTTTCAATAAAATAAACAAACTTTACTTTTGTTTATAAGTAGAACGTCGTGATGGTGTGACGCTCTCCACCAAGATGGAATGGGCGGAAGTGAAAAATAATAAGAACGATGAGGCCAGGAGCAAGCCGGGAGTTATAATTTTAGATATTGTTCGTTCTTCTTTTTTTTTTTAAGCATTGAATGAAATGTAATAAAATGACGTAAGAAGCCCTTTTAACAATGCGTGAAAGATTTCTTTCTTTTTTTTTTCTTTTTTTTCCAATTAATTTCGAAGTTTACAAACTTCATCATCAGAGATGTATTTTTTTTTTTATAAAATAAACAAACTTTACTTTTGTTTATAAGTAGAACGTCGTGATGGTGTGACGCTCTCCACCAAGATGGAATGGGCGGAAGTGAAAAATAATAAGAACGATGAGGCCAGGAGCAAGCCGGGAGTTATAATTTTAGATATTGTTCGTTCTTTTTTTTTTATTTTTAAGCATTGAATGAAATGTAATAAAATGACGTAAGAAGCCCTTTTAACAATGCGTGAAAGATTTATTTCTTTTTTGTTTCTTTTTTTTCCAATTAATTTCGAAGTTTACAAACTTCATCATCAGAGATGTATTTTTTTTTTTTATAAAATAAACAAACTTTACTTTTGTTTATAAGTAGAACGTCGTGATGGTGTGACGCTCTCCACCAAGATGGTATGGGCGGAAGTGAAAAATAATAAGAACGATGAGGCCAGGAGCAAGCCGGGAGTTATAATTTTAGATATTGTTCGTTCTTTTTATTTTATTTTTAAGCATTGAATGAAATGTAATAAAATGACGTAAGAAGCCCTTTTAACAATGCGTGAAAGATTTATTTATTTTTTTTTTTTTTTTTTTCCAATTAATTTCGAAGTTTACAAACTTCATCATCTGAGATGTATTTTTTTTTTTTTATAAAATAAACAAACTTTACTTTTGTTTATAAGTAGAACGTCGTGATGGTGTGACGCTCTCCACCAAGATGGAATGGGCGGAAGTGAAAAATAATAAGAACGATGAGGCCAGGAGCAAGCCGGGAGTTATAATTTTAGATATTGTTCGTTCTTTTTTTTTTTTTAAGCATTGAATGAAATGTAATAAAATGACGTAAGAAGCCCTTTTAACAATGCGTGAAAGATTTATTTCTTTTTTTTTCTTTTTTTTCCAATTAATTTCGAAGTTTACAAACTTCATCATCAGAGATGTATTTTATTTTTTTTTATAAAATAAACAAACTTTACTTTTGTTTATAAGTAGAACGTCGTGATGGTGTGACGCTCTCCACCAAGATGGAATGGGCGGAAGTGAAAAATAATAAGAACGATGAGGCCAGGAGCAAGCCGGGAGTTATAATTTTAGATATTGTTCGTTCTTTTTTTTTTTTTTAAGCATTGAATGAAATGTAATAAAATGACGTAAGA
Organism: Sepiola atlantica; assembly: GCA_963556195.1. Taxonomy (NCBI): domain Eukaryota; kingdom Metazoa; phylum Mollusca; class Cephalopoda; order Sepiida; family Sepiolidae; genus Sepiola; species Sepiola atlantica. The sequence goes on from OY744517.1 coordinate 36,702,680, forward strand.
AGCCCTTTTAACAATGCGTGAAAGATTTATTTCTTTTTTTTTCTTTTTTTTCCAATTAATTTCGAAGTTTACAAACTTCATCATCAGAGATGTATTTTATTTTTTTTATAAAATAAACAAACTTTACTTTTGTTTATAAGTAGAACGTCGTGATGGTGTGACGCTCTCCACCAAGATGGAATGGGCGGAAGTGAAAAATAATAAGAACGATGAGGCCAGGAGCAAGCCGGGAGTTATAATTTTAGATATTGTTCGTTCTTTTTATTTTATTTTTAAGCATTGAATGAAATGTAATAAAATGACGTAAGAACAACTTTTAACAATGCGTGAAAGATTTTTTCTTTTTTTTTTCTTTTTTTTCCAATTAATTTCGAAGTTTACAAACTTCATCATCAGAGATGTATTTTTTTTTTTTTTATAAAATAAACAAACTTTACTTTTGTTTATAAGTAGAACGTCGTGATGGTGTGACGCTCTCCACCAAGATGGAATGGGCGGAAGTGAAAAATAATAAGAACGATGAGGCCAGGAGCAAGCCGGGAGTTATAATTTTAGATATTGTTCGTTTTTTTTTGTTTTTTTTTAAGCATTGAATGAAATGTAATAAAATGACGTAAGAAGCCCTTTTAACAATGCGTGAAAGATTTCTTTCTTTTTTGTTTCTTTTTTTTCCAATTAATTTCGAAGTTTACAAACTTCATCATCAGAGATGTATTTTTTTTTTATAAAATAAACAAACTTTACTTTTGTTTATAAGTAGAACGTCGTGATGGTGTGACGCTCTCCACCAAGATGGAATGGGCGGAAGTGAAAAATAATAAGAACGATGAGGCCAGGAGCAAGCCGGGAGTTATAATTTTAGATATTGTTCGTTCTTTTTTTTTTATTTTTAAGCATTGAATGAAATGTAATAAAATGACGTAAGAAGCCCTTTTAACAATGCGTGAAAGATTTATTTCTTTTTTGTTTCTTTTTTTTCCAATTAATTTCGAAGTTTACAAACTTCATCATCAGAGATGTATTTTTTTTTTTTATAAAATAAACAAACTTTACTTTTGTTTATAAGTAGAACGTCGTGATGGTGTGACGCTCTCCACCAAGATGGTATGGGCGGAAGTGAAAAATAATAAGAACGATGAGGCCAGGAGCAAGCCGGGAGTTATAATTTTAGATATTGTTCGTTCTTTTTATTTTATTTTTAAGCATTGAATGAAATGTAATAAAATGACGTAAGAAGCCCTTTTAACAATGCGTGAAAGATTTATTTCTTTTTTTTTTCTTTTTTTTCCAATTAATTTCGAAGTTTACAAACTTCATCATCTGAGATGTATTTTTTTTTTTTATAAAATAAACAAACTTTACTTTTGTTTATAAGTAGAACGTCGTGATGGTGTGACGCTCTCCACCAAGATGGAATGGGCGGAAGTGAAAAATAATAAGAACGATGAGGCCAGGAGCAAGCCGGGAGTTATAATTTTAGATATTGTTCGTTCTTTTTTTTTTTTAAGCATTGAATGAAATGTAATAAAATGACGTAAGAAGCCCTTTTAACAATGCGTGAAAGATTTATTTCTTTTTTTTTCTTTTTTTTCCAATTAATTTCGAAGTTTACAAACTTCATCATCAGAGATGTATTTTATTTTTTTTTATAAAATAAACAAACTTTACTTTTGTTTATAAGTAGAACGTCGTGATGGTGTGACGCTCTCCACCAAGATGGAATGGGTGGAAGTGAAAAATAATAAGAACGATGAGGCCAGGAGCAAGCCGGGAGTTATAATTTTAGATATTGTTCGTTCTTTTTATTTTATTTTTAAGCATTGAATGAAATGTAATAAAATGACGTAAGAAGCCCTTTTAACAATGCGTGAAAGATTTATTTCTTTTTTTTTTCTTTTTTTTCCAATTAATTTCGAAGTTTACAAACTTCATCATCAGAGATGTATTTTTTTTTTTTATAAAATAAACAAACTTTACTTTTGTTTATAAGTAGAACGTCGTGATGGTGTGACGCTCTCCACCAAGATGGAATGGGCGGAAGTGAAAAATAATAAGAACGATGAGGCCAGGAGCAAGCCGGGAGTTATAATTTTAGATATTGTTCGTTTTTTTTTTATTTTTAAGCATTGAATGAAATGTAATAAAATGACGTAAGAAGCCCTTTTAACAATGCGTGAAAGATTTATATCTTTTTTTTTCTTTTTTTTCCAATTAATTTCGAAGTTTACAAACTTCATCATCAGAGATGTATTTTTTTTTAATAAAATAAACAAACTTTACTTTTGTTTATAAGTAGAACGTCGTGATGGTGTGACGCTCTCCACCAAGATGGAATGGGCGGAAGTGAAAAATAATAAGAACGATGAGGCCAGGAGCAAGCCGGGAGTTATAATTTTAGATATTGTTCGTTCTTTTTTTTTATTTTTAAGCATTGAATGAAATGTAATAAAATGACGTAAGAAGCCCTTTTAACAATGCGTGAAAGATTTATTTCTTTTTTTTTCTTTTTTTTCCAATTAATTTCGAAGTTTACAAACTTCATCATCAGAGATGTATTTTTTTTTTTTTTTAATAAAATAAACAAACTTTACTTTTGTTTACAAGTAGAACGTCGTGATGGTGTGACGCTCTCCACCAAGATGGAATGGGCGGAAGTGAAAAATAATAAGAACGATGAGGCCAGGAGCAAGCCGGGAGTTATAATTTTAGATATTGTTCGTTCTTTTTATTTTATTTTTAAGCATTGAATGAAATGTAATAAAATGACGTAAGAAGCCCTTTTAACAATGCGTGAAAGATTTATTTCTTTTTTTTTTCTTTTTTTTCCAATTAATTTCGAAGTTTACAAACTTCATCATCTGAGATGTATTTTTTTTTTTTATAAAATAAACAAACTTTACTTTTGTTTATAAGTAGAACGTCGTGATGGTGTGACGCTCTCCACCAAGATGGAATGGGCGGAAGTGAAAAATAATAAGAACGATGAGGCCAGGAGCAAGCCGGGAGTTATAATTTTAGATATTGTTCGTTCTTTTTATTTTATTTTTAAGCATTGAATGAAATGTAATAAAATGACGTAAGAAGCCCTTTTAACAATGCGTGAAAGATTTATTTCTTTTTTTTTTCTTTTTTTTCCAATTAATTTCGAAGTTTACAAACTTCATCATCTGAGATGTATTTTTTTTTTTTATAAAATAAACAAACTTTACTTTTGTTTATAAGTAGAACGTCGTGATGGTGTGACGCTCTCCACCAAGATGGAATGGGCGGAAGTGAAAAATAATAAGAACGATGAGACCAGGAGCAAGCCGGGAGTTATAATTTTAGATATTGTTCGTTCTTTTTTTTTTTTTTAAGCATTGAATGAAATGTAATAAAATGACGTAAGAAGCCCTTTTAACAATGCGTGAAAGATTTATTTCTTTTTTTTTCTTTTTTTTCCAATTAATTTCGAAGTTTACAAACTTCATCATCAGAGATGTATTTTATTTTTTTTTATAAAATAAACAAACTTTACTTTTGTTTATAAGTAGAACGTCGTGATGGTGTGACGCTCTCCACCAAGATGGAATGGGCGGAAGTGAAAAATAATAAGAACGATGAGGCCAGGAGCAAGCCGGGAGTTATAATTTTAGATATTGTTCGTTCTTTTTATTTTATTTTTAAGCATTGAATGAAATGTAATAAAATGACGTAAGAAGCCCTTTTAACAATGCGTGAAAGATTTATTTCTTTTTTTTTTCTTTTTTTTCCAATTAATTTCGAAGTTTACAAACTTCATCATCAGAGATGTATTTTTTTTTTAATAAAATAAACAAACTTTACTTTTGTTTATAAGTAGAACGTCGTGATGGTGTGACGCTCTCCACCAAGATGGAATGGGCGGAAGTGAAAAATAATAAGAACGATGAGGCCAGGAGCAAGCCGGGAGTTATAATTTTAGATATTGTTCGTTCTTTTTTTTATTTTTAAGCATTGAATGAAATGTAATAAAATGACGTAAGAAGCCCTTTTAACAATGCGTGAAAGATTTATTTCTTTTTTTTTCTTTTTTTTCCAATTAATTTCGAAGTTTACAAACTTCATCATCAGAGATGTATTTTTTTTTTTTTTAATAAAATAAACAAACTTTACTTTTGTTTACAAGTAGAACGTCGTGATGGTGTGACGCTCTCCACCAAGATGGAATGGGCGGAAGTGAAAAATAATAAGAACGATGAGGCCAGGAGCAAGCCGGGAGTTATAATTTTAGATATTGTTCGTTCTTTTTATTTTATTTTTAAGCATTGAATGAAATGTAATAAAATGACGTAAGAAGCCCTTTTAACAATGCGTGAAAGATTTATTTCTTTTTTTTTTCTTTTTTTTCCAATTAATTTCTAAGTTTACAAACTTCATCATCTGAGATGTATTTTTTTTTTTTATAAAATAAACAAACTTTACTTTTGTTTATAAGTAGAACGTCGTGATGGTGTGACGCTCTCCACCAAGATGGAATGGGCGGAAGTGAAAAATAATAAGAACGATGAGGCCAGGAGCAAGCCGGGAGTTATAATTTTAGATATTGTTCGTTCTTTTTTTTTTTTTTAAGCATTGAATGAAATGTAATAAAATGACGTAAGAAGCCCTTTTAACAATGCGTGAAAGATTTATTTCTTTTTTTTTCTTTTTTTTCCAATTAATTTCGAAGTTTACAAACTTCATCATCAGAGATGTATTTTATTTTTTTTTATAAAATAAACAAACTTTACTTTTGTTTATAAGTAGAACGTCGTGATGGTGTGACGCTCTCCACCAAGATGGAATGGGCGGAAGTGAAAAATAATAAGAACGATGAGGCCAGGAGCAAGCCGGGAGTTATAATTTTAGATATTGTTCGTTCTTTTTATTTTATTTTTAAGCATTGAATGAAATGTAATAAAATGACGTAAGAAGCCCTTTTAACAATGCGTGAAAGATTTATTTCTTTTTTTTTTCTTTTTTTTCCAATTAATTTCGAAGTTTACAAACTTCATCATCAGAGATGTATTTTTTTTTTTTTATAAAATAAACAAACTTTACTTTTGTTTATAAGTAGAACGTCGTGATGGTGTGACGCTCTCCACCAAGATGGAATGGGCGGAAGTGAAAAATAATAAGAACGATGAGGCCAGGAGCAAGCCGGGAGTTATAATTTTAGATATTGTTCGTTTTTTTTTTATTTTTAAGCATTGAATGAAATGTAATAAAATGACGTAAGAAGCCCTTTTAACACAGCGTGAAAGATTTATATCTTTTTTTTTCTTTTTTTTCCAATTAATTTCGAAGTTTACAAACTTCATCATCTGAGATGTATTTTTTTTTTTTATAAAATAAACAAACTTTACTTTTGTTTATAAGTAGAACGTCGTGATGGTGTGACGCTCTCCACCAAGATGGAATGGGCGGAAGTGAAAAATAATAAGAACGATGAGGCCAGGAGCAAGCCGGGAGTTATAATTTTAGATATTGTTCGTTCTTTTTTTTTTTTTAAGCATTGAATGAAATGTAATAAAATGACGTAAGAAGCCCTTTTAACAATGCGTGAAAGATTTATTTCTTTTTTTTTCTTTTTTTTCCAATTAATTTCGAAGTTTACAAACTTCATCATCAGAGATGTATTTTATTTTTTTTTATAAAATAAACAAACTTTACTTTTGTTTATAAGTAGAACGTCGTGATGGTGTGACGCTCTCCACCAAGATGGAATGGGCGGAAGTGAAAAATAATAAGAACGATGAGGCCAGGAGCAAGCCGGGAGTTATAATTTTAGATATTGTTCGTTTTTTTTTTATTTTTAAGCATTGAATGAAATGTAATAAAATGACGTAAGAAGCCCTTTTAACACAGCGTGAAAGATTTATATCTTTTTTTTTCTTTTTTTTCCAATTAATTTCGAAGTTTACAAACTTCATCATCTGAGATGTATTTTTTTTTTTTATAAAATAAACAAACTTTACTTTTGTTTATAAGTAGAACGTCGTGATGGTGTGACGCTCTCCACCAAGATGGAATGGGCGGAAGTGAAAAATAATAAGAACGATGAGGCCAGGAGCAAGCCGGGAGTTATAATTTTAGATATTGTTCGTTCTTTTTTTTTTTTTAAGCATTGAATGAAATGTAATAAAATGACGTAAGAAGCCCTTTTAACAATGCGTGAAAGATTTATTTCTTTTTTTTTCTTTTTTTTCCAATTAATTTCGAAGTTTACAAACTTCATCATCAGAGATGTATTTTATTTTTTTTTATAAAATAAACAAACTTTACTTTTGTTTATAAGTAGAACGTCGTGATGGTGTGACGCTCTCCACCAAGATGGAATGGGCGGAAGTGAAAAATAATAAGAACGATGAGGCCAGGAGCAAGCCGGGAGTTATAATTTTAGATATTGTTCGTTCTTTTTTTTTATTTTTAAGCATTGAATGAAATGTAATAAAATGACGTAAGAAGCCCTTTTAACAATGCGTGAAAGATTTATTTCTTTTTTTTTCTTTTTTTTCCAATTAATCTCGAAGTTTACAAACTTCATCATCAGAGATGTATTTTTTTTTTTTTTTAATAAAATAAACAAACTTTACTTTTGTTTACAAGTAGAACGTCGTGATGGTGTGACGCTCTCCACCAAGATGGAATGGGCGGAAGTGAAAAATAATAAGAACGATGAGGCCAGGAGCAAGCCGGGAGTTATAATTTTAGATATTGTTCGTTCTTTTTTTTTATTTTTAAGCATTGAATGAAATGTAATAAAATGACGTAAGAAGCCCTTTTAACAATGCGTGAAAGATTTCTTTCTTTTTTGTTTCTTTTTTTTCCAATTAATTTCGAAGTTTACAAACTTCATCATCAGAGATGTATTTTTTTTTTTTATAAAATAAACAAACTTTACTTTTGTTTATAAGTAGAACGTCGTGATGGTGTGACGCTCTCCACCAAGATGGTATGGGCGGAAGTGAAAAATAATAAGAACGATGAGGCCAGGAGCAAGCCGGGAGTTATAATTTTAGATATTGTTCGTTCTTTTTATTTTATTTTTAAGCATTGAATGAAATGTAATAAAATGACGTAAGAAGCCCTTTTAACAATGCGTGAAAGATTTATTTATTTTATTTTTTTTTTTTTCCAATTAATTTCGAAGTTTACAAACTTCATCATCTGAGATGTATTTTTTTTTTTTATAAAATAAACAAACTTTACTTTTGTTTATAAGTAGAACGTCGTGATGGTGTGACGCTCTCCACCAAGATGGAATGGGCGGAAGTGAAAAATAATAAGAACGATGAGGCCAGGAGCAAGCCGGGAGTTATAATTTTAGATATTGTTCGTTCTTTTTTTTTATTTTTAAGCATTGAATGAAATGTAATAAAATGACGTAAGAAGCCCTTTTAACAATGCGTGAAAGATTTATTTCTTTTTTTCTTTCTTTTTTTTCCAATTAATTTCGAAGTTTACAAACTTCATCATCAGAGATGTATTTTTTTTTTAATATAAAATAAACAAACTTTACTTTTGTTTATAAGTAGAACGTCGTGATGGTGTGACGCTCTCCACCAAGATGGAATGGGCGGAAGTGAAAAATAATAAGAACGATGAGGCCAGGAGCAAGCCGGGAGTTATAATTTTAGATATTGTTCGTTCTTTTTTTTAATTTTTAAGCATTGAATGAAATGTAATAAAATGACGTAAGAAGCCCTTTTAACAATGCGTGAAAGATTTCTTTCTTTTTTTTTTCTTTTTTTTCCAATTAATTTCGAAGTTTACAAACTTCATCATATATATATATATATATATATATATATATATATATATATATATATATATATATATAGTATGAAAATATATCTATGGCAATTAAGCTTCACAGAGGCGTCTCTGTTTGATCTGTATAATGTAATGTTAATAATAATATTCTTTTAAAAATAATAAGTATCTGTCAGGGTGAATACTATTAAAGAAAATGGCTTTCTTCTTCGATAAAAGTATTGTCGTTGTCAGATAAATATTCTTTCAATAAATAAAACGAATGGTGTCTTCTTTCTTTATTTATTTAAAGTTGTTACAATTGAATTCTTTTTAAAGCAATTAAAATTCTGTCTTCTTACCGTAAAATAATTGCCAGTTAAATATTCTTCAAATCAATAAAACCAATGTCACTTTTTGAAATATATATATTTTTTAACTGTTCTGTTTTACTTCGACGAGATAACATAATTTGATCTTGGAACGATTCATTTGAAAATGGGTGAAGTCGCAATTTCTTACCTTAGCGATATCAGAGTAATCACCAATCACCGCTTTGCTAGATTATTAAATGCGTGTCAACGGTGATAGCGTACGTACGAACATTAACTGCCTTTATGTATTATTATATAAATATATATATATATATATTGTTACTTTTGTTTGCTTCAAAGATGGTATATAACTACTGAAGCGTAAAGGGCTACTGTGATAGTTGTCAGATTTATAGCATGTAGATGTTTGTTTATATTACATTTAAATTTCTGCATGTTGGTTCGGTTGGAGAAGCAGGAAGCAGGGAGGGAATTCCAATAGGAAGCGGTTTAAAGAAAAGAAGATATTAGAGTAAAAAAATCCGGCATCTAGGGACCTCTACAGTGATTTCGCTGCAAGTCGGGTGGGTCGGGGTATTTACACTGAAGAGGTACAAATGCAATAAGTGTTGCATATTTGTGCCTGTTTTAAAGCACAGGTGCACAAAACTGCAACTATGTGATAGGGGCTGGATCTTTACACGCAATGCTGGGCCTATGAGGTTACAGATTCTTTGTTGCACTCTGTCTAAGAGGGAGGCACTAGTGGTTGGTGCACCAGCGCAGATGTTGCAACAATACTGCATGCACGGGCGAATGGTGGCTTTATAGAGATATAGGATATTGGAAGTTGGTACGGTTAGGGTTAGGGTAAGGGTTATATGAATATAGGGCACTGTCAGTTAGGGTTAGGGTTAGGGTTAGGGTTAGGGTTTAGGGTTAGGGTTATATGAATATAGGGCACTGTCAGTTAGGGTTAGGTTTAGGGTTATATAAATATAAAGCACTGTCAGTTAGGGTTAGCGTTATATGAATATAGGGCACTGTCAGTTAGGGTTAGTGTTTAGGGTTAGGGTTAGGGTTAGGGTTATATGAATATAGGGCACTGTCAGTTAGGGTTAGGTTTAGGGTTATATAAATATAAAGCACTGTCAGTTAGGGTTATATGAATATAGGGCACTGTGAGTTAGGGTTAGGGTTAGAGTTTAGGGTTTAGGGTTTAGGGTTTAGGGTTTAGGGTTTAGGGTTAGGGTTATATGAATATAGGGCACTGTCAGTTAGGGTTAGGGTTAGGGTTATATGAATATAAAGCACTGTCAGTTAGGGTTAGCGTTATATGAATATAGGGCACTGTCAGTTAGGGTTAGGGTTAGTGTTTAGGGTTAGGGTTAGGGTTAGGGTTATATGAATATAGGACACTGTCAGTTAGTACGGTACATACATACGTACGTTTTTTACCTACTGATCGTCTGTATAATTTTTCCTCGGGTCAAAGTTCATGCCCCGGCGTAGATCTATTGTTTCCCGAGAACAATGGATACCACCAATGTATATTCACAAAATACGGAAATATACAGTCTGATTCCGAACTCAGTTATTCAATTATCCTGTTATCAGAAAATATCAATATCCGACTTCATGTCACTCGTTCAGTTTATTTTGTTTTTTTTACTTTAGATCGAAGAGACATGTAAACATTTATTCATGAAAAAGAACGTCATCGATAATATTAATACGGTTATCCACACTTAAATATTTTTTTAACATATTTCACCCCAAACAAGGCAGGTCGCCACTGTAGACGTAAGGGGCTGCTGAGAATTAGGGTGTAGGTTTTAGGTGTCATCCTAAGTTGGGAGCTGTGCAGCGAGATGTCTGTTTACATTAGTTTTAAACCTTTGCATGTCAGTAACGTCAGGAAAACAGGGAGCAGGGAGGGGGCCCAGAGTCCAACACGAGGAAAGAAGCTTTTGGAGTAGAAAGCTCTTCGGCATCTGGGGACCTCCACAGTGAATGGATGGGATTTGGCAGATTGTCGGGTTGGTCTAATGAATTTACGTCGTTGGGGCACCAGAGCAGCAAGTTCATCAGAGCACAATCCATTGAAGTACTTGTTCTAAATCACTTACCAGCGTGAGAGGAAGACAGAGAGACAAAGATTGATAATCATGTGTAATTATATGTTTAGCCCCTTTTATCTACACATCCTAACGCGCCGCGTCGCGTGCTTCATTTGGGCTATCTTTGCTGCTATCACCCTCTCTCTCAGAGCCATGTGACGTAAAATCCGCTTGATAATGTATTTCTACTACCTAACTAACTTCACACAGGTTATTTAGTAGACTTCCGCCGACCCCTCGCCTGTCCCACTTCCTAGTATTTTCGAAGCACTTGTTTATCTAAGATATACAATAGTTGATCTACCCGTCCAATATTCAACAAATGGACAACAATTGCATTTTTCTAAACATGCAGAAATAACAATCACCAGATTTTGCCTAATATTCATCATTATTTTTGATCAAATTGTTGTTAATAAGTCTCAAGTTCTGACAATCGCAGTAAAAATCTAGGTTTTCTCCAGGTAAGTTGAATTTTTCCTCTGAATTTGCAAATATCTAAAAATTCATTGACGAAATTTTCCAAATAACAAGTAATTATAATCAATATTTCTTTATTTCATCATCGCAGTGGGACTACTTACGATTTACTCGTTTTTAACTATTGTAATCTTACCTGTTAATTGTGGTTGCTATCAGAGCTTAAGTGTATGCATTTTGATTGATACTAGAATTGCCCATGCAGACCCAAAGCGAAACGGATAAAGGTGTTGATAAACAATCAGTTCTAAGTGACAGCATTCTTGAGGTTATAGACAGTACTAACTAAAAATAAAATTACAATTATTTAACACTAGACAGTCGGAGGTTACATCGGTCGAAACGTTTTGAGAATAACATCCAAGATGAGAATGGTAGTCATAATAATTCAAATAATACGAAAACCTAGAGGTGTAACGCTTAATACCAATGAAGGAAATGGTTAATAAACTAGGGGGGGGCGAGGATAACAGATTAGAATCTTATTCGACGGGGGATTGGCTTCGGTGAAATAAGCTCATCTCGGCGTGAAGGGATTATATGAATGATAAGATTTCGATTAGAAAGTTGGCTTGCTTCAGTGGAAAACACCAAACCGCCTGAGTACGGAAATGGAGCGATCAAAAGTTGCTAAATGTAGATGGGGCAACAAAACTAACCCAACCATCTGTAAATGTGAAGAGGAGGACCATGCAACACTGCCTGGTCTTCCCACTACTGCCCAACTGGTGTAGCTTGAAAGATCTTGTAGAGTACAACACCACATGACTGCATAAAAATGTGGGAAACTGTCATACGACCACATGCTTCAAAGACACGCAAAGAAGCAAGAAAAAGATTAGAAAGTTGAATTTAAGCTCTGATCATCATCATCATCATCAGCATCATCATCGCCGTCGTCGTCGTCGTCATCACCATCATCATCATCATCATCATCATCATCATCAGCAGCAGCAGCAGCAGCAGCACCACCACCACCACCACCACCATCATCATCATCATCATCATCATCATCATCATCATCATCATCAGCATCATCATCACCACCACCACCACCGTGTTTTCTTGAGATTCTCTTGCTCATTACAGCTGTACCAGAAACAATTTGAAATCCAATGGTACCATCATCATTCGTAGTTGCCGTTCATCTATCAATAATGGAGAGTATTATCTGGCTGTCAAGCCATAACTATCTTATTTAAGACTATTGCACTATTGTATTGTATTGTATTGAATAGTATAGGGGAAGTTTGTGTAGTATATAGTCTGAAATAGTATGCTTCAGGAAAATAAAGGAAATTCAAGTTAATGTTAAAATTGTGATATTAGATTGATTTTCCCTGTGGTCATTGGAATGCAATTATAATATATATATATATATATATATATATATATATATATATATATATATATATATATATATATATGCCAATAGTTTTAACGATATTAAAATGATTTAATAAGAAGAAGATAAATTAGCAAAAACAATTTTTCAAATTATGCTTATGCATTTTCAAGGGCGGTAATTGAAATGAAAACTATTAGTTGTTTTTTTTAAATTACAATATATTAAAAAGTATAAAATGTATGCTCCTTCCAGTCGCACATTTTTGACTGAGAGGATGGTATTAACGAACATATACTACACTGACCGACAAAGGAGGAGTTAATGCATGGAAGGATGGTATCATGACAACAGAATAGATACTACCCCCCCCCCAAAAAAAAACTTGAGACGATAAATCGCTCCCCCCAAAAAGAGGAGATTATTCCTGAGACGAATGCAAAACGACGAATGAAAATATAATGCATCATCTCAAAAGAGGAGGTAAAATCTGAGAGGAAAAAAGAGGGTGTAATGCCTGGGAGAATGGTATAATGATAAACGAACGAACATATACTACACTGCTCCTCAGGAGGTAATTCAGATACTACACAATCCTCTCCACTCCCTTCCACTCCCTAAAACAGAGAAGGTAGTCTCTGGGAACATGGTCTCATAACAGCAAAACATACACTATATTACACTTTCTCCCACAAAAGGTTGTAATACCTGGAAGAATTCCCCTACTCCCTAAAAAGGAGGAGGTAATTCTTGGTGGGTCTTATGACAACAAAACCGATACTACACTATCACTCTATTTAAATATAATACAATAGATTTCCGATTAAATCAGTAGTTTTTTCATTAATTTAAAAATGTTTTGTCATAAAATTCTATTTTTTATTGTTCCTTGGCTTTTTGACTAATAAAAAAGTGTAGCATCTGCCAATGAAATCTTTGTACATATGTATATATATATGAACGATACAATTTCCAATCAATTTGGAGATATCTTAAGTAGGACAGCCCCTAGTGTAAATGTGGTATTGTAGTCACTGAGATGATTTTATTAAGAGTAGGATAGACATTTTTATCACTGTAGACCAAGGATGACCAACGACACCCATTTTCCCCACACTTTTGATGGCCTTGTGCCTAATTGTTTTTTAATGTAACTTTTAATATTTTCTGCAAATACATAATTCAAAATGTATTATATGTTCTCAGCATCACAATATCAAACATTTTTTTTTAACAAACGAACTTTTTTAAAGCAAATGTTGTTTTTTCAATCTTTTTTTAATGTTTTCTTTTCCTTTTATGACAGTTTCTGGGTTAGGGTTTAGGGTTAGGGTTTAGGGTTAGGGTTGCAGCTGGTCTAAAGGTTTTCTTGTGTACTGGTACTGTTGTTGGCAGAAATCAATTAGTCTTTTCGGGAGATTCAACGAGCTGACAGCGATTAAATAAATTCATTTTTTTTTTATTGAACGCGATTAATTTCTTCCAAAAGTTATCGGCTGCTTGCTGTAGCCTGATTGTCTAATGCCTGCTGCAACCTGATTGGTTAATAGTTTCGTCAACTTTCGGGCGCTTCCAAAGTCACGGGAACATGGTGCGTCATCCTAAGAGTACCAATAATAATATTGTTTTGGCTTTGGGTAAACAGATACGAAATCTCTTTTAGTAATTGATGAGATAAGAAGAATAGCAATATAAGTAGAAGTAGAGTGTCGGCTTCAGACAGATACAAATCTCCATTAGTAATTGATATATCATCATCACCTGCCAGCGAACACGTTATGAGATTTACGTAACATTCTCAGAACACGCGAAGGTTTTTTTTTTTATTAAATCATATTTCGTCGTTATTCATTTGAACAAATGCAATCATATAATTGGGCCTCGCGTCAATGAGAAGGGCCGGGCAAATAAAACCACTGACGCGAGGAAGGCCACGAAACAGTGCACATTCCATCCTGGTGACGCATTAAAACTATTGTCCAATATATTTATGTAGTAGAAGTGATCGTTGGAAATGGTAATGGAATCAGAAAGATGTTACTGTCCGCTCGCTTTCTGGGGAGTTTCAAATACTTGTCAAATAATTTCCCGCTTTTTGTTGTCAAGAAAATTCTTTAATTAGTCAGCGCCACCTTCACTTCCGCTCAAGATGAAATCCTTTACTTATATAAAAGTCAGATACGTTCAAAGATGGAATACGGCTGCCATATGTATCGGAGTGCCGCACAGAGCATCCTTTCCCGCCATGACAGAGTACAAAATTGACTTTGAAATCTAGTGGTGAGTGATCTCTCCTCTTCTCCACTGCCCATTTCGCACAAAAGAGACGTGGCTAGTCTCTTTCTGCTCTCTATTTTATCGTTATTTCAATGAAGTTTCTGGACTAGGCTCGAATCTATGGTTCCTCTTTTTAATATACTCACAGTAAGAACTCGTCTTGTTACCACAGCGGAAAAAAGTCTTTCCTTTCTCCCATCATGTACCGAGCGTCAGGCGGAATTTCCATTGACAGTTTCTTTCTGGAACACATGACCGCGAGACTGCTTTCCTGTTCGTTACAACATGGTCGTCGTAAAATCAAATCTCAACAAATTATTGTCATGGACCGTCCCATGAGTGAGCAAACGCATCACATGCCATTCATCAATGTTAGTACTCCCATAGATTTACTGACAATCATCTCCGTCTTTTTAACCCTTATCCTCGAATGGCTCTTGGCCTTACTTACCCTACATGTACCTGGTACGGCATTCACCCTAGGCGGGTTGAACAGACTTCCTCTAAAGGAGGAAGTTTCATAGGAATATCAAATTTACAATTGGTCCCCAGTGGCATGTATATCCCGGTAAGAGGAAATAACGACGTTAGGTCTTTGCAATTCTTGCAAGGAAGTGTCGACGATGTCCTACATACACCGTCTTGTATTCCAAAATAGTCACCCATCTGGTATTGACCAGTATCAACGTTTTTTAACTTTTGTGGACTTGATAAGTGGTGACCGCAATAGTGAAAAAAATATCTGCATAGGCTCGGCTGACTTGGTTAGAAATCCACGCCGTTCTGTTCTCTGTTAAGTTTGATAGCATATTCCAAAAATATAAAAATTGTCAATCTGTTTAATCTCTAAATCAATGTTCTTTACAAAATATTCTCATGATGTCTATTTCATGATTAAAACTGGTATATGCTAATTAGTAAAACTAATAAATCTAAGTAATTTTAATTGTTAAACAAATTAATAATTAAATAACAGGAAATTCCATGGTGCTTTTTTTTACATCGAGTTGTATGATTTACAGTTAAAAACTTTGAAATAGATGTCTGGCAGGATGTATACTATTAAGAAAAAAATACTCTAATAATTAAATAATACAATTGTCAGCTAAATATTCTTTTACTAAATAAAACGAATATGTTTGTTCTTAATTTATTTATTTAAAATTGTAGCATTTTAATCTGTAAAAAAATATTCTCTGTCTTCTTACCGGAAAAAATAATTGTTAGCTAACAATCCTTCACATAAATGAAGACGAATCTCACTCCTTAAAATTTACTGATTTATTTAAAATTGTACTGTTTTCGTCGACGGACGACATGATTTGATTTGGGAACAATTCATTTTAAAATCGGTAAAGTCGGACTTTTCTTTTACCTTAGCGATATAAGATTAATCACCAGTTTTGCTAATCGGACGATCTCATTTTTTTAGTGTGAACGGTGATAACGTAGTACAAATGTTGCATACCTTAGATTTCTCCTTCTTTGTGTAGAGGGTGGTCGTGTCGTCTAGTGGATGAATTCTTTGTTCTTTCCTTCCTGTCGCGAACCATGCCGTCCGTTGTCTGCAACAGAAGCCACATGATGCACTCCGAAGACAAACTCTTCTTTAAATTTAATTCATTTTATTACAAGTGTTGTTATTTCAACTGGGAGTCATTCACTACGTCGAGAGAGATGGAGAGATCAAATCACTACTTTATCGTAGTTACTTAACAATTATTTTCTTAACCATTCATGGAGAGGGGGGAAAGGATTTCTCTCGCTTGTATTCCCTTAAGGTAAATATTTCCCTTATCTGTTGTAAATTACATTTTAACAATCACGTCTCATCGGTTTGCTTCCAAAAACCCAGACTGACGAAAACTCGCTTCTCACGAGAACGAGTGACGTCACACAGCCTCTCGCAGGTGCAGACTGACCCTTGATCTGGGATATCGTCACACGGTAACCTTGTCACGTTAGCTCTGACTGTGAGAACAAGCCCTATTCTGCACTCGACTGCACCCGCGTTAATTCGCGCAAGTCAAACCAACGATTTCCAACAGATACGTCCATTCCCATAGGGTCATTATCCAACACAAATGTATTCGGAATCAGTTGGCTTATCTGTTCATACATTACAAGTTTTATTTTATTTTGTATTTTTAGATATTTTTCCTTCATTTAAAAGTATTTCCTGTAAAGTCAGCATCTTACATGTCAAAACTTCTGCGACGTTTCAATATCTCTGACATCAGCCCGTCAGTGAAAGTGAAATGATTTTCCGTTTTGGATCGATGGATTAGAATTCAGGAAAACGTAAAAAGAGAAGGTGGGATTGTACGGGGTTAGGGGTAGGCTTAGGGTTAGGGTTAGTTAGGGTTAGGGTTAGAGTGTCGTGGCTGATCTACCTTGCAACAAGGTGCGTATGTACTGTAACGGATATCGAGAGGTTTTGTTTCTAATTCCGAAAAGCAAAGTTTTCAAAAATCGAACCCGATCTGGTGTCTCTGCCCTTCCCTCTCCCCCTCTCTTTCTCTCTTCGGCTTCCTCTTTAAATCTTACATCCTCTCTTCTTTTTCTTTTTCTCAAACTTGTTTCCTTTCTAGCTTCCTTTTTTCTCTTTCACTTCTGACACGTCTGCATACACATACTCACGAACTTGCACATTCGATACACAATAATTAGGGCAATGATTTTAAAAAATAATTTAATATTATTTTCTAAAGAAATTTTTTTTTAAATAAAATAATAATTTAAGAAAAACATTTTTTTATTTAAATAAAAAATAATTTAAAAATAATTTAATATTATTTACTTAAAATTTTATATATATATATATATATATATATATATATATATATATATACATACATTTAGGCATGCTTATATGTTTATATATTTTTATTTACAGGATTCACTCCTAAACTAGTTAATATACTCACAAAATTAAACATCAAACGCAATAATAAAAAATATGTATTTATTAGTTAATTTATATATATATATATATATATATATATATGTATATATATATATATATATATATATATACATATATATATATATATATATATATATATATATATATATATATATATATATATATAACGAAAATATTTTTTTTATAAAATATTTAGAAAACCTTGCACAACGCAGATTATTTGTTTTTAAAAATAAATTATTTATTCATCTTAAAAACATTTTTTTTATGAACTTGAGTACTTTCGGTAAATTTACCATCTTCAGGAGAATATTCCTTCTTTTTCTTTTTTTTCTTTTTTCCTCTTGGTTGAGACATTCTCGTGGCCAAGTTGAAATCCGTCTAGGTGTTATGACGAAGAGAGAAAAGTGTTGATATGGCTGTGTGTCACATGGTAGGCGTGGAAAGGATACTTTGAAAAGTCACACAATTCGAAGCGTTGGGTGGGTGGCAATAATAACGAAGATATTTTTTTTATAAAATATTTAGAAAACCTTGCACAACGCAGATTATTTGTTTTTAAAAATAAATTATTTATTCATCTTAAAAACATTTTTTTTATGAACTTGAGTACTTTCGGTAAATCTACCATCTTCAGAAGAATATTTCTTCTTTTTCTTTTTTTTCTTTTTTCCTCTTGGTTGAGACATTCTCGTGGCCAAGTTGAAATCCGTCTAGGTGTTATGACGAAGAGAGAAAAGTGTTGATATGGCTGTGTGTCACGTGGACGGCGTGAAAAGGATACTTTGAAAAGTCACACAATTTGAAGCGTTGGGTGGGTGGCAATAATAACGTTGTGCAAGGTTTTCTAAATATTTTATTAAAAAAATATCTTCGTTATTATTGCCACCCACCCAACGCTTCGAATTGTGTGACTTTTCAAAGTATATATATATATATATATATATATATATATATATATATATATATATGAAAAATTATTATTTCCATAATTATCATATATATATATATATATATATATATATATATATATATATATATATATATACGTATATATATATATATATGTATATATATATATATGTAAATATATACTACAATATTATTCATAAATAATTATATATATATATATTTCTCTCTCTCTCTATATATATATATATACTAAAATATTATTCATAAAAAATTACATATATATATATATATATATATATATATATATATATACATACGAAAATATTTTTTATAAATAATTATATATTTATATATATACATTTATTTATAAATGAATATTATTGTTAAATGGATCCATATACACATGTGTTCCAAGCCAAACCTGAAATCATCAGTATTAGAGGAGACAATCCCTACCAGTTTCACGATTCGAACGAAAGTCATCTTTGACTCAGTAGTCGGAGTGTGAATGTATACATTTGTTATTAATAGTCAGACTTCCAAGATTAATATGCAATATATGTTAATTTTTTAATACTCCAGAACATGTAAACAATAGAGAGTTAGATTCCAGTAACCATATCTTTATTCATTTAAAAAAGATCGATTTTTTGACGAACCGTTTTAAGTGTTAACGTGACGGTTTGTCAAGAAATACATATTAAAAATGAACAAAGACATGGTTACTAAAATGTAACTTTCTATTATATATATATATATATATATATATATATATATATATATATATATATATATATATATATATAGAGAGAGAGAGAGAGAGAGAGAGAGAGAAGAAAAAAGAGTGATAAATATGCGACGATTGTCCACATTTATTTCAAATTTCAATTTTTCAATGCAAGGTGTATTCAGTAATAAACTAGTGTTTATTATTCTTTCCTTAAGCCAAGGCTTTTCAAAGATCGAGATCTTATCATCAGATGAGAAATACAGATAGATAAGTTGGCTTTCGAAAAAACCAAAGTTCAAATATTTGAAAAATATATGAAAAATATTATTTTAAAAAATGCATTGAACAATTGAAATTTGAAATAAATTTGGACAATCGTCGCATATTTATCACTCTTTTTTCTTCTATCTCTACAATTGCTCTATCTCGTATATTGAGCTAAACCTCTTCACTATAGGTTCCATCTACTAAAAGTTTTACTTTTGGTTTATATTTTATCCTATATATATATATATATATATATATATATATATATATATATAAAAAATATTAATATAAAAGATAATATATATAAAATATAAATTATGAAATATAAAATATAAAATATAAATTAAAATTAAAAAAAAACAACCCTAGAATGATTTTTGACACGTCCCATTGCATGAGTCTCCTTTCCCCACTTCTAGCTCGATCGTAAACGACCTCATTTTATCTCTATCTATCTATCTATCTATCTATCTATCTATCTATCTATCTATCTATCTATCTATCTATCTATCTATCTATCTATCTATTCTACTCTTTTATTATATCTCTCTCTTTTCACTTTATTTTTCTTTATTTAATTTTATTTTTATTTTATTTTATTTTATTTTATTCTATTTTATTTTATATTATATATTATATATTTTATATTTTATATTTTATATTTTATAATTTACATTTTATATTTTATATTTTATTTTTTATATTTTATATTTTATATTTTATATTTTATAATTTACATTTTATATTTTATATTTTATATTTTATAATTTATATTTTATATTTTATAATATACATTTTATATTTTATATTTTATATTTTATATTTTATATTTTATATTTTATATTTTATATTTTATATTTTATATTTTATAATTTACATTTTATATTTTATATTTTATATTTTATATTTTATATTTTATATTTTATAATTTATATTTTATATTTTATATTTTATATTTTATATTTTATATTTTATAATTTATATTTTATATTTTATATTTTATATTTTATATTTTATATTTTATAATTTACATTTTATATTTTATAATTTATATTTTATATTTTATATTTTATATTTTATATTTTATATTTTATATTAATATTTTTTATTTTTTTTATTTTGATTTTGATTTTGATTTTGAGATTTTGATTCTTAACGGTCCCAACCACGTGACTTTCCAAATTTTAACATTTTAAATTTCTTTTTTCTCCATTTCATTCTTTCCAAATATAGTCTAAGATTAAGATCGGATTCTAACTCTGCCTGAGTAGATCTCAGTTTATAATAGCTGTTGATAGATAACATCAACATGCCAGTGTCGCATATTTTATACATGTCTGTGTAAATAAAAATAAGCATATATAAAAGCTCTATTTGATATTGAGCACTTTTTATAAACCTGGTTGAAATTCTTTGGATTACTATCCTGTGGATGTCTAACCTAGATTATATATATATATATATATATATATATATATATATATATATATATATATATATATATATATATATACTAGCAGGGATACCTGGCGGTGTCCGGGATTATAATTTCCGTGCATTACATAGCTTACAGAAAAAAAGAAAAGAAAAATCTAACCAATCTGCTTGATATTATAATTTGAAATGTCAAAGTTATTTTGGGGACCAAAATCAAAGTAAAAATAATTCTGTCCCAGGTGACGTTCGAACCCTCATTCATTTGAAAATTCAAATATTTCAGATTTGCAGTACAGTTGATCTATAGTAAGTAAACACCAAGAAAGATTCCCTTAATGTCAATTAATTATTAATTAATTACTAACCCTCTTAAACTTACGCCTTAAATTCTAGACATTTTCTAGAATCAAAATCACGTAATAGAATTTGATCAACATTAGAATAAGGATTCTAGACATAATGCTTAAAATGCATCACTCAATTAGTTCCGGGCCTGGCATATACATGTCGCCACTAGTAAAAAATCCATATGAGCATGTGTAAGAATCGGATTATTGGTTTACAAATTACAATTATTTAAGCGAAGCTACTGTTGCAAATTTTGAAAACAATGGACAAATCTGAATTTTGTGTACGTATAAAAATGTATTATTGCCTCATGAGTAAAAAATATTGTTAAAAAAGGCAATGGCTTGATCATGGATCTACTCCATCGGAAACAACAGTGAAGAGGTGGTATGCTGACTATAAACACGGTCGTACAGACACAAATGTTGTTGAGCGCTAGGGTCGCCCAACAATCGACAGTTGATCCCGGTAAACATAAAAAAGTCAACAAACTCGTTTTCCCTCATCGTAAATTAAAAAATTAAATGTTCAATGATGATGCTGTGTTCAAAGTATGAGTCACGTTTGCTAAGAATTGATCAAAAACATCAACGTTTCAAACTTTTGCATTAATATGCTCCGATGAATTGGCTACTCTGGTACCCCCTCGACGTAAATTCACAATCAACTAAATCCCATTCGTTCACTGTGGAGGTCCCCAGATGCCGGAGAGCTTTCTACTCAAAAATAGCTTCTTTCCTCGTGCTGCTGGACTCTGGAACTCCCTCCCTGCTCCCTGTTTTCTCCGACGGTACTGATATGCAGAAATTTAAAACTAACGTAAACAGACATCTCGCTGTGCAGATCCCAATTTATGTTGATCCCCCCAAAGGTTCTCCCTTTTTTTTTTCTCAGTAGCCCCTTACGTCTACAGTGGCGGCCTGCCTTGTTTGGGGTGAACTATGTTAAAAAATTAAAAAATTAAAAAACAAATGGATGAAATATGAGTTGACAGCAGCAGGTGAAAGCCGT
Organism: Sepiola atlantica; assembly: GCA_963556195.1. Lineage (NCBI taxonomy): Eukaryota > Metazoa > Mollusca > Cephalopoda > Sepiida > Sepiolidae > Sepiola > Sepiola atlantica. The sequence goes on from OY744517.1 coordinate 36,724,602, forward strand.
CCAAAGCGATCAAAGACGCAAACATCAGCAGGCAAGGTTTTATCCTCTGTAGTTTGGCATGCGCAACGTATTTTTCTCTTAAATTACTTTAAGAAAGGAAGAATCACAAATAGCGAATATTATCTAGCATTATTGGTACGTTTGAAGAAAGAAACGCCCCAAAACAGTCACAAATGATGAGGAAGAGAGTACTCTTTCATCTAGACCAGGGACGGGCAACCTTTTCAGGGTGAGGGCCAGATGAGACTTTTGGAAGGAGATCGCGGGCCGGAGTGAAAAACGAAATCTCAGAATTACTATATTTTGTTTACATGGATAAATTGTACAAAAGATACATTGAACACTCTACAAATCTGATATTTTTTCTGAAGAGACTTCTGTATGTGATGTTATAAAAGGCGCCGACGAAGAGCCATTTTGGAATCATAAAAAATAATGACGGGGGAAGTAGCAAGTTGATCCAACATTCGTTTTGACACACCTCACATAGGTTCTATGTTTCATGCCCTTTCCTCGTCTCACGTTTCCTCTTTGCCTCTCTATTTCTCTTTTTCTATTTTTATCTCTTAATAGTTAAAGAAAAATGAAATATACATGCATCATCGCTCGCTGATATTCATACATTTTTATCCCACTGTAAATCTTAATTGAAACCTACTTTTACGTATACGTCACAAAATGATATGAGTTTTACTGGGAGGTCCGCGGGCCGGATTGCAATAATAAAGCATAGCAGGGTGGCGGGCCAGACGCTAACCCTTGGCGGGCCGGATGTGGCCAGCGGGCCGGAGGTTGCTCGCCCGTAATCTAGACAAAGCAACGATGGCATGAATTTCACTTCGAATTGCTTCCACATCAATCGTATTCTCCAGATCTGCCAGAGTGTCTACTGGCTGTTTCCATACCTAAAAAAATGCCCCAAGGAAAAAGATTTGACTCTAACGAAGAAGTGATATCGAAAACTGAGGCGTATTAGTTTAGGAGTGAATCATGTACATACAAATATATAGACATATAAACTTTACCTAACTTCATAATGATAGAGATAAGACAAAGTAAAACGCTGTATTTCCTTTTTGAGTGCCGAGTATGAATCGAGACACAAAGATAATATTGTAATCTCTTTGATGATCAAATTGATAGATGCTTATTCATGTATATTGGTTAAAGTAGTTTCCGAATATAGATTGACATGTGAGTCTATCTCTAAAACCCTAGAACGGGTTCGTAAATAAACAAAAAAAGCAAATAAACAGACAGAAACTACCAAAATTACCCCCCCCCTCACTAAAAAGTATGGGAACGTTTCTTTTGATGATATTTAAGCTTAAGGTAGATCATACAAAAGTAATATATATATATATATATATATATATATATATATATATATATATATATATATATATATATATATATATATATTTATATTTATATATATATATATATATATATATATATATATATATATATATATATATATATATATATATATGCATGTTTGGTTAAACAGTAATGACAGCTTCTGTTTATTTATTTTTTGATTCGTCTTTTCGATTCGTCGCACGACCGATTTGGTATTGTCGTCCATGTTGTATAAAAAATCGCCATATTTTCGCGAACGTTTTCGACCGACGTCGGTCATCTTCAGGCGGATGAATGAGTATGCAAAATAAAAGAATGGTGACGTTCGCGAAAATATGGCGATTTTTTATACAACATGGACGACAATACCAAATCGGTCGTGCGACGAATCGAAAAGACGACTCTAAAAATAAATAAACAGAATCTGTCGCTACTGTTTAACCAAACATGCATAAGAGAAGGAATGCTGCCTAATTACACAAATTTCAATACATATATATATATATATATATATATATATATATATATATATATATATATATATATAAGCAAACATTGTTAAACATAACAAAATTATGCTGCTTGATTATATTTGTTTATTTTCTATTTATTTTATTTTTTATTTTTTTATTTTGACACTAAAGAGATTATTAAGAACATAAAAAAATAAGAAAAGTATAATTAAGCAGTTATATTCTGTTGTGTTTGCTTAAATCAAAGAATGCTCCATGAATGCACACACAGTATATATATATATATATATATATATATATATATATATATATATATATATATATATATATATATATATATATATATATATATATACGTCACAGAGATTGGACATCCGGGTCAAACAACACGTGCCCACAAAAATTCGCAATGGAAATTATTTACCAACTGATGATTTGAATAATACTTATGGCTCGTCGATAGGTCAACATCTCATAAATAATCGCACCTGTGCCTCGAAATTCAGTGTCGACTTATTCTCCATTCTTAGTAAGTCGCACTCCCCTTATCATCTCAAGATCTTAGAAACAATTTATATTAAGTCCTTGAGACCTTCTCTTTGCAAACAAAGAGAAAATCTCCTCGGGCTTAATGTTGTTTCTATTTGACTGAACTTTTTTTCTTTTTTTTTTTTTTTTACCCCTTTCCCTCGCTATAATTCTCATAGCATCTTTTTATATTTTTTATACATTACCTCGATATTTGGCTCTGTTGAGCGAGGTACGAAACCGGTCAGCTGCCCTTTCATCTTTTTAATTTCTTAAATTCATTATGAATAATAAATATTGTCTCTTCAATGCTATTTTAAAGTTTTGTACGACAAAGAAAATATTTATATATATATATATATATATATATATATAGAGAGAGAGAGAGAGAGAGAGAGAGAAAGAGAGAGAGAGAGAGATCGATCTGTAATTGCTAGCTGTTCGTAGCTGGTGTGTTAGAGCATCTGATACAGTTCTTGACTGCTGATCGCATTATGATGTAACCAACCGTTCGGGGTTCGAGTCTCTGCGCGTGTACATTCGTTGTACCTAGCCACACTGATGAGTTACAGAGAACGAAACAGCTGTCGGTGGATGACTATATTTCATGTATAAAAAGTGTTGTTCTCAGATAAAAATTGATTAGGTTCTGCACATTTGACAAATAAAAAAAATAGCATCATGTAAAACATAAAAACAAGATATTATCATTTTTAATTTTAATTTTTGAAACGGGTTTCCGTTCTTTTTTATAAAACTATAATAACGTTTAGGAAAAAAGTGGACATTTTTCCCCCAACATTATGAAACATTCATTCTGGATTTGAATGGCAAAGAGAGCCATTTCTTTTCTTTTTGATCTCAACTCACGTGCGTCCATCTTGTAAGAGCAAATACTTACCTTCAACAAACGTAATTTTATTTCAAAGCGAAATCCTTCTCAGTTTGTAAAAAAAAAAACGGTACTTATACCGATCTTTACCCAGTTTTCGCGAGTTTCTTGTCGGAAGCGTTCGGCTGTCCGACTCAAACGCCCGAGAGATGACGAGCCGATTTGTACCAGACGACAATTTTGATACGGTGCTGCGTCCTATGATTGTAAGTTATATTTTCAAGAAATGTTCTAAAAGAAACAACAAAAAAGCAAAACATAGCGAAGTTACTGTTATCAAATAAATATTTTTTGTTATTTTGATACGTTGCTGCGTCCTATAATTTTTAGTTATATTTGCAAGAAATTTTTTTAACAACAAAATAAAAATAACAAGCAAAACAGAGCGAATTTACTGTTGTTAAATAAATATTTTTAACCCTAACCCTAACCCTAACCCTAAACCCTAACCCTAACCCTAAACCCTAACAAAAACAAAAAACAAAACAAGCAAAACATTAAAATCATAGGACGCAGCACCGTATCAAAATTGTCGTCTGGTACAAATCGGCTCGTCATCTCTCGGGCGTTTGCATAGGATAGCCGAACGCTTCCAACCAGAAACTCGTTAAAACTGGGTCAAGATCGATATAAGTACCAAAAAAACTTATACATATTAAAAACACAGACATCGGAATGCAGACCTTATTTAAGTGTGTTTAGTTTTAACATCCATTTCGTTTCTTTTTGCTTGCGTGAATATGTGGACGGGAATTTGTTGTGTATCAAAATTAATTTGATGTTATCTAGTGTATAATCTGTTTGGTTGAAATGTTTGATTATTCGGGGGTGTAGTGTGTTTCGTCTAATACAAAGTTTATGCTTATTAAATCTAAGACTAGACGGTATTTATCATCGCCTACGTAGTCACTATTCAGACAATTTGTACAGTAGACGTAACATATAATATTGAGGCTATCCCAGGTAATGTATGGTAGTTGAATTTGTCTGCATGTATTTAGGATTGTGAAGGGAAAATCTATTACTAAATCTTTACAAGCTAAACATCTCGGGTTTTTGCAAGTATAGTTTCCATGTGGTGCGGTGTTGTGTTTTTGGATATGGTGGCATAGTTTATAAATTATGTGGTTGTTTTTTAGCATTAATTGTTGGCTTCTAAAAGATTAGATTTTTTGTTGGGTCTAATTGAAGAATTGTAAAATCTCTAGCATATGTTGGCCATCATGGGAATGCAGTAATTTTATTTCTATTTTTACGTCTTTCTGTTATATGATGCTGTCTTTTTAATAACTAATTTAATGCCTTTTTCTAGGGTAATGTCTATGGTAGACTTTGCATGTTAATTTATAAATGTCGTAGATATAATCATGGGAGTCTCAGCAGATGCGTGTTGATGCGTACGGTGGTACTATATATTATGGATTTTTTTTGATTGAGTGTTTACTTGCTATAGTAGTTTACAAATCTGTTGTCTGTATGTTTTGTGTCCGTTGAAGTAGATAATACGCAATTCTAGAAATGGAATAGAAGTGTAAGCTCAATGGTAAATTTCAAGTGCAGCACAGGGCAATCTTTCCTGCCTTGACAAAGTACAAAACCAACTTCGAAATCTAGTGGGGGTGATCTCTTCTTTTCTCTACACCCCCTTTATCACAGAAGAGACGTTGCTAGTCTCCTTCTCTCCCTTTCTTTCTTTCTCTCTCTCCTTCTCTTTTTCTCTCTCTCTTGCTTTCTTTCTTTCTCTCTCCTTCTCTCTCCTTCTCTTTCTCTCTGTCTTTCTCTCTCTCTCTCTC
>OY744517.1:36737149-36739649 GCA_963556195.1 Sepiola atlantica
CCACGTCCCCAATTCGTTTATCTACTATCCTTGTTTCACAGTACGATTTATCGTTCTTGAACATCCAAGAGAAACCCTTTTCTCTAACTTTGAAGCGTCCCTTCGTGACATTTTTCACGTCCTGGTTACGTATAAGTTAACAATAATCTATCAAACACTGTTTTAATCATCCTTGCAAACATTGCTTTTTCTGGCGTCATGGAAAATAGAACATTATTATTTAGAGTCATCCTATATAACTGCAAAAATGATGACATAACCTTTTCGGTAGATGTACCCTTCGCTTTCTTAAGCGATCTTTTGAACGTGTCCACGAGCCGTTCCGTCTGACCATTACTTCTCGCATGGTACGGCGCGAATGTGATGTGCTTCACTACAAATTTTTGACAGAATGGTTTAAATTAACTAGACGTGAATTGCGTTCTGCTGTCTTATGGAATACAGTCAACGACCCCGAACCGGGCGAACAATTCATGTAAAAAACTAATGGTTAATTCCATGGTTGGTTTCTTACGTTTTAATATTTCCGGCTATTTCGAAAAAAACTGTTCACCACTATTAGGTAATAGAAAAAATCAAGTGGGCAAGCAAAATCTATGTGGACCACGGTCGATTAGTTTTCGACCAGTGTATGCACTTTATAGGAGTGTCTTCGCTGCCACAGCACAACTTTTACATAGTTTAACTTCATTTTTAATGTCTTTGTCCATACTTGTTCAATACACATAGCTTCTCATGAGACTTTTTATTCTCTAAATTCCCGGTTGACTGGCATGAAATTCTTTTATTTTCAGTAATGCCGCATGAATAACTACTCGATCGCCGTACATAACTACTTCATCGCAGATTGAATAAACTTCTGGGATTTGCAGGTGTTTTTCTTTTATTTCCTTTTTTATGTTTTAAAAAAATCGTCGTTTAACGTCTTTTCTTTCATTTCTTCGAGTGTTACCGTAAGCCTAACCCTAACCCTAACTTTAACCCTAACCTTAACCCTAACCTAATGGCGTTACAGAATGTATTTTCTTACTTTTACATCATCTTGTAGGAAGGTAATTACTGTGTCTTCAAGGGGTCGGCATATTTTCTGATAAGTCTAGATAATCTTTCAGCACGGCCAATTTTTTACGACAGATGCAACTCCATTTTATAATTGTAATTGAGGAGAATGGCCCCCCCATCTCTGCAGTCTGTTTGCAGTGTGCGTTGGTAATCTCTTTCTTTACCCATAAATCGTTAGCAGTTGCTTATAGTCAGTTTGAAAATACAATGCCTTCCAAATTCTCGATTTGTGAGTAACTTTTTCTGCAGGTAGTACCGTGCGGGACGCGTGAGCGATAGGTTTTAGCGATATGTCTTCCATTTTGATGTAACATGCAGGCTCCAATGCCGTGCGAGATAGCATCAAAAGCCACAATGATTTAGAGTATTGGATTGTAGTGAGTCAAAAGAATTCTGATGTGAGGATATTTTTTTATTTTTTCAAATGCTTCTTGACATTTTGTCGTCTCATTTAGACGAGCTCGCAAATTGGAATAAACACATAATAATAATTCAATAAACCAACAAAACTTTGTAGTGACTATACACTTTCTGGAACAGGCATAGTTTTTTTTATCGCACTAGCTCGCTCTGGGTCTGGTCTTCCACAAGCTTTGTCTATAATTTGACCAAGATATTTTATTTTTTTCCATGGGAAAATCGAACTTTCTTTCCTTCAATTTTAATCCATAGTCGTTGATTCTTTTAAATACTTCGTGTAAAAGTAATTTGTGTTACTCGGTGCTTTTACTGATCAGCTGTCGCAATTTCCAGTTCGCTAAGCAATGTGTACATTACTTATTGAAAATGGTTGGTGCAACCATAGCCCCAAATGGTAATCGTTCGAATTTGTACAAACTCCTATGGGTATTTCTACAAAGTAGCTTTCAGCACTCTTCGTCCGTAGGTATTTGTAGATAAGCATCAATTAACACTGTGGTATATTGACAAGAATGTGTATTTACTGAAGTACAGAATAATATGCTACAGACAGACTGCCCGTGTGTTGTCGTAGAATAGTCCATATAGTAAGGAAATAGTGTAGATCGCCATCACACCATAATATATATATATATATATATATATATATATATATATATATATATATATATATATATATATATATATATATATATATATATTGGGATTTGGGCCTAGCCTTTAAATATTAATTCGCTGTCTCTTCGTCAACTTAGACTTATTTTATGATTTTCAGCCCGGGAATACTTTTTAATATGGTTAATATTTCCTACTTCACGTTTTACTGAGCCTTGTTGCATCCACGAACGAACCCTCTATTGGATTTTTTTACCTTTTCTATCTATTTTCGCCGCACCTGAAGATGTGGTTTCTGGAGTTAAACTTTGAAACCTCTCAATCTATTTCTCGTGTCTTCTAACGACCTACCTACCTACAAATCACTTTCTCCGCTGGACTTTTTGACACCGGATGTTTTTAC